>BMAU01018116.1:0-380000 GCA_019973935.1 Trichonephila clavipes
ATCGCCATCTGTTGTCGAAAATATTATTTATTTTTGTGAATATATCTCATGATTATTTATCAAACCTCAGTTTAATTTGCAATTTATTTAGTTAATGAAAATAATTTATTGTATGAAAAAGCCAAGTTTTCTTAAATTATGTAAATTTCATTAAAATATCTACACTTTTGCTTTGCATAAAGAATCTGTTTCAATTTTTCACACACATATTTAGTGTTTTGTTTGTTCAGAACTGTTTATGGTAATTTTATCAAAATTAGGGCTTAAATTTCTGTTTTATAGATAACCTTTTAATTTTTGAGACCTTTCCCTTTTGGTTTGTATATCCCACTTCGATAACAGTGATAATTCATTATTTCTCCATTTTGAAGTGTTTTACAACCTCGCTGTCTAACATATTTTGACATAGTCTTGTTTTCTTCTTCTTTCCATGTAACAAATTCTATAATGTTAATTAAAAGAAGGTTTACATTTACTAATATAAAATTATGTAAACTTCAGTAGAAAACATTTATACGTAAATGTATAAAATTCAGTCTCTACTACAGTGAAAATTTATAAACTAAATGTGTTTTTTTAAATGCAACTATTCATACCACTGAAAGTATTGAATTCCTTCAAAATCTCTTCATTTACATCATACTGTTGGTTATCATGAATATTTTTAAATGCCTTTTCAAACAG
The DNA here is from genome assembly GCA_019973935.1 of Trichonephila clavipes. Lineage (NCBI taxonomy): Eukaryota > Metazoa > Arthropoda > Arachnida > Araneae > Nephilidae > Trichonephila > Trichonephila clavipes. Next base: position 685 of record BMAU01018116.1, read on the forward strand.
AAAGGGCGAGTGAAGACTTGATTACAAAATTAGCAGATTAAGTCTCTGCTAGGCACATTCATTTCAGAAAACAATAAGTATGCAAAAATTGATTACAGAAAATGAAAAAAACTAATTAAAATAGCAAGAAAGATAACAAACAATTAACAAAATAAAGCGAAAAAAAAACAAGAAACCAAAAGTAAAAACTATTAAAAATGTAAAAATGCAAAAGCACTTCCGCAAAAATCGTTCGACTAATACAGGGATACAAAAATAGCAAGGCAATTAACTATTTTAGTTTCCATATTTAGTAACAGATGGCGCTAGCATTGCATTAAAAATGTAACTGGGTGTAGAGCCAGCACCGCAGAGCACTGTCTTGATCCACTCCTTCTATTAGTTCCTTTATTCTAATGGGCTACTAGCGTCTCTTAACTGCAAGTAAAATGGCTTAGTCTACTGAAGAGCAGGTGGAAGGAGAAGGAGGGCTTGGTGAAGTAGGGATTAGGGAAAAAAATTTATCCCGCGCTAAAATCGAATGTTCTAGAAAAATCATAGCGGGTATATATAATCAATTTCGATCGCCATTTTCCGGGTTGGCGATTTAGAAAAATTACTCTAACTGAGCTGGATTTTTTCAATTGCATTTGTTAAAAAATGGATGATAACCATTTGATAGAACAACAGCTCTCTTCAGGGCTATCGGAGAAAGAGATTGCAGTTGATGCCGGGAAACATGTGTGCGCGTTTTGTGATGAAAAGTTTAGAACGTTGAAAGAATTGAAGAAACATTACGAAGTATCTCATGATAAAATAGAGCTGAAATACGAAAAACATGTGTTTAATACTAATGAAAGTTTTCAAAAATGGAAAAAGGAAGAAGAAGTAAAAACGAAGTCCTTATTTGTGAAAAATGGTGGTGTCAGGAAAAGTGCAAAGAACAAGCAATTTTCTTATTATATTTGTAACAGGAGCGGTATTGCAAAGTTAAAATCGGAAAGAAAACGCATGGAGAAAATAGGAGGATCTGTTAAATGTGGAAAGACATGTCCTGCCTTTATGACGGCCATCCGAGAACAAAAAGAAGAGGCAATTAAAATAACAAATAACTGTACAGTACCAATCTGTGCATGCTGGTCATGAAATGCAGGTTGGTAAACTGAGACTTTACGAGGAAGATAGAAGAAATTTAGCAGCTCTCCTAAAAGTTGGGATGCCATATACTAACATTATAGAAAATATCCAAAAGAAATGCCCCCCTACTGAACGATTAGGACTTTTAACCAAAAAGGATCTTCATAATGTAAGTCCGGATTTTAAAGTGGATAAAAGTATTTTACATGATGAGGATTCAGATCGTTTGAGGAGGGAAAAGGAAGCAATCTTAAAAGAAAAGGAAAAGTCTGTTGTACATGAGGAACCTACAGAGTTAGTTTATGAACAAGTAGAAAGAAATATACAATTGTTAAACAAAGTAATAAATATGGCAAATGCAGAACAAATTAAACGAATTGATCAAGATGTGAAAAACAGTGTATATGTGTTTCACCATTTTGCTCATCTCTATCAAGTATTCAACGTTTTCCAGGATCCACCAGAATATTGTTCAACAACAGCAAAAATCCAGACATTTCAGAAAGCAAAAGCTAGCCAATGATACGTAAGTAGACTTTGAGGATTTACTCTCGCATCATTTCATGTCATTGCAATTCTTGAGATGCATAGCAAAATGATGAAATGTCTTTCTTGCAGAACTCGTCAAGAAGATTAAAACTGCGAGAAAAGCGGGAGTCCTTACAGAGAGATGCCACTGTACCATGTAAGTATGCAAGCTTACACCCTTGATACATGGGCCATTGCAATTCTTGAGATGCATAGCTGATTGAAATATATAACTAACTTTTTGCAGAATAGTGAAATTTACAAGAAACTGTTGATTATGCCACATATATTCATAGTTAAAAAGTGCATTGCTAGCTACTTTTTATACTTAAATGGAAATTCTCCTAAAATTGTACTGTGGTTATGTTTATCTTCTAAGTTAAGACCATTTTTGAAATAAACAGCTGTGTTCCTTTCATTTACAGGTAATTGTGTTTTTGTCTCTTACTTTTTTAAAGTATTCTGTAACTTAATGTTCTGTTAACAGTGCTACTTCACAAAGCATTATCGTAATGTTAAACCATGATTTATGTTCGAGGATTATTTTTAAAGAGATGCACCAAGTCAGTGTTTAATTCCTTTACTTGTGCAATTTTTATTTAAGATTGTCTTTATCAGATGTACAAAAGCCTAATATAAATGCAGAGCACATTTTCAGCCAAGAAAATATCACAACTTGGAACATTATAATTCATATACCTGTTTACAATAAAGCATTTTTAAAAGTTTTTTGAGTAATTTTTTTTACATTTATGTTGATGCATTTTTGTATATTCATAGATAAATGATAATAATCAAAAATATATTTCTTTTGCAGGTCCTCAACCGGGCCAATTAACTAATTGTTCAGAAATGTCTTATGTGAATTATTTTTTATTGTAAACTTTTTATTTCTCATTTTTATTTATAAATATTATCCAGAAAATTACATTGTATTTAATTAGATTAATACGTTTATTTTAATTTATTAAATTTAATTTTTGTTAGTTATATTACTATTTTATAGCATAAAATCTTAAATTTTTTTGTAAACTAATAGGTAATACCGTATTTTCATGCATGTAATCCGCAAAGCCTTTTTTTCGAGTAAAAAATAAAATAAAAGACATAATCAGCTGCAATTTTTACAGCAAATAATCCAAAATATGTACCGCCGATAATGTAATGTCAGATAAATAAAAAAAAATACACAATATGATCAAAATTATATGTAATGAGTTGTAGAGAACAAATTTTTTTTGTAAAATTATTTTTTCCATCGGACATCCATTGTTCCCATAATTACCGAACTCTTTCGATTGAAATATCTAGTTATTCTGACATCTAAAGGCTGTAATTTCTTTGTCAGTCTTGCAGGTACGGACTTCAAGCCATTTTTAATATTCTCCCTGAGGTGTGTTTCATTGTCCATAATTATAAAGATTTTGGTTGCATTTTTCAAAATCAGCCTTGTTTTTCTTCCTCCACAATTGAATATTTCGTTCATCAATTTTGAACAATCTTGCAATTTCCTGATTTCCTATTTAGCCTTTTCTTTTACGTTTAGTTCGAAATCAGTACTATTTCTTTCAAAACTGTCAGCTGTTCTGATGAGAATGTTTTTTATCACATTATCTGCAGTGGCGTATAATATGCACAACAAAATTTTAAACTTTTTTTCACATAAGCCGCAGATTTTATATACAGGAAAATACGGTACTTATTATTTCTGTTTAAAATATTCTTGTAAAGTGGTTTAATGTTGTGTAAGGAAATATACCTACTGGGGAACACGCCTTTCCTATTTGGATAAAAGGGGTAATGCATCTCTGCACCATACCTCTTGGGTGATGTGGAAATTGGTGCGAATAAACCAAATTCATGCAACGTCATATGCTACATTTTATTACATTATATTTTAAACATTTCTGCGGTCATTATTATATGTTAAAATAGTGTACAACCAAAAAAAGTTGTATATCCAAACATTCATTCATTATATATACATAAAAGAAGTAAAATAAAAGTATACAAGCTGTATACAATCCTCTACTCAAAATAGTGGTAGTTCTTTGTTTATCTTAAGTGTATTTTGTTTTCTTCATTGTGTCTCCCTCCCTAATAATTTTGCTCCTATCACAATTTGCAAACTCATGTATGCATATGTATTAATACTGTGAACACCACCTCAGTCAACTGATTTAAATACCTATAGATCATATTTGGAGAGAGCTTGAAGTTAGATTAAGAAGACATAAAAACAAAATGTGTGCATAATAAGGTGTCACAATAGAATTTTTATTAGTAAACATTACTTTTGAATATTTATAACTGTTACAAATCAGGTATATAGAAACTTACTTTCAGGGAACACATTTAAAGTGCACATACATGACATAGTCTTTTGATAGTTATCACAACAAAAACAATAGCTCATAAATACATCAGTTTATGTGAATTTTAATCTTTTATTGTAATGAGGACAATTTTCTAAGAGTGAAATATATTTAGATTTATGTTATGATTTCCACTCAAATGTACGAATCTTGAAATTACTTGTGTAAATAAGTTGACCAAACCTTTAGTAAGCATGAAAGCTAGTGATGCCAATTTCCTTATAGAAATGCAAAATGTATTCTGTGTCAGTTTTTTATTTGTATTGTATTTTTGCTGATTCCTCAACATTAAAAATAATAATACAAAAAAGAATTTGACTGTTATTGGAGCTTGTTTTTTTATCTGGTGTACTTATGTACTGAGTTTTAAACGTTGATCTAGGAAATTGAGTAACTCCCATCATTATTATTATTGTGTTCCAATGTGCTTAGGGATGGTTTCCACTATTGGCTGTATATTGTGGCATTTGGCAGTCTTTTAAATTGATGAAATTGGTTACTGATATATGAAAGTAATTAAAAGCACATTCTATGTATTTATGTTTAATCCATATTATAAAACAACATTTAATATCAGCCTATCAATTGTTTTTGATTTAGCAAAAAAAAAACAAAAAAAACCCCACCAAATCTGCAATGTACAGTCAAAAATGGTAAAACTTTCCTGTGCATGCTTAAATATAATAATCTTATTCATAAATTGTCTCACCTTTTTTCAAGTTTATTTCAGAAATTATTAAAACTTGGTACCTTCTAATAAAGAGAATTGTACTTTTTATTTCTATTTAAATTTATTTAAAAATTGAGGTACTGAAATAAAAATTTTGTTACTTAACTAAAATTTTAATTTGTATCATTACTGTTTTCAGTTATATTATAAGTGAGAACATTTCTGCATTGCCATATATTAAAATGGTGCAAAATTTGATAAATGGTATTCCAGACAAAAAAAACCAATCAGATTATTATAACAAATTTTATTTTTGTGTTTGTATTGCTATGTTTTAACAGGTAACATTTATGGCAAAAAAAATGATGTATTGAAGCATTCATTATTAAAAAGAAAAACATACAAATCATGCATGCTTTATCATTCAACATAAAGGGTGTTTTTTTAGAGGTATAGAACTTTAAATTGCAATAAAACAACGATGTATTATTCGATTGACATGAATTTTTTTTTTATTCAAAAGATAATCTTGTGGCATTACATTTTAAATATGATCAAGCAAGGCGTAGATTCGTCGAATGGGCCCAAAACGAGATTGCCGTTGTTCCCGATTTTCACAAGCGAATTTTGTTTAGCGATGAAGCGCACTTCTGGTTGAATGGCTACGTCAACAAACAAAACTGCAGCATTTGGAGTGAAGCTAATCCACAAGTGTATGTCGAAACACCGTTACATCCAGAAAACTGACTGTTTGGTGCGCTTTATGGGCTGGTGGAATCATTGGTCCGTACTTCTTCAAAAACGATGAAGGCCACAACGTTACAGTCAATGGTGATCGGTATAGAGCCATGATTACTAACTTTTTCATTCCTGAATTGAACAATCATGATATCCAGGAGCTGTGGTTCCAACAAGACGGTGCAACATGTCACACAGCTCGTGCCACAATCGATTTATTGAAAGACACGTTTGGTGACCGCCTAATTTCACGTTTTGGACCTGTGAATTGGCCTCCAAGATCTTGTGATTTAACACCGCTAGACTATTTTCTGTGGGGCTATGTAAAGTCATTGGTCTATGCGGATAAGCCACAAACGCTTGACCATTTGGAAGACAACATTCTCCGTGTTATTGCCGATATACGGCCACAAATGTTGGAAAAAGTAATCGAAAATTGGACGTCCAGATTGGACTACATCCGAGCCAGCCGTGGCAGTCATATGCCAATAATCATATTTAAAATGTAATGCCACAAGATTATCTTTCGAATAAAAAAAATTCATGTCAATCGAATAATACATCGTTGTTTTTTTGCAATTTAAAGTTCTATACCTCTAAAAAAACACCCTTTACTAGTGGTAGTACTTTTTTCATCATACAAGTGTATTTTGTTTACTTCATTGCATCTTCTTTCCCAAAGTATTCTGCTGATTAAATTAATATGTTCATACAAAAATTTGCAAACTCGCATGTAAAACTTTAAAAAAATCTATAATTTTGAATTACTGGCATTGAACACATATCTTGAATTTAAAAAATTTTGTTATTCATGCACCTTTAGTTAATGTTCAAGGACCAACAGATGTTTCTTTTGGACATATTAGCAGTACTAAAAATTTTTTTGCCTTTTCACAAAAATTTGAATGGGGTTAAGAAATATGTATATGATGTTACTTGTTTACCATGTACCCTCATAATAGTTTACTGCCAGCATTGGACCAAAACATTACTATTATATAACTTTCTGTTACCTTTATTTGTAAAGAGTATGAGTATGTATCTTACCTTTTGCACACTTTTCCAGCAGAGGTTTTGTTAACACTTTCAATGATGCAAGTTTTAAGGTATTGATAATTTTATTTCATAGGAAACAAAACAAATGGGCTATATTTATTATGACACTTCAAGAGAGAACAATTATTTTAGTATTAAATGTTTTCGCAGAAATTTAAGAATATATTCATTTTGAAATTAATACCTAAAAGTGTTTCTTATACTTAATAAAACTCCATTACAGTTTATTTCATATATTTTTTTGTTGTCATAATAGAGAAAAAAACGAAGTATCTTTTATAACTTACATGAATTAATCTGCATAAAGTAATTCCCTATTCTACATTAGAAAATATAAAACAGCTGTCGAAATATGTATATGAAAAAAAAAAAAATGTTTTTATCCCTTTTATGTCATTGTTGAATTAACTAATATATAAAGAAATGGATTTTTCCTTCAACTACAACAAAAATTTGTACTCCACTGAAGAATTAAATGCTTACACATTGAGCTTAAAAAAAGAGTTTACATGTGTTGGTTTTGTGTCAGTTTTTGCTTAGATAATAGCCAGCAGAGCCCCTTTTCCTCATTTGGTTTTGACTGGTAGAATGAAACTTATACATTGAAATCGATGAATTACACTACTTGAAAAATATATTTTACTTAAGGGGAAAAAATATTAAAATTTAATTTCTTTTGTTAGCTCAGGTTAATCCTTTCACTGTTCTAAATATGCATACATGATATATATAGATATACACTAGCTGAAATGCCTGTTCTTCGCAAGGGTTAAGATTGAAAAATATTAAGATCACCTATCATAGCAATTATAGTATTTTTAGGGAGGGTAAAACCCTGTGTTATGCCACCTGATCAACGGTAACATCAGATCAAGGCCCACGAAATTCATCGTTGCAAGTAGTATTCCTGTGGTTAACCGTAGTTTTGAGCACACTACAGTTGACAGTACGATTTGGCTCGGTTGCACCTCAATTTAGAGAGGGGACACCCTGGGAGTGGTCAGAAGCTTCCCACCTCTCTTCCCCTTCCAACTACCTCACCATGCCACAAAGGCAGTATACATTTACAAACATTCATGCCTTCCCTGGGATTCGAACCCAGGCCCTACGGCATAGCAGTCAGCGTCACTATACCGGATGGGCAGCACACGTATGAAAAGTACAATAAAAATTAAAAATATTTTTTAAATGAATGTTCGCATTGTAAATAACTGCAATTTGACAAAGTAAAGAAAAATTTATCAAATATATATACTAGCTGCATGGCCCGGAATTGCACGGGTTTTATCTGCTTTTATAAATTTTCCCTTCATTTCACAAAATCACCACTTGCGTTATTCTTTTTCGAGGTGCTGTCCTCATCACTTGACAATGGTTCAAAATTTCGAGGTGTGTTGCCAAAAGCTCTTGAGTAGGTGAACAGTGCGGCTTTAAAATTCACTCACTCACTTTACAATTTTTTAACCCTCGAAAACGAAAATGTACCTTTTTAAAAATTAGTTGTAGATTGAAAAAAGACAGAGAAAAGTAGAGATTTTTAAATTTTCAAAATTCCACAACTATATAAATGTTTAACATATGTCAGTGTTAAAAAAACACTATGGGGGAAAGCCTAGTTATATGTTTACATTCACTAAAAAAACATTCAAAAAGGAAATATTACTACCTGATAAAAACATTTTAGTATTTATTTTTATAGTTTTTTATTCCTCTGTGTTGAATAAATAATTTAAACACTTATCTGACGGAAAAGTATGTTATACAGAACTAACATATTTTCATTATTTTAAAAATAATTTCCTTCTTGGGTTTTAAAATAATAAAATTGATTAAAAATCTTCATTTAGCAATTAATTGTGACATACCGTTTGCTTAAAAAGTGGCAGTAAGAGATAAACTATCGTTTATTGATAAAGATTTATCAAATATTTAAAAAATTATAAAATAAGAGCTGGTTTACCCGTTCTTTGCACGGGTGAATTTAAAAATTAAACAATACAGATTGAAGGATACAGAAGTTTTTAATGAGTTACTTTTACGTGAATTGCAAATTAAACAAAAAAAGCTTTTTGTATATCTCAGCTTAACAAAAAAAAAACCCCATGTTTGTTAAATTTTAAGTCTGTAAATCTAATAGCTGATAAAAAATTATTTTTTATTAATAACTCCCCGTAACTCTCTTGAGGGTCAGTTTTTGAAAACACCTTCCTAAGCTGATCTCTGCTCAGCAAAAGTAACATTGTTACAAATTTTGAGTAATGAACGCTTAAAATACTGTAAATAATTTATATATAGGAGTGTAATACGTTAATATTACTTTATGTAGTATTTATTTAATGTTAAAATAGTTATCCGCCTGTTCAAGCCTTTGCAGTTCTGATTGTGTAAACGTTTCGTTAGGTCTAGCTACTCTCATAGCTCGAGCTTTGGGAAAGATAAGACTTACGTTTTCGCGGCATAATTCTTAGTAGGTACTCTTTCTACACTTAAAATATATATATGGTAATTATTATTTTTATACTTAAAAATGCAATGCTTGGCCAATTCAATTAAAATTATAGTGTTATATATAACTACTAACCACTAAAAAATTATGCATATTTGTCAAAATGATGTAGTGGGAAAAAAAAGACAGTTAAACCTACTTTAAAAACAAGAAGCAATAAAGTATTTTTTTTATATAAGGATCAATTTACTACTACCATATGTGCATAACAAAATAAAAAAAAGGACATAGAAATAAGTTATCAATTTTTACTGTATTTATGGTTCACTATATTGGCGAAAGCGCGCGGCCTGGTGTAGACAAAAAAAGGTAGAGTTTTGCTTCACACATAAAAGATAGATGTATGCTGTCACCAAATTTTGACCAATTGCCAATTTGGCGCGTTTTTGTGTAATGTGTTTTGGAGTAGCAACCCTACCACAACATTCAACCTTCTCTTTAACTGATAAAAAAATTCAGGTGGGTTATCAGATTTGGCGCATTATTCAATTTTGCAAGAAAAACCGTGACAGGATATTCCTACTTACTTGACAATTATAGAGTTATATTTTGGACACTTCACACAATATCTTTATAAATTATAGCCTATGTGTTATTCTGATCTGTATAAGCTATATTATTGTTAAGATTCATTAAAACCCATTCAGTTGTTTTTGTGTGAAAGAGTAACAAACATCCATCCATACATGCATCCAAACTTTCACATTTATATTAATTAGGATAGTTTTAGTTATTTATTGGATATATCCCGGTAATGTATTTGCAATTGTTCTGAGTTGTTGACAACACAGACATTAGCAATACCCAAAATGATACAGTCAGCACAAGCACTGAAACAGAACAGAACTTCACCTGTTCTTCACTGCGTTTGGCTTCATAGTCCCTGTAATCACTAAGTATCAATACATATATACTAGCATAAACCTGCAGTAAGCTTTTATAGCAAGAAAAGGGAGGAGTTTTTCTTTAAGCATTTAACTACTGTCTCTCAGCCCTTCATATAATGAACTCCTATTTTACAAACTTTTTCCTAGAACTAGTTTATAAAGTATATTATTTCAGTTCAGTTCAGTTCAGGTTTTGTGGGATATGGAGCAACAAAGGCTATGATCCCCTAAAAGACAGATGTTTCTTAAAAATTAGTAGATGTCAAAATATTTCAGTTTCTGGATAAAAAATCTGAATGTGTAGATTCAGACATAGACATAGCTGTTAGACATAGCTTTCTCCAATAATTCTTTGAAAGTCAGGTTGTGATGTGGATCGATTTTGAGAAAATGTTTTAGATTATTTCGAGAAGGATGAATATATCTATTGCAGTTTAACAAGATGTGGTCCAAGTCGTTTAAGCAATTACAAGATCTACAATTTGCGTTATCCGATAAATTGAATTTATGCAGAAGTCCTGAGTGATGATCATTTTGCTGAAGATTCGAGTACATAGGATTTCTTCTCTTCTGTTTCTTGTCCATTTAGAGATGGTGCTGATGTTAGGAATATTTCCCAAGTTTACAAAATATTTGCTTGAATAGAAATTATCATTGGCTTTTTTAAAACTCTCTTGATATATTTTTTTATTGATGTCTTCTGAGGAAATCCAGTCGATGTAAACATTAGACTCTATGACAGTTCTTGCGAGATTATCCGCCTGTTCATTCCACAATATATTTGAGTGTCCCGGAGTCCAAAGTAAAATCAACTGGTTATTATAAAGTGATAGAATGTAAATCTTGCTAGCTAATTTATGGATGACACTATGGGATTTAATTGAGTAATTTTGAAGAGCAGAGAGAACAGAGAGACTATCAGACAAAATTAACAAATTCTTGTTTATAATAGATAGATCATCTAGAGCTTGGCAAATAGCCAGAGCTTCAGCTGTAAAAATAGAATTATTGTGATTTATTCTATAAGCAAAATGGGAATTTGCCGTAATACCTGCAATAGATGTAATTTGCTCATTTTTTGAGGCATCAGTAGCTATTATATAAAAGTCCTGAAGTGACGGTGTACCGTTTCATCAAATAAGCCCCTTATAATTTGAACTGGTAAGCTTTTTATCCTGAAATGCGAAATTATTGATATATATATTGCATGGGAGAATTGAAAACGATGTTATTCTGGGGATTGAGATAATGTGACTACTAACGGCATTCAAAGGGTTTAGTATATTTATAATAGAATTTTTATCTTCTTCCATAATATTGAGATTCAGAAACTCAGGGTTATTGCTATGTAATGGAGAAAAGGTTTGGTTAGAAATTTGAGAAAGGCACCTAAAAAAACTTATTTGCCAATCTTCGTATTTTGTCCGACAGAATTTCTTGTCCAGCCAACTGTATGCTGCTAATGGCACGCTACAATCCTTTTCTAACAGAATGTTTGGGGTCCATTGTGGAAGTCCCAGCCAATTTTAAAAGTACGATGTTTGGGGTCCATTGTGGAAGTCCCAGTGCAATTCGAAGTGCTTTTGTGAATGATATTAAAAGATTTCAGTTGGTTATCAGACCATTTATTTATTATATGACTAAAGTAGTAGAAGATACTGCATATACTATTATTTACTATTTTGATTAGATCTGCTGTTCTTGGTCCATGATGCTTATATGCCATAGCCTTAAGGCTATTAATTTTTTTCAAGGCTTTGTTATTTAATTGGTTTCTTAAGGAAATATTCTGGCTCCGCTTGGAAAAATGAACTCCTAAATATTTGATAGAGGATTGCCAAGGGAGAGAATGTCCCTCCAATAAAATATTAGGAAACGTAGTAATTCTTTTGTTTGATAACTCTGATATTGTGCTTTTATCTGGACTAAGAGAAAGCTTCCAATATTTACACCATTGAGAAATTCTGTCCAGCGTGTTTTGCATTTTTTTGCAAATATAATCAAGAGAATGATGAGAAGTATATTATTGAAAGATGAATTTCCTACATCAAGGGTGGCCAACCTTATAGCTATGGTGCGCCAAACAAATCTACCAATGATTCAGCATGCCACACTATAGGGAATATTTGAAACAATTCAATTCCGGTGGCAATACATATAGATTTAAAGATATTAATAATGACATAAAAATAAGCTACATAATATATATATATATATTCGTTCAACGTAGATAAAAAAATTCAGATTGTACACATAAATACGCATCTTGTAAAAACATTAATTAAAATAAAAAAAATATAAGTATTTCAGCAATATAATTAGTATACCTTCAATAAAAATTTTAATTTAAATATGAAACTTGTCCCTGCAAAGCTCGCGATATAAGTGGAATAATTTGTAACTTTCAATCTGACTCGCACATCATTCTGAATGTTCAACTATTAAACAATTTCTTTGTGTACTCAAAATATATTTCATAAGAGAAATAAATTTATTCACATATATGGAACCAAAAGTGGAAAGCACAGTGCATACAAACAATTAAATCACTCTGAAAATGACACGCAGCAGTCAAAAATAGATGCCAATTTATTGATAGAGTTACCTTGCAGAGAGATTTTTCATAATTCAGTTAATACTGCTTTGAATAATTCTGAATCTTTCTTTTCATGACGTAGTAAGAAGTGGTGTTTCATTTTAAAAGTATTACACCATCTTTTTGACATGTCAATATTTAATGAGTCACATTTAAACAGAGAATGTCAGTGTTTTTTTTACATAAACTATTTACATACATAAACATTTTTACCTCACATTTTTCTGTTACATATTATTATCTCTGCACATTTCTATTCTTTTATTACTTTTTAAAAAAATGTACAATAATATACTTCTATTCTTTAAAAACTACTGCTATTCAAATGTATGTACATACTCGATTTTATTTTTAATTGAATAAATATTTCAAACAAATTGCAAAGCACTTTCATATACAAATCATTTATTCTGATCATCAGACCTAATGTGAACTTGATACATAATTAAGAGAATGCTGCCAGAATTCTTAAGAAACAATACACCTGCAATGAAGCAATTTATTATTTTACCATTATTGCATTAAAACATTAGTTTAAATATAATGTACGATTACTTTCCCCCGATTCATTTTAACACACATACAATTTTAAAATAATGGAGAAATTATTCCAAATAAATTTTCTTTCTGTGGAATTTTTCTCAACCATGGGATTATTGTGATGTGAAATAACTAAATATTTCGAATCACATAATTTCTTTCAAACCAAACTTTTAATTTCTACACTATTGCAAATTCATTTTTTTAAAATTGCATTGCATGTACTGCTTTTTCTTCCAGGAGAGATTCCTACTTCTCAATAACTTTAAAAAAAATCGTTGCAAGGAATGTTTTTCTAGAAAACTGCTTTTTAACGATAGGGAAAAATCTCCTGTAACTGAGAAATTCTTCCCTTAAACTGACATACAAGGGAATGTTTTTCTAGAAAACTGTTTTTTAACGATAGGAAAATCTCCTAAAAAAAAACTGCAAAAATTTACCTTACCCTATCCATCTCTAAAATAGAATAGTCCATTTCCTGCAGTTAAAAGACGCTACAGCTGGTTTTGGGTCAGTGCTCAACGATCCCAAACCAGCTAACGATTTTAATCGTTTTGTGTCTGAAGTGTCTTGCGGATAATAATTTTTGTTGCTACATATCCCACAAAACCTGAAACTTAAATGTCTCACTGCGCAGCATATGGTTGCAGTAACACTAAAAGGAAAGAAAGTTGTAGAAATAAAACGTTCTTCAAATTTCCCTTAAAAAAGCCAATTTTATTGAAAACATGGATACTAATGATTCGGCGGGATAAGTTCAAACCGTCTTCTTCCTCTCTATTATGTTCGGATCATTTCGAAGATGAATGTTTCGCATACCAAAATTTTACAAATCGCAGGCAGTTAAAACCAGGATCTATTCCGACTATTTTTGTATTTACAAAAAGTCCATCTTCTCGTAAATCTCTGGATGGATGCAAATCGTCCACTTCTCCAGAAATGTAAGTATTTCAGAGTAAATTTCCATTTGTTTAATTTAAGTTTTTAAATAAAATTATTCGAAAGCATATATAAAATGGTTAAATATTTTTACAAAATAAATCTTCAGAGTAGTTAACTGGCAGAGGGGTTACTTACGTATTATCGCAACCTATTGGCGACATACGAAACGAAGCTCATGAATGCCAATTCAGTGCGTGACACATAAGAAATACGCATTGCTAATTTGGTCAGTTATCAATACAGCTGGTGATTGTTGAGATAATACATAAGTACCAAAATAATATGCATATTATGAAGACAATTATGAAAAATAATATGGTTTATAATCATTTGTGAACTTTGTATTCAATGATTTTAAACCGACTTAAGGCCAGCTCTATATGTGGCACTTTTTTGGATTTACATTTCTTGCTAGTAAGATGTTTAAAAGGATAAAATGGTGGTGTGGCAGCAAGAAGTTCATATCCCTCCTCAGTGAAATATTAAGATTTCTGGAGACCTGGCCCCTATGCAAAAGTAGGCCTCAATGTGCAACTTTTTTATTTAAACAGTATATAACGGGATTGGGGAACCTTTTTCCCATTAGAGACCACATGTAAATTAAGTAGTTACAAAAGAGGCCACACAGGTTAATGTACCTTTAAATGTGATGTTTGTGAAATTATTAGTTTTTGTACAATTTTAACAATTTGGTGCATTTTATAGAAATATTACAAAAAAATTGAATTCTTATTTATTTATTATTTGACAGAAAAAGTTGCAATATAGAAATAATTTCTCTGTCAAAGCATACACTTGCTAGAGATCAATAACATAAAGGTACTAGTAAAACCCACCAATAAGTAAAACAATAACTAGATATTTGCAATGGCCGTTAGAAACACAAGATGAGCATGTTACAAGCACATTACCAGATTTTCATTAGATAAGCCACAAGCGTATTTAGTACATAATTGTTGTCTCAGTCAATAGAAATTTGTAATAAAACACTTCATTAATATTTAAATGCCATTCATGCAAAAAAATATAAGGTTGGGGAAAAAGAAATCCATTGTTTTTTCGGTAGATGGCTGTAGTGTTGATATCTCGTGAAGTATCGATCAAATAATTTCAAATTTATGCTCTTTGTCAAGTTGACATTTCACACTAAAGTTTTGCTTTTTTTTTTGTTTGGTCCATTCAGTTGTGAGTTACAGGTTAAAAATGGGTCAACAAAGAGAAAATTTGGTTCTTTTTACAGTTTTACTTTGATAAAGGCGAAAATGCAAGCCAGGTGGCTGAAATTGCGAATGGTGTTTATGGTGCCGATACTGTAACAGCTAATTATGTGCAATTTTGGTTTTGTCGATTCCGTTCAGGCATTTTTTATGTTAAAGATGCACCTCACACAGGCAGGCCTGTCGTCCAAAATGTAGATAAAATCACAGAAATAATCGAAGTTGACTGGCATGTTAGAAGTCCTAATATCGCCCAGGAGCTAAAGATTGGCCATAAAACACTTTTAAGACATTTGCACAAAGTTGGATTCAAAAAGAAGCTCCATGCTTGGGTGCCACACCAATTAACACCAAAAAAACATGATGAATCGGATTTCCATCTGCGAAGCCTCGGCAAACAGAATAAAATTTATCCATTTCTTAAACAGATGGTGACTGGGGATGAGAAACAGGTCACATGCTACAAAATTGTGTGAAAATTATCGTGGTCAAAGTGGGGTGAAGCAGCTCAAACGGTGGCCAAACCAGGACTAACGGCCAGGAAGGTTCTACTGTGTATTTGGTGGAACTGGAAAGGAATTATTTATTAGGAGTTGCTTCTGCATGGCCAAACACTTAATTCAGATCTCTACTGTCAACAACTGGACCATTTGAAGCTAGCAATTGACCAGAATTGGCCAACAGAAGAGGTGTTGTTCCATCAGGACAATGGCAGGCCACACACTTCTTAGTGACTCACCAGAACTTCTGGGAGCTTGGTTGGGAAGTTTTAATGCATCCACCATATAGTCTGGACCTTGCACCAAGCGATTACCCCCTTTTTCTCGCATTGCAAAACTTTCTGAGTGATAAGAAATTGAGATCAAGAGAAGATTGTGAAAATCGATTACTAGATGTTTTCGCCAATAACTGCCAAGACTTCAATGCGAGAGGCATTATGAAGCTACCTTTGAAGTGGCAACAAAACTGTGCATATTTGAGCCAGATCGGACAATCGGAAGCATGTTAAATAGTCTTGATTTTCATGCAAAAATAATGGATTTCATTTTCTCCAACCTAATATCAATCACAACAATAATAGTAAGAAAATAGTTTTGCCGTGTTGCACTAGATGGGAATTTTAACATTTGAAATGTACGTACAATTGGCCATTCCCTCTAGTAGTCATTGAAACATGCATACATTCATGCCACCCTTTATTAAATTCCATTGATTTGAAAATTGTTGTAATCCATACCACTAAATATTAGTTAATACAATAGCTTGCTTTTATGAAAGCAGCAGAAGAAACTCAAGGAGGCCATGGGTTCCCCACTTCTGGTGTATAACATGTCAAAACTCGTACATGCAGTAGCCTATAACAAATGAGCGTAACAATCTCAAAAATTTCAACACAAACCAACTCAACTAACTGCACCCTTTCGATTAAAAGGTGTATGGTGGTCGGCCTAGGTCTAATGATAGATAACAGACATGAAATAATAATGCAGTCTTGTGCCAGCTGTCATATAGTTTGAAATTCCCAGTTTTTTGAAAATATGTCAGGGAATAATGTATGATAGTTAAAGTAGTTGTGAGGCCTAGATAACCCATGCCAAGCCCTGTCACTTCTGTGTATACTGTTATACAAATTCTAATCTTCAATAAATGTTATTTAATATATACTTAAAACATTTGAACAATTTTATTGTTCAAATGTGTAGCTAATTCTAAGTGGGACTTGTATCAAAATTCTATGAAGGCCCTATTTGGGAAATAAATAAAAATGATCGCATTAGTAAAATTTATTTGAAAGCATCAAAATATTACGTGTTTGGGCTCCTGTAGCTTGGGAACCCTGTATCACTGATACAGTGGTAGCTAAGTCCATGATTAAGATAAACGTTAAAAGAAACAATCAATGGTGTTAATAAAAGAACCATTGAAAAAACAAATTAAAATTGCACCATTATAAGCAATGTTTTATTTATTACAATGTTGTAATTTCACAAAAGTGAAGCATCCATGAGTTTTTTTCTAAATAATTTAATCGGTTCTGTCCTAGGAGAGCCCACACCCTTGGCACGAATTATTTTGTTTGGCAATAATTGCACCATCTTGGTAACACTACCTTGATAGACTAGATATGGTAAACCTAATTATTTCTGGAATTTTCATATTTTGTCGGTGGACACCAGGCTAGAATTATGGCTACTTGTGTGATTGAATATACCTTACAATTTTTTACTTTGTTGAATGCGAAAGGTAAGAAAGAATTAATTAAATTGTGCCTGAAGGAAGGATTGATTGCTTCAAATAATGAACGTCCTAAATGAGCGAATGGGATTATACGAACGAAGGAGTACTGTTTTGGATGGATTTGAATGAAGATGTCAAAAGGGTATGTTCGGCCATTACCTGGCAGAATATATATCTGCTGTCACACTGTACCCTCCACTCGAAAAAGATCAGAAGTAAGAAAGTGCTGTTTTTTTAATTATCTTAACTATTTTTGATTAATTTCTGTATTGTTTACATATATTTTCATTACGTATCCACCTTGTCCCGCTATTTTCACTCACGCTGCCATTGTCGGTTTTGCTTGCCACTCTTTTCGGTTTGTCGCCAAGGGTGTGGGCTCTCCTGGGATTTTGCCTTCAATAATAATGTCCCAAATATTCAAATTAAAATTGGCTAAATACATTGCATGCAATGTAAAAATAGCAAGAGCAAATAAATAAATATAAAAATCCAAATAGCAGAAATTTAATAGTTATATAATTTCTAAAATTTTAGCTGCAGTACAAATATTCAATATTTATCTACTTGAGCAGCATTCATTTTATCTACTATTGATTTTCGAGAATTTTTTTCATTTATCAATATTATTTACAAGTGATTTATTGTACCATTAGTTTAAATAGGAAGCATAATTGAATTAATTTCATTATCTAAGAAATTAAGCAAAAAGAAATACACTAGGAATAACTGAAATAAAAATATTGAAACAAAAACTATTGATTTTATACAAAATATATTTCAATGTATCTGCATGCATTTTGTGAAAAGTAATATTTGCAGTTTTACAAATCATGGCTCAAATTTTATTTTAAAATAATATTTTTTGGAGCATCTTCAAATGCTAAGTATTCATGTTCAATTTTTTCTTCTCCTAGCTTAACAATTCGAAATCCAGATTTATCGTCTCCAAGCTGACAACCAATAGCAGAAGTTACTACAACTTCAAGATCTTTATAAAAACCTCCAGCATTTCTATGATAATGTCCACAGAATATGGCTTTTATATCTGAAAGAAATTACATGAGAGTGTGAAGATGTAATAAATTCTTTTTAAATATGGGAATATTGATTATTAAATTTAGAAGATAAGATATTTATGTAATATATATATATATAAAGGAGAAAAGCGACTCACTCACTCATTGACTAATCATGATATCTCCGGAGCTATTAAACCTACAGATTTGAAATTTGGTAGGTAGGTTCCCTTCATGGAGTAGACATCAGCTAAGAACAGATTTTGCTAAGATCGAACCCCAAGGGGCGTTACGGGGGCTTAAGGGGCGAAATAGATAATTATTTCCATTATTAAACTATTAGATGCACAGTCTTGAAATTTGGTACACAGATTTCTTTTATAAAGTAGATTCCTTACATAATGATTTTTACGAAAATCGACCTCCAAGTGGCGTTGAAGGATAGGCGTTATGCATAATTATTTCCATTTTTAATCTATTAGAGGTACAGTCTTGAAATTTGATAAGCGGATTCCTTTCATAGAGTACAGATCTGCTACATAATGGGTTTTGTGAAAATCGACCCCCAAGTGGCGTTGTGGAGAATTAAGAGGCATAACTTCACTGAGACTGAAAGGGGATATATCGAACACGTTTCTATAAAACATCTAGTGAGTTGGACAACAGGGGGTTAAAGATTGCACTTCTTGGATGAAACGTCCAGAACTCTATTGCTTTTGGCGAATTAGGATCTAATAAAACCAGTTCAAAATTTATGACCCCCCATAAAATGTGTTAAGAGAATAATTTGAAATGTTCAGAAATACTTTAAAAATAGGGAGATAGAAAATTGAATCACAAAAGAAAAAGTTCATTATATAGAAAATACACTTCGCTATAGAGAGGTTATTTTCCCGAAGAAAATCGTCAAATGTTTAAGGTTCCAGGAAAAAGTTCGCTGTATAGAGATTTGACTGTATATATGATAAAAAAGTATATATATATACTGTATATATGACAAAAAGAGACTTCGAAAATTTTCAAGTTTTCTTTCATTATAACAATCCCTAAGCAGTTAAATTTTTTTTCCAGAATTTGATAAAAAAAAGTGTCACTTTTTTTTATTAACAGCACAATTTTAAATAGGAAAATATTATTAAAATTAATATTTTTCAGCATTTAGGATAACTTTTTAACTTAAGTGAAAATAATAGTACTTTCTCTGTAAGTTATCTTTTTTCTTACATGAATGCTTAACAGGTAAGCTACACTCAAGGCTGTAAATATAAAAAAAGTACAATTACTTTAAAGTTTTTTATAACATTTACTTAATCTATCTTAGTGGAGAATATCAACATCTGTACAACTGATTTGATCGTAAAAATTGGAAAGATAGAGTGAAACAGAACAAATGATAGAGAAACAAAAATGTCCATATGCCGTACAGGCAAAGTACTAGCGTCCTGGATACAGTGTCTGTACAGGCAAAACTGGAAAGGAGTTAAACCATTGGGGCAAGTTTATGTTTAAAAATGAGCATTTCATATTGTAACATTTTGAATAATCATGTATACTATAAATTTTAACTTACTTGCATCATAGAATTTTTGTAACATTTTTAGTCTAAGTTCTGGTATTATATTGAAATAATCTATCCCTTCATCTGGACTCTTCAAAAACCAAGGTATATGTTGGAAAACAATAACATGTTTATATTTGCCTGATTTTGCTTCTTTCAGTTGTTCATCTAACCACTTATCTTGTTCTTGAGCTATATCTTTAACCTAAAAATTCAATAAATTCCATTTTATTACAGAAAGGATCTCATTAACTAACAATTTCAAAGAATGAATACTTGCACATTTATATAATTTGAATGAAACCGTTTTTCAGGTAAGTACAAAATTGTTGAATGTGGTTGAAATGGAAACTAAACCCAAAATGGTAGGGGACACTCATACTTTAATGTATTACTTTGTGATTCCACTATTCTTAAATAATACTTTACATACTGAGCTAAACCTGAGTGGGCCCTGTATCAAAATTCCTTGGATGCTCTTTTTGGTGGCCCTTCAACATGTTACGGCCAAAAGCCCTCATGTAGCTGAACTGTGCGACGTTAATCACTCACTCACTCAACATATTATGATTCTATCGCTTATATAGTTTGGGGAACCTGTATGATTGATACGGCGGTTGGGGACCTATATGATTGATACTCCTGACTTTACAGATATTTAAAAGAATAGAATCAAAGAAAGCCAGTGCATACACAGACTTTTTTTCCTTAATGGGTCTGCATTTTAGCAACTTAGCTTTTGCAGACATGGCAAGTCCTCAAATGTGAGAGCTTTTTCATGGGAACACCATCTAGTGGTGGCCTCACTACCAAATTTGGATGTCTGAATCAACTTTTTTTTTGTTCAAGCTCTCGTCAGATGTTAAATATTGCTGAGTACCAGAACCAAATTGATACTTGAGGGATCTTTTATATGCCACTTAATCATATATGACATGCATGCGCACAATTTCCGCATCCAGAAAATCTGTCGACTCGAGCTAGGGTCAAACCTGCAACCTTGGGCTTACAAAGTGGGAAAGCTACCTCTAAGCCACCTGAGCCAACATTTATGTGGAGGAAATATATTTTCAACCTTTCATCCGTACTGCAGTGGGTCGATAAATGAGTACCAAGCTTGCTTGGGAACTTGAACACTGGGGGCCTCGCTTCAGACTGACCACCTGATCGGGACATCTGGACATTCACCTCAGGGCCCAATGGTCACGTATACTGGATGGTCACAGTAGGCCTGGGCCCTCATGAGCTGTTGCGCCACTGAGTTTGAGTTTAGATATATTTTAAAAAACACAGACGAAAGCACTGAGGTGTAAAAATGCAAACAAAATAAGAATATCTTGGTCTTTAACAGAGGTTTTCAAACTTTGTCCACTCATGGAACCCTTAAAACTAAACATGCAAAACAAGAATAAGAATGATATATAATCAAAGCACTTACTAAAGAAGGATCTTTATAATATTGAGAATTCAAAACGATAAACATGACTGCATTACAGAAGAATGAAAAGTAGTCATCACCAAATTTATCTCTATAACCCTGAATAGCACCAGGAGTTGGTGTATCACCTATATCATGGTTGCCACAAACACACACCAATGGAATATCTTCTTTCAATTCTTTAAATACTTCAATAAAATCTTTTTCTTGAGCTTTACGGTCTACATAACCTGGCAAAAATCAAAATAAATTTTCGAAGAGAAAGCTGAAATGAATTGTATAGTCAATGATATTTGAAAATATGAAAGTGAAGAAAATTTAAGTACTTAAAATTTTTCAGCAGTATTTTATTGAAGTTAGAATTGAATTATTCCAACAATCATTTATATTTGCAATTTTGAAAAGAAAGGTTTTTGTAATGTCTTCAGTTTAAACAACAGTCATAAATTTTGAATGACTTCAAATAAGTTATATTAGTTTTCAGAACAGGTTTTACTTTAACTCAAAAATATTAATTTTGATGTAACATTAATAATAATTTAAGGAAAATCAAAGTACAAAATATAAAGATATGAAAATTATGATAAAATGTATTTATTTATATATAATTAATTACACAATTATTTTATTATTAAGAGACGTTTAAAAAACTTATTTCTTATTTTCAATTCTATTTCAAAATTAAAATAGAAATATGACTAATAATCAAATTTAAATTAAAACATGTTGAAATGTATAAAAATTATAGATATGTATATCACTTTTTTTGCATTCATGAAAAGGTGTTTGAGTATTACTCAGGGGGAAAAAAAGATAAGCATTTTTTATTCAATATACAAGTTCTTAAAATTTAAAATATCCACAACAGTAATTTAATTACAATTTTGAAATATTTAATATTTTGTTAATTATGAGGCATGATATAAATACAAAGTAAATGAAAATAGCTTCTAATTCTATTTAGTAACTTTTCTATTCAGAGGTTGCTATCCAATCAATAGCTTGTTTTTAAGGCATTACAATTTTAAAGCTGTAATATAATTTATAGACATATAATAGACATGGTGCACATTTTTTAACAAAAGCAAGCAAACTAATTAACCAAAACAATACTTGTGATTAAGTCTTTGTGAAAATGAAGCTTAGATCAGACTCACTAGAAAAAATGAACATTCTCATTTTAAAGTTAAAAATTGTATCTTAATTTTCCTTACAAAAATTTCCTTATGATAACTCAAAAACTGATACAATAACAAGATTGATAATTTAACATGAAAAATTCCAATTTTTCTCTCTTTTTCAAATTTTTTCTACGGAAAATGCATTGTCCTAGTCAGACAATTACATATAAAATGGCAGGAGTTCTTGTGAAAAACCGGCAATATTTTTTACTAACATTTCCTTGAAATCACAAACATCATGAAAATCACTGAACAAAGAAATAGAATACATACTTATTCATTATCAAGAGTATGGATAATCAATCTGGCATATCATTGTCTTTACAGACTTAATTTAATTGTAATGTCCTTTTATTATACAGACAAAAACAGCTAGTAATTAAATGGGAATAAAATAAGCACATTTGGTAATGTATGATAGCTATTAAGATTTGACATAAAAAAATCTCTTATCGATAATATGCAAGAATATATTAACTATTAAATTAATTATTTCTAACAAAAATTTTTCCATGGATTAGGGGCAAATCCTTGGGAGGTATACAGTTATTGATTTGAATCTAAGCTGCACCTCAAATTCTCAGCTACTTTTTGTGACAAAAGAAAAATTGTGTAAAATGGTTTATCGGCATCCAATTTTAGGAAATTAAAATAAATTTTAAATGAAAACAAATAAGTGAAAAATTAGTTATTTTATCAGTATTATACACTTTCAAATACGTATGTGAATCTGAAATCTCTCTAATTGCTCTATCTAACTGAATTGTGTTCCTTTGATCAGTGCCGATTAAGTTCATTTTTGGCCCTGTGCACAGAGGATCAACAGGCCTCCTTGGCACTGGAGGATCTAAATTTATAACCAGAAAATCTGGTTAAGTCCATCTTATACGGGCCTTTCTGGACCTCTCCTTGCCCCTGGGCACCCAGTGGATAAACTGAAACTGCCTTTGAGCCAAAGCTGAACTCGATTTTCAGTAGCATGAACATTGAAAAAAAGTGTGACTTAGATACGAGTAAATACGGTATTTAGATGAAATATACTAATTTACCTGGAAAATCCTGAACTAAATCTCCACAGACAATGAAAAATTTAGGTTTGGGTGTCATAGTATTGGCCAACTCAATGGCTGTCCTCGTCAATCGAATTTCTTCTTCCCACCCAGGTTTTCGTTTGGAAACATCTCTATCAAAAGTAGCTATCATTCCAAACTGAGTGTCTGCTCCTTGAATGAAATAAAATGGGCCTTCCCATTCACCTCCATTTTCTAAATGGGGGAAAAAAATAAAGTAAAACAAAGCAAAAAAAACTTATTATAATTGATTTTATTTAGAGGAATATTCATATTTAATTCATATACTTTCTGTGAAATTTCGAAAATAGTTTTTTCTAAACATTATTTTTACAAATCTGGATTAAAGCTATTATCACATGTTTTCTATGGATTTCATTAAAAAGAGAAGCTTTAAAACTATTTGTTTACCCTTAGTGCTGAATAATTGGTCAAAAAGGAATACATATGCAAACATGGATAAACTGAAAGTATTATCTCCAGAATAGACTTGGTTGAAGATATTTATATATATATACCAGAAGGTTAAAGGGGACCCATAGCCTGAGTGTCACCAAGTACTTAACCTTTGTGAGATCCGGCTTTGGGCCCAAAACCTGCAGTGGGGGTCTAATATTCTCTGTTACACCACTGATATATACTCGCAAGATAATTTTATCAACATGAAATAAACTTATAAAAGTAGATTTTTAGTGAGATTATGTTTTAGCAAGAGGCAGTTTTATTATATAAATCTAACACTGTCCATGTAATTTATCTAAAATATTTCAAAATGGTAATTAATAGAAAAGGTAATAAAAATTAATAATTAATTAGAATATCTTATTTTCTATTTAAGAAAAGAATTTTTTTAATAATTAAAAATATTTTTCCCCAGTATTTGTAGTAATAAAATCCTTAGTCAATAATTGTAAAGATTACTTTTTAACACCCAATTTGTCTTTCCATTCATCCCAAATACAATAAATAATTTTGTCAAACATGGAATATTTTCACTATGGATTTGTATTTTCAATACATTACATGTGATCTCTTATTACGTAAATATATGCATATACCTATATTTCGCTGAAAATGAATACTATCAGTAACTTCATCTTGAAAATATCTGGATTTTTCCTCATATCCAATTTTAAAAAATCAATAACACTGAGATTTGCACTAAACTAAAATAATTTCTTAAATGATGAGAGAGACTCAGAATAAAAAAAAATGAACTCAATTGAATTATACAATCAAGTTTTAAATATATGAAAAATGTACTATGAATATATGTATATTATAAATTAATACATCTAACACCTAAATTATGCATCAAATTCATTAAAATTTTTACCATACACTTAATTTCATCTTTATTCTAGGCAATTTTTATTCTAGACATTTTAGGCAAAACAATTCAAAGGAAAAATTATTGTTGCTAAATATTTTAATGGTCATCAATTTCACATTAGACAATTTAAATATTAATAATTCTATTCAGTGTGCAATATTTAAATTGAAT
The DNA here is from genome assembly GCA_019973935.1 of Trichonephila clavipes. Lineage (NCBI taxonomy): Eukaryota > Metazoa > Arthropoda > Arachnida > Araneae > Nephilidae > Trichonephila > Trichonephila clavipes. Next base: position 25,864 of record BMAU01018116.1, read on the forward strand.
ATGCATGCACATGAAAGTAAAGAAAAACATTTGCACAGTAAATATTGAACAAAAAAATAACACATTTTCAATAACAGTTATACTATTCAATTTAAAATTGAAAATTAATACACATTAATTGGAATAAATAATAGGGAAAATTACATAAAATAATTGATAAAATAGTTTATATAGTTTTTAATAATTAATTAATCTTATAAGTTAATTGTGATAATTCCTTGAAATCTTAGGTATAAAAATAAAACTATTAATCTCTCTCAACACTTCTCTTAAAGTATATTCTAGAAGTGAAATTATGTATATATATAATAATAATAAAATGAAAATATTTAAAGACACATAATCTGCAAACATTAAATAATTCAACCATGAATTAAAAATTACTGCACATATGGAATGCTTCAAAAATAATGTTTCTTATTCACAAAAATTATGCATTATAAAAAACTTATTTTTGAAATATACCAGATTGATAATAGTAGCATTTTTACTATGATTCCAATATCTGTACTATTTTTCTTCATATTCTTAATAATAATGTAAAATATAAAATAATTTTCTTCATGTTCTATTGTTTACAACATGTTAGGATTTCAATAAGAAGTAGATTATAGTAATCCTCATTATTAACTTTGTTGATTTTCAACTTTTTTTTATAATTTAAGATTATGTCATACATCAATCTCATTCTAAAATAATTAAAAAGGAAAAAATTACCCTTCTCAAAGCCAGGATATGTCTTGTTTTGAGCTTTCTTTGCCAGTCTTTCAGTGTCCATAATTGGAAATTACAGAATAAATTATTGAAAAATCTGAAATATATATTATGCTGAATTAAGAAAACATTGCATAATTTAAGAAGCGAATATTATCTTAAAATATTAGTATTTCAATATCAATAATTTTCGTGTGTATAAAGTTGTAGAAACATTTGATTAATTTTTTTAAAAAATGATCTTTTTTTTTTCAAATGCATAACTTAGAATACATATTCTTATAAATTGTAGCCCAAAGGAATCGGAACTAGACATTTCTATTCTGAAAATAATTCAATAAAAGGGAAAAGTTTTCTCAGTTTTTTATGGGATTATTTGAAAAAAAAATGAATGAATAAAAAGCGGGGAAAATTAATAATTAAAAATGTTAAGGAATTTATATTACAATATCCAAAAGAAAACTGGAGATTTTCTGAAATAAATTATGACAGAGATAATTTTACCATTTTTTTTTCTAGTGAGAGAGGTTTTAATGACCCCTTTCTACCAGAAATACCCTTATTCTTAACAGGATATTTTTTAAAATTTAAAAAGTAAAGTATGTTGAACACGAAGACAAACAAGAGATGTTAATATTTCAAATAACGAAAGTTTAAACTGAGATCAATATCTTTTATATAATTCTTAAAGGTTTTGAAAGTTACACTAATATTAAATCCAGATAGGTTTTCAGACACACAGCTTTCTCTATTTTCTCTGTAAACCTAAGTGGAGTGTCCTATGTATATTTCTTCATTTGCAATTCTACTTTCTACGATATGATGAAACAAATTTTCACGTTTTGTGACTTGAAAAGCTTCTTTCCTTTAACCAAAATTTAATTCTTTATAGACATATCTTGAAATTTATAAATAGAAACACATTTTTTAACACTTTTTCGTTGTAACCATTTCAAAACACAGGATGGACTCTGCATGTTATTGTAATGACATTCATTTTAGCAATATGATATTACTCATTAAATGATCTTTAATATAAATTTAATATTTACAAATAAAACATTTACATTCAAAAACAAACTAATGTTTTAAAAAAGTATTAAACTGCAGTATTAACTATTACTAGAAAACAGATAAAACTAAAAGAAACAGCTGTTAACAAACATCACATTAAAAAAAAAAGATTTCATAATAAAAGAAAAACCACATAAACATACATTAAATTAAAATTACATCTAGCATATTAAAAAAATTTCCACTTTTGCAATGCATATCAAGTCTCATTCAATGAAATAAGTCTGTCAGTGGGCAATGCTTGTTTGACACATTGCATTTTATCACATTTCTCAACATTGAATGTCATGTATTATACATATGTGACATTCAATGATCAGTGAAATATAATTAGAATATTTTAGTATGAAATATTTGTAAATAAGATTTATTATACACTTCTTAAAATTAGATAGTGTAATTTCATTTATAAGATTTTCTATTACCACCATAAAAATATATATACAACAATAGACAAAGGAAAATTATCTTTCTCCAATTTCACAACATAGTCCTACAAAAACACATTGCAGGGATGAATGTGGTCCACATATTATAGTTTTCTCTTTATTTAATGAAAATGCTATAAATCTGCAATCCTCAGTTGTTGCACCTAGGAAATAAGAAGATTAGAAAAAAGACATGATGGAAGAGAATTAAATAATAGGGTTTTAGTAAAAAAAAAAAAAAAAAATTACACTTTTTGATTAGTTTAAATTTAAATGGAATGAAATTTTTTTTAAAGTTTGCAATGTTTTATGTAATCTTTGCAACATAATTTTATGCCTTTTATTCTGATAAATAACACCACAAATAAAGCTTACCTTTTTAACAAGAATAGTTCTTAAATGATACATCAAGTTTTCTTATATTCATGTTTAGAAGTTCTGAATAATGGAAGTTAGGAATATTTAACTTGAAAAAAATGCTATTATATATTCATTACACTAGAAAAACATTTAGTAACTAAGATTTAATAAGATTATATGATCAGGTAGTTTTCTATTTCACAAATTAATGTACAATTTTAATTTTTTTTTTACAATACAAAACATTTTATGCTAAATATTAATATTAGTAATAAAAAAATTCATTTATAAGAAGTTAAGAACACCAACCTTAATGAACAGATGTTTTAAAAAATTTTCCTCTGAATAAAAAAAAATTAAACTAAAATCTGTGTTTGACACACATTTGAGAAGTGACATACTTTGGCAAGATAACGTTTATTTCTAGAAATTCGTAATGAGTAAAAGATAATTGATTGATGGAAGGCAACAAAAGGCTATAATCATCTACTACAGATAGTAAATGTTATCATATTTGAGCATGATGTAAATATTGATTTGAAATTTGATTACCGTCAGATAAACCTTGAAATTTAATGTTTATTGAAGTGATTTAAAAAAAAAAGACGAATCCTTCAGTTATGATTTGCTCGTAATGATAATTATAGAAAAGAAAACAAACTGTATTTTCAAAAGCAGAAAAATGATTTTTATCAGCGGCGTTTTAATGTTCGGATTACGAAATTTGAAATGAAAGGCCAGATGCATGCTCTAAATCTTCAAAACTTTCAATTTTTCAAATACATTAGAATTTTATTTACTCGCCGCTGCATGTCATGATTCACTCCTTAGTTTTTGCTTTTCTTTTTGAAAACCGAAACTAGTTGACGCTTCGGAGCTAAGAGAGCTAAAACCGGATTGATTGTTTGTTTGTTGTTACTGTTGCACTTCAAAGCATTAAAACTGGACTGGACGTGAATTTCTAATAATATCACAGTTTTTGCGAGAATTAAACACACCTGAGCTAGAATCTCTCTCAGAATTTCTCCTTATTACTAACATTTCTTAAATTGGAAGAAGGAAAATTTTCAAATATTACAGCAAGTTATGCTGTTCAACTGGCTCATGGAGTAATAAAAAAATCAAGTTATAATCAAAAGAGAGATATTCAAAAAAAAAAAATCATCATCATCAATAAAAATTTATATTATAAAAATTAATGCTTCAAAGTTTTCTTTTTTCAGAAAGCTAAGCAATAATTTGACATTTGTATAGCTGTAACTGTACCTTTTAATTACGGTTTTATTTATAGCGCGTTTTTCAAAAGTTAGTTTATTGGGTTTTTTTTTTACATTAATTCATTAAGCTGCACTTAATGTAAGTACTTTATATTTTTTAATATTTTCCTTTCCAGTGAATCGTCCAACTCGCCTAACAATATTCCTCTGTCATTAAAGTACTTCTATACTACTTATTTGGAAGATTCATATTTTTCTTTAATATAAAGTGTGTTGTAGAGGTATTATTCACATTATATCACAACTCTTCTTATCGTGGTAGTAGAGGGTGGTTTAGGAGAAATTTATGTGGATATCATTTTCGTCATTTAATCTTGATTCAGAATTACATTTGCCTCCGAAAGTCTGCGTATAGGCAATCATCTTACGTGTTTTTGTTTGAATTACTATTAAAAACTAGCTTCAAAAAGTCAACATATCTCTCGGGGATTTTTTAAAATTTCCTTACACAAGCAACTTTAATAAAATTCATCTTAACAGGAAAAAACAAGAATGAAACCACCAAATAATCACCAACCACTCCTGCCAAAAGTTAGCGTACACTCACAATTGCACTAAACCTTCTCTTTTTAAGTAATTAATTATAAGCCTCTTTTACGATTTATTTAGGATTTGAGGGTTAAAATGTGTATAGGGGGCACTTGGAGCAGTCCTTTTTTGGGGGGGGGGGCGACTATAAGTGGTCGCCAAGGTGCTTTTTTTGAAATTATTTATTATTTATTTTAGAATGAATTTGATATCTCATCATGACATTTAGATAAAAATCGCCAAATCCAAAGTGCCCCCCATACTATATACTACACTTGAGCCGGATTTGAGTTTTGAAAACTTGTGATTCCGTGGCAGGTAACAGAAACGAGATTGATATATTATTGAAAGAAAAACCATCATAGATCTTCAGAAAAGAGGGAAATTTTTAAGGCAATTGCTGAAACTGTTAATAGGAGACATTCTTTGATTCAAAAAGTGTTTGATTCAACTAAAATTTTAACTTCCAAGCCAAGATCCGGCAACCCGTCTGCAGTGTCACCTCAAGGATCTTGCTTTGTAAAATGTTCTATAAAATAGATCCAAGACTATGAGCTTTACAAATAGCTAAAAGTGTTGCTGAGATATTGCAAAAAAAGTTACTTTAACTACAATTCGAAGAGAACTGAAAAAGGATGATTATCATGCCCGAGTTGCACTCAAGAAGCCATCTATCTCAAATGAACAAGGCTAAGAGAATGACCTTTGCCAAAAAACATCAAAATTGAACATATAATGATTGAAAAAATGTAATATATTCAATTGAAAGTAATTTTTGTATTTCTGGCATCAAAAAGGACAAATATACTTAAAAAAATTCCTGCATAGATATTAAGAGAATCTTTTTTTTTCAATCAAACATGGAGGAGGAGGTATAATGTCTGGGGGGTCCATAGGAAGCCTTTGGTTTGGTAATTTAAAATTTATTGAATCAACAATGTACAAAATTGATTACTTATTGAAGTAAAGTATCAGTGCAAGTGCTGAGAAACTTGCAGCAAGTGGTGGTTTTTACTTTCAGAAGGACAAAGATACTGAGCAAATGACTTGCATTGTGAAGCCGTGGCTGTTCTATCATGTACAAACCAATTCCGAAAGCCATCCTAAGCACAATACGGCATTTGTGGAATTTACTTCAGTGAATAATCGAAGAGAGCGTAATAACATTCAAGGAAATGTTCAAATCTGTCATAGTAGAAGAATGGAACAGAATAGCTACAGATGAAACAACTAAGCTAGTTGAATCCCTGCCAAATATGTTGAGACACAGTTATAGTAAGAACAGAATAGCTTAAAAAGTATTAACTTTTAGTTACAATCAATTATAAAGGTTTTTTCCAGTGTATGCAGACTTTTGATGCATGCGATTTGTGTTCTCAAGTTATAAATATTTGCATTATTTTATCAGATATAAATGCTTTAAGTTGATCAAATAACTATCTCAATTTCTTTCAAACACAAATTATTTTCATACTTCAGACATCCATACTGAAATATTTTCAATCGTTCACAAAGCCATTATTTCTTTCTTATCTCTTTCATTCAAAAGAAAAAAATATCCATTCATCGAGCTTAAAAAAAAAAGTGGTTTACCAAAATAGCTTAATGAAGAAAACAGAAAAACCGTTGCTTCTAAGATACTGTTGTGAGAAAAAACATTGTCCAAACTGAATCATTAAATACATATCTCTTTCTAACAATTTTTCCACAGTTTCATTTAAAAAAGAAAAAATCCACTTATTCCTTCACTTACAGCTTTCTAGAAAAATGCCTTGCAAACCGCTGAAGGAATGGCCAGTGTCCAAATTTAAAAAAAAATCCTGTCAGGGTAGGGTTACTATTTCCCTAAATTTTGCTGGGTTGTCATATTGTAAACTTTATTGCCAAATATTTGGCCTAATAAGTAGGTCATGTTAGGATTCAACCAATAAAGTTAGTTATTCAATTTTAACCTAATATTGATAAAATGATTCCATCTGGCACTGATGAGATATTTAATATCTGAAGAAATGTTATTTACATACCTTTTAATGTACAGTTTTTAAGAATCTGAAAAATCATATGAAGTAATAATGATTAAATATATGTATACAAATGTTTTCCTTCAAAATTACAGATATTTTTGTTGTATGTTTTTGTCTAAATTATGTCATTAACAATTAAATTTTTCTTTTTATATATTTGCTCATTGTTTCCCCCCCAGGTTCTAGCCTAATTTTCAAATTTTAATTTCTGTTTTACTCCTTTCATATGATATTCGCTTAAGTTTAAGTGTACAGATTTTTGCAAAAAATTTTGATACTGTTTGGTTAGCTGGATCTAATCTGTTCAAACAGTCCTAGACAAAGTACCAACTACTGCAACATCTATCATTCTTCTTGCACTGTTTTAAGTAATGTCATAGTTAAAATTATTAACACTTTATTCTTTAATTTCTATTTCTGCACATTTTGTGATACCAAAAGCATCCATTTGGGGATTTTTGAAATTGGTCGAATGAAAAATGCCACATTTTTTTTATCTATCAATAAATTAATTTATTTTGAATATTTATCCAAATTAAAGGATCAAAATACATTTACTAAATAAGCTTGAAAATGTGTTTTTAATTATAGAAAATGGCATCTCAAATGTCTTTTGTTGTATAGTTTGATTATTTATACATACAATGTTGTTATTTATGTAATTTTGACATGTATTTTTAATTACAGAAAATGGCATCCCAAAATATTCCCAAAATGTCTTTGGTTGTGCAGTTTGATGATTTATGCAGATATACTAAAGTTTTGACATCTGGATGTGAAAAAGGTTTGCACATTTTTTTTACATAAATGCTTTTATTAAATCTTTATATGAGCAGATCATTCAACTGAATAATTTTTAATTTTACCTCATATAAAAATACTAAGTCTTTTGTATGTTGTATCATTCTTAATTATTTTAGTGTTAAGTAGATAAACATGAGAATTTATAGAGTGAAAACTCAAATGTTTGACTTCATAGTTAAATTACTGTTCAAAATCGAAGAGTTTGTTATTAACAGCCAATTATGTTTATAATGACATCAAATTACATTTATGAATAACCATTTCTCCCCCCCCTTCAGTTTTGTATATATTGCTGGGAATCAATATTTTTTAAAGAATTTAGTGTGAAAATTTAAAGGTTAATCAAAAGAAATTTCCAGTATTCTCTTTAGATGAATTTAGTGATATTTTCTTTGACCAGGTGGATTTCACTGCTAAGCCTAATTTCATTAAAAAATTTTCATACAATCTTTAATGCAATCAATACACTAAAATTTACAACTTACTATCATTGATAATATTTGAATATGCAGTCCAAAAGTTTTCACTGTATTTAAAAAAAAAACAATTGCGACTCTTAAGAAAATGTTATTTTAATAAGAAAAAGTATTCACTCTTTTTGCCATAATTATTAACCAGTTAACTGTGATTGACGTGTATACTCGTCTTGGAGAAGTTGCGGATTTTGTATATTGATGAGTATACTTGCCATGCATAAAAAGTAGTGATCACTGGCTATTTAAATTGCAATTTTTCAGAAAAACAAAATATATTCTCAAATTTCAAAATATTTAGAATATTTTCAGGCCAGTCTGGAGTAAAAAAAATAAAAAGTATCAAAAATTTAAGATTCATGCATCCCCGTAATGCACTGGCTGAAGTTCGTATAAGTTTGCATAACAAATTTATTTATGTGTGATGATGTTTTTTAGATGTTAGCCTAAAAAGGGCAACAGCAAAAGTCGAAAGTTGATTGAAATAGAGTTCCTTCAGGTATGGTCAGCCATGGGACAAATGCACGATGCCGACCAGGAGCTGAGCCCATTGATAGCTGTTGGCCTGAAGTTACCCAGCTATCGAGAGGCGTAAAGGCCAATTGTTTGATGGTAGAACCATGTGCTGACATTAGAACCCAATGCCGGGCTAACTAAAGAACAGTTTTTTTATTGAGATGGGAAAAGAAAGAATGGTTTGTGGTAAGAAGACTGTAATCAATGCTACAGCACCTCTCCAGAACTTAGTCTCAAGACAAATAGAAAATACCTTCTCAGTGAAGGAGGAAGTAAATCTGCATTTAGGTTTCAGTCTGAGAATTTTGATGGGGCTGCGGTAGCCCAGTGGTCAAGGTATCGGATCATGGCAGGCATGTCATGAGTTCGAGCCCAGTACCACTAAAGACCCACCGTGTAGGGCAGCGATGCACGCTAAATCTGTTGAGAGCTGAAACGTCTTCCCATTGGTGTGGTGTGGTAGTTAGGAGAGGGGGGTGCCAGCTCAGGTGTCGTCCACGTCACTTGACCATGGTTCAAAATTATGTGGTCTGTCGCCAAAAGCCCTTGTGTAGCTGAACAGTGTGACGTTAATATTCAATCAATCTGAGAATTTTGATGGTCCCCAAAATTCATAGATATCTGTAAAAACTTGAGGTCAGAAGGACCATCAGTCTCAGGAACCCACAACCATGCTAAATTGTTTTATAGCCCCATACACAGCCCCTCATAGTATAAAAAGAATTAGCAACAAAATTGGCAGTTTTATAAAATCCATTTTTTTTATCCAATATTTTAACAGCGCAACTTTGTGATTGACGAGTATACTCATCATCCCTTGATTTTCGTGACACACACAATTGCACACTCTCAAACTGGAGCACCACAGTTAACTGGTTAAAATAAAATAAATGCAAAACTTACAAAATACTATCTGGCAAATTCCAAATGATAAATTTACTCTCGTTTAAGTAACAGCTAATGTATCTTTTTTATTTTTAATTAATCCTTATTGTTTGTAGCTTTCTTAGTATCACATTAGTATTATGTTTTCTGTTCTTATGGGTATGACAACTCTGGTTGCGATAACAGTGAAAGAGAATCATTTGCTCTTACTGAATTAAAAATGATTAATCACTTTTTTTGTCTAAGAATATATGCTTTTTAAATGTTTTTGAGAATAAAAATTACTATTATAAATACAATCCAAAAAATAAAATAAATACTGTAACTATTATTATGAATGTCTGAAGCCCAACAAATTAATAAGCTATCCATCCTTTTCCAACTTAGTCAAAATATAAACAGAAATCCAGAGCGCAATAAATCGCGAACCTTTAAATGCCCGATTCTCTCGAAAGAGCTAAACATGTGGTAGTTGTTTACATTCATAAATATCACGGATCTAATTTTAAAAAAATCTCGGAGCCAAAAGCACATATTGAAGCTCAAAATTTTGAGAAGCATTATTCGAAAAAAAACTGACTTAAACCCCCTAGTGCCTTGTAAAAATTAATATAAAAACATTCCAAACTCAAATCACACTGGTGCGATCGTGGGCCTCAGAGAAGGGAAAGCGCAATCACATATATGATACTTTAGATCCTGGAAGAAGAAACACGTCATCATGGTCCTGAACGGGTTAAGGTATCTTGTTTTAAAATACTTAAATTTGGTGTCCTTTGTTTTTATGAGCTTGCAATTAATAATTGACCGACAAACAATTTTTTATTTGTCCTTTGTTATTGAATTAATAATCAGTTTTAATGAATAAAACTTCTTTTATTGTATTTCTTTTCAAAATCGGTCCTTCATTAAGGCTACCTTTGCTTCATATGTTAAAGAATAAAACCCACATTTAGAATATATATATATTTCGGATATAAAAGTACTGCAACATTAATATCGTATTCTAACTTTGCTATCCTACATAAAACATTTTATTAAATTACTCATTTTTATCGGAGCTCGCACAATCCTCAGGGCTCACCTTCTTTAGGTGAGTACGGGTGTCACGATCCTGAAGTGCTCGAGTGAAAATGGTGTACTGGGGATACCTTTTGCATTTCCTTTGGCCCAGGCTTCGCTGTAGATAGGAAGCGTGAGTGAGCCCGCTCCTGTCGATCGGCTGGTGATAAGTCTTTTCAGAGATGTTGCTGTAGGGGTAATGCTGTGCAAATAAGGGGTGTTGGGTTTACCCATTAGATCCTTGCCCTGATGCTGTAGTGCTATATCCTGAGTGAACTCCAGGTAAGGGCCATGCCTAACTGTTGTCAGTTGACCAGCAAACTGCCTCCCTTGTTGGACTCTGTGGAGGGTAGAGGTACGCCAGGATGAAGGCTTTCCCCCCACACACACTCACGGATCCAAGTCAGCTGTGCCCAGGTAAAAGCACTATTTTACCCACAACCAACATTGATAATATTGCTACACATTCTATAGATTTTTAATTCTATCACTACCTAACAATGAAATGTCATGAAAATCTCTGTTTGCCATTCAAAAAGCTTTAACAAGGATAGGGGGAGAGCCAAAATGCAAATAAAAAAATTATGATCCAGAGATTTACTGATTGAAACTAAATCTGCCTTGTAAAGTAATTCTTTCTTGTTACCTAAACCTTTTTAGATCCTCCAATAGCAGTATGCCCTCACAAATCTTTAAATTCTTATCGAGGTGTCATCTCCGAAACAGATCTTTTGTGTGCTTCTGAAGCAGAAATCCTGGAAGGACTTGCTGATCAGGGTGTTACCCAGGCCAGAAGAATAACCATTAAAAAACTCTTCAGCTTTTCAAACTAAGCATATAATTTTGACTTTAAATAGCCCTAAACTCTCGACCACAATACAAGCTGGCTACTTTAATTGCAAAATAGGTTTGTATGTACAGAATCCTCCACGTTTTTTTTTTTAAGTGTAAGAGATTTGGACACTCTCAAACTTCCTGCCGCGGTTAATTGACATGCTCTAGATGTGTCCAGTGGGCATTCTTCCATGGATTGCACTCTAGAACTGAAATATATTAATTGTTCTCAATCCCATGCATCTCAGATTCTAAATTATGCCCAAAATGGAATTTAGAAAAACAAATTCAGGAAATCAAAACAAATAAAAAAATATCTCCCATCTAGAAGCACGTAAATTAATAGTTCCTTTATTATCCCAAACATATGCTCAGGTTACTAAAACTTCACCTATATCTATTAGTACTCAAACAGACCCAAACATAGCAAATTTAATTTGTCCACCTTTACAATATCTAAAACCCTTATCTTCCAATCAGATGCCAATTACAACCACAGTTCCTGTAGTCTCCACATCATCCTCATCAACTCAAGCACAACTACTTCCTTCCACATCTTCAATAGCAGCTACAGTGTCAAAGCCTCTGTCACCTATTCCTATATCTAATGACTTACTTTTCACCACTTATAATATGTTCACCCCTATTGAATCTTCTTTATGAATCATATCCACTTCCTCATCCAACTCTAGTATTCAACCCCCCTCTGCTTCTACTACAATACCCAATTTGAAAAAAATGCAAAAACTTGTGCAAAGGGAAAGAAATTATTAAAACATAAATGAAGCAAAAATGGAAGTAAAAAGGGCACCACACAAACCGTGGAAAAGTTTTCCCGTACAGGATTCCTCGTATGAGGATATAATTGAGTATGATGAGGATGACTTCGTTTTACCGAATGTTTCTTTAAAAAAAATTGAGTATTCTCGCATTATAACACCTACACAAGTTCGGAACGGCAGGAAGCAATTGTTCACCTCTTACTTTTTTTGCTTTTAAATCAATATAACTTTTAATATAAACAATTTTAATATCTATGTTAAATATTTTAATTAAAATGTTTTGATTTTTCACTTAACTGTTTTGGCCTTATCTGACTTGGTAGGGTATCCCCCACTAAAATGTACATGCTTTTATATTGTGAATTTGATTTTCTTTTTTTAAATTGATGTTTTAACTTTTCTTACTGAAAGCATAATCTTGTTAACATTAATTTTAATTTTTAACAAATGTTTGGTGCAGTATAGCCAAAACTGGCTCTTGTGCCAAAAAACCCTATATTCACTCACTCACTGAGCTCTCCCATTTTTTCTGGTATAAAATGTGTTTTGCATTTTTTTCTCCTATATTATAATGTTAAATGAGTTATCTTTTTACATGTTAAAAGGAAAAATTGATTATCTATGGAATATTTTGAAATTTTAAAAATGCTGTATTATAAAAGAAATGTATGAATTACAACATTGTAAATTTCCATGAAAATTGAGACATTTTTCTGTTTGGAAGTGTGCTCTGTATTTAGTTTAGTTCATACTCTTGTTCATTTGGCAATGACAGCCTTAAGGAAAAAAATACCCCCCAACTTTTAAATGTGGTCTCTTTAGCCCCTTATGAGGAACTCTGTACATGTGAAATACGGTATGATTTTAAATTAACTTTAGCAAGATATGGGTAGTTGTATTAAATATATTAATGATCTAAGACTTAAAAAATAAGTATTTCTACTCTTATCATATATTCTTTTTAATTGTATTTTTCATAACCTTTCTTAATTTTATGCACTGTACAAGCATTTTGAGTTTATTGTTGAAGCTGTGTGTGTATGATTTATTGAGGAATATTCATTATTCCGAAGCACTATTTTATCATTCATTTATCTGATGACATGTTTGATTTAAAAGGTGCCATATTTTAAAGATTATAAACTCACTAAATAATTATAACTCTATTTTCTTAATGTTTTTTAATAAATCTTTTAAAAATTGTCAATTAATAAATTTACTTAAAACAGATTTTATAGAATTTGTTGAAAGCCAATTGAATTTGCTGCATCGGCTAAAACAAGCTGAAGTTGAAATTCAAGAAATAAAAAATAGAAACAATACACTAGAAACAGAAAAGAAGAAATATGAATGTCATATGAAACACATGAAGTAAGTGTATTAGAGAATCCTTATGTTTAATTTGAAAATGTTGATTTATTATATAATTGTATTTCTTTATTGTTTTCTAATTTTGTAGTTTTTTTAGTGGATTCTTTGTTTTAGAATTTGAGGTTTGTTTGATATTAATTTAATTACTTCTTTAGAAACCTTGTTGAAGATGAAATTAAAAAGAAAAATGAACTGGAAAAGCAAAAAATCTCCATGGTACTTAATTTAAAATTTTGTCATTTCTGTACGAACAAATGAATTTAAGTATAAACTTTGAAATTGTAATTTTTTTTTTTACAAATAGTTTTAATACTACTTCAATTCTCATATTAAAGTGTATTTTTTTAAAAAGAAAATTTAACTTTTTGATTATGAATGAGAGGATATTTGATTACCATTTGTATGTTTGATATCCTTAAAAATTTCACTTTGCTTATGTAAATATAAAAATTTTAATGATGTGGAAATTTTTCAAATTCTCATTGGAACATTAGTCTACTTTTAAAGACATTGATCAAAGATTATTTAGAACTAATTTGATCTTGAAGTGTGATACATGCCAAGTGCTGTTTGGCACGATTAAGGAATCATGCCAAGCAGTGTTTGTTGTCGAGCGATATGGAATCCAAAATGGTGGCCTAGATGTAACAAATAGTCAGGAAAATAATTTTAAAGGACTGTTTTGAAATATATTTGAAATAAAGAGTATAAAAATAGATTGAAAATAACCAATATCAATCACTGAATGAAATATAATAAAAATTATATACAATAATTGTATTATATAATTATATTAAAAATAAAATAATTACATAATATATTAAAATTAATCAATAAAGAGTATGAATTAATAATTGCTGTTAACTTGCAATGTTTCAAAAAAGTGAGTTCTTCTAATGAATTTCATCAAACAAGGAGCATTTAAAGATGCATTATTTAAAAGTAAGATAAAAGAGAAATGTGTGCTATTTTCAGCAATAATTAATTGCACAACCCTCATAAAAACTATATATATATATATATATCTTGGTACTCACCAAGGATATTAGAAATATCCACATTAGAAAATGGCACAGGATACTACAGAAGACTGAACTTCATCCCCATGGCCACCACATTACCACAATAAAAATATCAAGGTATCCATATTGTAATGTTATCGTCCGTCCATCTTGGCAAACATAAACAACAACTTGGCACGTAGCACTCTGATATCAAATTAGCACCACTTATTTATTTGGAGAAAAAGGTTTATTTCTTGAGAATTTTATGTATGTTAGGATTTTGAATAAAAGCCATAGAGCTTTCAAAATATTATTACCTTAATATTATTATTTAACTTTTAAAAAATTATATTTGGATAAACAGAGTTTATATTAATTTATAACTTTTCATTTTGTTGGTTTGAAATTTTGAAAAAGAAACTTTTAAGTTTTAAGTCCTTTTGAATTTTTTTAAATGATCTCCAAATAGGTTAATAGATGTCTTGAATCATTTCATTTTTTCTTCCTAACCTTTTCTTTGGTTTTAGGAAACTATAAATTTATTTCTATATATATTGGAATAAAATTTATGTTTTTAACCAAAAAAAAACTTTTAAATTGTTAATTTCTAGAAAAGAGAATTTGTATTTTGTAAACATTAATGAGATATGTAAATATAATTCATTAGACTTAATTTTGCTTTTATCTGTGTTGTATTGAAATGATTAGTGAATTGTTGATACCACAGATATTTTACTAATTTATAAATTTGTTACAATTAAGAAAATTTTCATGATGTACACAATAATGAATGAATGAATGTAATAAATCTTACAGTTAAAGAAAATTATGAGTAATATAAATTAAGATTTAAATTTAAATCTGTATAATCTTTCTTAAAGGAAAAAAATCATTAATAGATTCAAATAATTAAATAGATATAAAATTAAACTTAATTTAAAAATCTGTAAATATATCAGTTGACATAATAGATTTCAAAATGTTATTAATCATCAAAATGCTTAAGTTGTTTGATCATTCTATCACTGTGTGTAAAATAGATGCTGAACTGTTGGAGTATCTATACTCATGAGATTAATGTAAAATACAAATAATCTGTTGTGGTCTTAGGAGTGACAGCTTAAAATTTTTGCTTGCAGCTTAATATCAAATCATTTCTTCAAAATACTCAAATTACAAAAAAATACAAAATACAAAAATTTTCAAAGTCATAATGAAGAAAATTGGTTGGGGATTATATTGTATTCTGACAGATTGAAATTTAAAAAAAAAAAATCATATGTATGTTGATTTTGATATCTGCATTCAAGGCAGTTTCGCACAGTATTGTAATCTTAGTGAGGAATTACTAAGATTCAAGACTTTGAATTAATGTTCAAATGTGTCTTCCTGTTAAAATTGCAGCAGGAGAAGGAAGGCCATTCATCGGAGTATTTTTGTCTTCTATTTAATATAAGATGAATATCTCAATCTTCAGCTACTTTTGTTAAGTTGGATTTAAGAGTTTGGTTACTACTTTCAACTTTCTCAATGAATTTGAATAACCTCGACTTAAGAATTGTTCCAAGATTTAGCAAAATTGAAAGAATTCATGTATTCAAAAAGTAGTCCAATACTGCAATTTCTTTAGGTATTCTAAAACAAGCAAAACTTGCCTTCAGTGTATTTATGTCTACTGAAGTTGTTGCCTAAGTGAAATGTTGTAATTTAGAGTATTTTGTGTTGTAATCAACAATTAAAAGATATGTTACAGATGAAAAATGTCAATTGTGTGTGTGTTTTTTTTTTTACCGTGACCCAATTCTCTCTTGAATAATGTCTCCTTAGAGTTTTGTAAGATTCTTTTTATAGATTCTATAATTAAAGACTATGTTTATAATTTTTTCACTTCTGTCCAGTTTAAAGATTGTCTGACAAGATTTTTATGGGCTGTATCTCACTGTCAAACATGAAGGTATTGTAAAATATTCTGGCAATAAGAACTGGGAATTTCTTTTGCTGTTCATGGCAAAGTATTCCATCAGTTATTTAAAATTCTCATTATTGTAATAAAATTGAGCCCTAATATCAACATGTTTCGATTCGAGCTAACTATTCAAAACATCTATTATAGGTTTGCAAATAATTTTCTTTTTCAATTGTACTCTTTATTTCTTTAAACAAGGATACTGGGACAACTATAGATATCATCAGAACATTATTAATAATAGTAGGATTATAATGTGTATATATATACTCTAGATAAGTAATAGGCTGTTGCACAGGCACTTTATCAGAAATGTGTTGGTGTAAAGTTATATCTTTGCAGGCGAAGAAATTTTAAGTCTTGGCATTACTTCAAATGATTTTTGGTAATAAGGTTTTATGCTAAATTGGCATTTAAGTTTACTACACATAAATATAATAATGGAAATGTTTTTAAACATGGCAACAGTAAGCAACTTTTTTCATATTAGTTTTGTATGTATTCCAAGTAAATAAAATTGTAGCAGATGTATAAGCTGTGGGC
The DNA here is from genome assembly GCA_019973935.1 of Trichonephila clavipes. Classification (NCBI taxonomy): domain Eukaryota; kingdom Metazoa; phylum Arthropoda; class Arachnida; order Araneae; family Nephilidae; genus Trichonephila; species Trichonephila clavipes. The sequence continues at coordinate 42,509 of BMAU01018116.1, forward strand.
TTACTATCTTGTTCTAAAACACCACCAAATCCAAATGAACTTGCATTAACAGGTAACATTATATATTTACTTTTATTGAAAAATTGTAGAACAAATGTTGCTTATAATAATTATTCAGCCTTGAGAAATTTTTTGCCATGAGCAGTAAATATTTTTTCAGCATATCTTTTTCCAAGTGCACAACTTTTTGCCAATGGAAATTTCATGTTCTCCTCTCAATGTCATTACTTCGTGGTATGCATGTTATTTCTATACTTAGTCATTAATGACCTTTTTCGAGATTTCTTCCACATCTTTGTCCCATTGGACAGTCTGTTCCCCTTCCATTTAGCCCAGCGTTGCACAGTCATTTTCCAAGAGTATAACTCAACCTCAATGGAAATTTTCTTTTCCCTTTTGATTCCAGCACTTCTGGGTGAAGATGTATGCACAATGTAAGAGATTTCTATACTGATGTCATTAAAACTTCTATTTTTGATTTGTAATTTACAAAACTAATCTATTTTTATCCTCATGAAAACAGATAATTAAGATTTTATTATTAAATAATTTTGTAATGAATAATGAAAAAATATATTGATTTAGTTTTTTTTAAAAAAAATATTAATTTCTATCCATTTTTATTAAATGAAAAAATTTCTTGCCACTTCAAACGACTGTTTTTTTCTGGATGCTTGATTATTCAATTAAAAATATGTAACTATAAAATAAGAAGTATGGGAGAGAGAGAACCTAAACATCTGTTTGCATTCACTGTATAAAGAAAGATTCAAAATGAAAACAATAGTATCTGATAAAAACACTTCAGCATTTTCTTATATTTTTTAAGGTTTTCACTAAATTGCTTTTATAAAAAAAAAAAACTATTGGTTGTGATATATCAGAAAGTTGTCTTTCTGCACATGCTCCATAAGCCCTCAAACTCGGGAATTCTGTTGTAGATTTACCACAGTTAATTATTACTGGCATTTAGTGAATTTAGTAGTTTCTTTGTTTCATTTTTATGGCTCCATGAAATGGATTCAGTGCCTTTTTAAAAAAGTGTGTTATATATGAAAAAGGTAGAAAAATGGAAATTTTCAAAAAATCCTAAAATTCCGGAAATTTTTTAAAGAAGAGTTTTTCAATATTCCATCTTGATTTAACTTGACAGCATTGAGAAAGGTATGCAATGTACCATTCTACTTGAAAAATAGTTATATATTGTTTTTAAATTCAAATCCAAGAAAATTTATAGAAGTTTGTAAATATGTCATACATTGTAGAAATTGGGATTTTAATAATTCATGTCAGGTAAATCACATGTTAAAAGCATTTATTTTTTAAACACAGTTTTTTAAATTAATACAGTCAATAAAGCAACATCGTGAAATTCCAGTTTGGCTGAAAACTGATTTTCAGCGCCAACTTTTGTCATTTTTGTAACAATAACATTGTTACCACATTGGAAACTAATCCATGTTGGTGTCGAAAACCGGTTCTTTAATGTTTTTAATTAATATCTTTTTAACTGATTGCAATATCAGAATTTAAATGGTCAAAATGGCTTTCTCAGATCATTCCAGATCTTTTGATACCTTCAGGGTGTTTCTGTGTACAGTGGTTCGCGAGAAGATAGCCTCACATAGATAGATACATAAATTTGTTTAATATGTAACTATTTCCCAAAATCTCGTCAAATTTTGCTTGTTTGTAGGTGTGGGGGAATTCACACTTCCTTGGGATCAAGTGGCATCATTCATTAAAATTATAAGACCATGTTGTTTTAGTCAAATTGAATTGTGCCTCTTTAAAATTTTATTTTGTAGAATAACAAGTTTTGATGTCTAATACCACTAAAGACCTGTTATGTAGAAGGGTTCATCCACATTAATTCTGTTGAGCCTCGAAGTCTTCATATTAGGGTACTAGCTCAGGTATTGTCTTATTATTTTATCATGATTCAAACTCGCACTATTATTACCAATGACCTGACGGTTATGATTAGTAATCAGGTTTCAATAGTTGATAAATTTGAAGCACAGTTTTTAGCTTTTTACAATGGTTGTCAAGAATTTTACTGTTTAAAGTATCAAAATTAGATCTATATATCTGGAAATGTTTGATTAATTTATAGCCTTTTGAAATGCTTCTGATGGACAACTTAGTCCAAAAGGCACAACTAGAAATCAATACTTCCCAAAAGATGATACAAAATTACACATCAGTACTTTTATCATCTAGCTAAAGGGTGGACAACTTTGTTGTTGTGGTGTTGAATCAATCTACCATTATGATACAGCATACCACGCAGCACAAAATAATTTAAACAATTCAATTCCCGTTACAATGCATACAGGGTTGTGAAGTAGAGGTCTAAAAGTACAGGTATATTTTATTATATATTGAACATCATTGAAAGATATTTATTAACATAAAAATAAGCAACATAAATTATGGACTCTAGGAGATCCAAAGCCCGAGTGATTCTAAGTACGTATTTAACCAATTTATAAAATATTAAAGGTAAAACCTGAATTACAGGGGTCCACATAATGTTCCCCATTATGCCACTGAGCTTTGTAATCTTCTCGAATATTTTATTTTCAATAATCTCTCCTGATACTACTTTCTAATACTAATAGAATTTAATGATATGCTATAATCACTGGAACAATTCTCTCAGGTAAGAATTTTCTGTTTACTACTAAGTTGATTATTCCTTTAAACACATGTCTATATCCTTCAATAATTTGTTTTGATTTTGATGAGTAATCAAATGCTTATAACTCATGGCTGATTGATAACATTACTATATAATTAATTCTGTTAGTAAATCTTAAAAACTATACTGATCACATATTTACTCTACACTTCAAATTTATAATCATTCTCTACAGGTAATGTATCACCTCTGTAGATGTACACAATTAATGTTGACTGTAGCTTTAGGGCAACCATTCAACTTTTAAGTAAGGTAAAGGTAAAATATTTTTCCAGGTAAAGGTAAATAAAAGCCACAGTGTTAAGTTAAAAGTAACTACTTATGTACTTCTTGGAGTTAATCACGTATGCTCACTGTTGAACAAGCACCTACATAAGCAAAATTAAAGATATTACCTGACAGGTTAATTATTTGGTGCTTAATGCTTCTTCAGGTAATGACATATTCTTGAAAAATGATTTAATGACTTGTAGTAGTGGGATTTTCTATAAGCACGATAATGTATGTACTGGTGATACGAATTACAATGAGAACTAAAAAACGCTACTAAAACTAAACTCAGTGATGCAACACAGCTCATGTGGGCCAAGGCCTACTGTGCCCATCTCAGTTTTTGTAACCTTGGTCACTGTAGTGCACGAGCAGATGTTCCAGTCATGTTGTCAGTCTGACGTGAAACCTCCATTGTTTAGTTCCCAAGCAAGCAGGGTACATGTAGATGGACTCACTGAAAGGATAAAAGACTGAGTCGACCTTGCCCAGCATTAGGTTTGAACACTGGACCTGTTGCGTAGAAGTGCGATGCACTACCACTCAGCCACTGGTCTAAAATGAGAACAAGATCTTTTATTTTGATCTTTAGATGATTTTTTAATTGGTAAAATGATTTTGTTGCTATTTTCTTTTTAAAGCATCAGCTTGTGTAGGTACAAATGTTGAGATTGCAAATGAGACTTTCAGTTTTTCTTTTTTAAATAATAGTTCTGGTTCTCTCGGTAGACATTCCTGAACCATATCACAATATATGATTGGATTTGTGACATTTCAATCATTGGTCATTTTGAAATTGTATCAATTAGTACATAGTGAATGAAAAAAAGAATCAACTCTCTGCCCTGGTTTCTGGATAATGTTGCACACAAAAGTTATAAGACATTGATATGGCTTGTAATGTATTCGTTGAATTTATTCAAAATGTATTTAACAATTATTTCTTCTAGTTTAAAGACAAAGAAATGAGAAAGTCAAATATTCCTTGTGTTAGTTTTTTCTGGTAACATTAAATATAATTAATCTTCTTTTTCACTATGTTCCTTGTAATATTTCGAAACTTTTTCAAAGATTTCATAGCTTCGATGTCATTTTATCCATGCTTCTGTTGGGTTATTGTCAGAAATGAAAGGCTCAATTTTTATCAAATTAATAGTTAAAATATAATAAACTAAAATATTTTTTACTATTGTCATCTATTAATGTATTTAGATTATCAGTAAGTCAATGTTACCATAGAGAGATGTTCTAATGAATTTATAATTTTGTAAGACATCTGAACATTTTCAATGCTGCTACATACTCTAAAAAATTATTAATGCAAGAATGAATAAGTATACTTGTAAATTTCTGACTTGCTCTAGATACAACAAAATGAAAGGAATGCAAAATAAAAATATCAGTGTTGCTGAATATTAGTTTTCTATTGGTTTGATATGAACTGATAAAAAAATCTAATGTATAGTCATTAAAAGTATTATTTATCAGTGTTTAATTATGAAAACATATATATTGCAAAATTCTTAAATTGGGATATTTTCATAGGAAAGGAGAATAGTCCTTATCAAGGAGGTTCTGTTGGCTGATGGAAAGGCTATTGACAATCAAACAAAAGAAAGACTTTTTCTCCTTAGTAACACAACTTGCAGACCTCAACTAGATTCCCAAACTAAGTAAATATGTCATGTTTGTAGTTTAGGACTTCATGTATCATTTGACTGAGACATAGTTTCAGATTTATATTAATTATTTTACTTTTTTAAAGGCTAACTACTATAGAAGAATCCATTGAATCACTTATATCACCATCCGATATCGATGACACTGATGAAGAATTGAATCCAAATATTTCTCGCAGGCGGAAACGTCGGTCAAAGGGAAATAAAAGAAGCTCTGGGGATCAAATTGAAAAGAGGAAGAAGTTTGAGGTTTGTTCTCTTTTAGATTCTGCATTTTTTGATTAAACGTTTTTTTAATTTATATTTTCCTAATTTCTTTAATAAATTTCATATGCATTCTTTTTATGCTTGCAAATTTTTACCGATCAAAAACTACTGCTAAATAATGCGACTAAAGCAAAAATATTGCTTAGTAATCAGTTAAAAAATAATACTTGTTATTTTTTTTTAATACTCTGTTGGATATTTGGTGACAAAAGGATTGACTTTTGTTTGGCATGTGCCTGGCACTTCACCAATGTTCATGCTCAATGGAACAATTTTTTTAACAATAACTCTTGACATTAATAGTTTCTTTTGGCCATAAAAATGTGAGTTTTTACAATGTATGCTTAAATTTAAAGTTTAAATTTTATTGTATCACATTTTTTTTTATTTAAATTCTAATTACTGTAAAATCCGGCATGTAATGCATTCTTATACCTTCGAGCTGCAATTTTTAATTTTTAGGACTGTATAACGTGATCCCCATTTTTACAAAACTTTTAAAAGAAATAAAAAAAAAACCTCTTCTGATTTGAAGTCATTTATTTGAGGAACTATTTCAATCTTTAGAAAAAATGTTTTTCTAGAACTACAACCATTTAGTTTATAATGTATATCATTTTGTTTAAATAAACAGTATTTCGATATATGTAGAAGTCTTAATATTTCTATGCTTGTCTCTATTTTTATTTTTAAAGCTCTCATTTTTATATTCAGCGTTTCACCCCTCCTTCCATAAATTACAACCTTATTGTTTTTGTTAAAAATGCGTGCTATATGCTGGATTTTACACTAACTAAAACTAAATATATATATCAGCCTTTTGATGCAATACTTTAAGATGAATGAGTATATATGTATGCTAAATGAATAAAAATTTTAAACTTTAAATTCAGTTAAAGTTTTTATCGACACATAAATATTTCTTTTTAAATAAATACGACTTGAAATCAAAATGAGAATTCGACAAAATACTTTACAATGTTATATTTTTTTTCCTGTTATTTCTTCTGAAAAATTGAACTAATAAAATACTTTAAATTAATTTTAAGTTATTTACAAAAAAAATTAAACAACTTTTAATAAAATATTTTTTTAAAAAAATATATATATTTAAAGTTTCATTCACAAAAATACTTTTAAGATAATCAGATGCAAAATTGTGAAACATCAACACCAAACTCATGAAGCTAAAAAAACTCATCATAAAGGTTAAATTATCTTTTTATGTAGGAAAGTGAGGCATTTAGAATTGAGGAAACTGAAGATGAATTTAGAATGGACCTTGATAATATGCCTGAAAAAAATACTTCAGAATTTCGCAGCAATAGTGAGCCCAATTCTACCTCGCTTGTTGAACCACCACCGCAAGCACATCATTCTGGTATCGTATATGGTTATTTGACTTAAAAAATACAAAACTATGTAAACTTTTAATTAGTGCCGGTTTATCTATTTGGCGCTTGGGGCGGGCACCCATGGGCCCAGATAAACTGAACTTAACCATATTTTCTGGATATAAATTTCAATCCTCCAGTTCCAAGAGGGCCTGTAGATCTTCTGCGCCCAGAGCCTGAAATGAGCTTAAATCGCCACTGATTGTGACTGCTTTGTGCAGTGGAGGTGACAATCACAGTGCCAACATCCCCACCCACATTAAAATAACATTTCAATGAACAAATGATATTACATAAATCTTACATTAAATAAAAATGATGAAATTTTTTAAAAAAAATCAATATGATAGAATTGCACATTTTATATATATGTGTGTGTGTGTGTGTGTGTAAAAAAAAAGAGATTAATAATATGTGTACATTTTTGAATGATCAATAGGCATTTAAACACTTGATAATAAACATATTTTTAAAATTCCTCTTTTAAAGACACCTTGAGGTGCCTTAGCAATAACAACTCTTAACTTTTCCACCTAAACCTTTAACTCTCTCCAAAATTCTTCTGATAGTCCATTTTCATGGCAGAAGATTTTAATCTTTTAAAATGATCATTGAATTGGGAGTTCCATTTCCCTTTTCAAATTGTATTTATGTCTAGCTTGTAATTATTAAGGTAATCTAACCTCCATTTGCAAAAAAAATTGAACAAATTTTGTTAATTTTTGTTACTAAGAGATAAACGGTTTTTTCTGATTTATCTGTCAAGTCTGGCTCTGGTAAACTTTGACGAGGTTTACTTATGAGCAAGTGTCCTGGGGGGACTGTAAAATCGTTAGAATGAGAGGACTTGTGAGTTAGAGGACTATTCAAAATACTTTCGATATTAGTAGTAATTTTTATGAAATGTTCTCATGTTAGACTAAATCTCCTAATGTTCTTTTAAAATAATGTTAAAAAGATTTGACACCTGTTTCCCAAAGCTCTCTGAAATTAAGTAATCTAGGGGGAATAAATTTTCAAATAATTTCTTCATTTGTTAAATAATTGGTAAGGGTATCAGGTGGATTTTTTATCATATAAGCGTTGCAATTTTCCACTTGCACCTATGAAATTTGTAAGATTATCAGTACAAGTTGAAGTACTTTCCCCTCACCTACTGAAAAATCGTTTGAGAGTTGCAATTGTAGCTTCTGTGGCTAGTTCTGTTGCAATCTCTATATGAATAGCTTTGATAATAAAGCAAATAAAAATTGCAACATAACATTTATCGTAAATACCTTTTCTTTGGCCTTTATATTTAATATAAAATGGGCCTGTGAAATCTATTTCATCATGAGTAAAAGGAAAATTTGGAGTAATTCTTTTTCTAGGCAAATTTCTCATAGTTTATTCTAAATTCTAAGGTTTGTTTTTGAAACAAACAATACACAATTTTGGACGATTTGTCTTGCAGTGTTTCTGCCACCTATTGGTCAGAACTCTTGTCTGACTAGATAAAGTAAGGTTTGAGTAATAATTCATAATTAAAATAGTTAATTTGTGGTTTTTCAACAGCAAAATGGAAAATTTCTGACTCTAAATGTTAAATCTGAATTACTTAATTTACCACCAACTCTAAGTATGTTTTCTTTGTCAAGAAAGGGATTCAAACAAGTTAACAGACCTTTTCTAATGGTTTCCTCACTCCTAAGAACTTCAATTTTTTTGTTAAACTGCTACCTGTATCCTTTTAATCAAATGGAGTTTTGCGTTCTGAAGTTCCTCGTTTGTGAAAGGATCTGAGTGACAAGATGTATTTCTGACATTATGCAGAAATCTGAAAATGTAACTTAAGATATGAATTAATTTCGCATAAGTATTTGTAATATTTAGAAGGTCATTTTCAAATTTCAATGGAAGTCAGAGATTGATGTTAAGCTGATATCGGATTGTTTAAGTTCCGACATGTAAAATTCATCAGATCTGGTGATGGTTCATTAAATTGTCCAGGAATGTCTAGATGCGGGACACCATTCCACCATAGAGTCAGTGATTAAAGTTCTCCAGGATTTACACCTCAAGCAGGGTTTAGAGCGGAAGGAATGTACTTCCATTCAAAGTTCTCAGTCAAAGTTTGTATCGTGTATACTTGATTTCTGATGAATGTTTTGAGTTGATTAGCTGGAGTTAATCCAAGTAATTGCTATGGTTGAATGTGTGTGTGCAAGATGACTTTAATTAAATTCATTTGTAGAGAGAGTTGTACTTTTCCCAACTAATTGTGCCGCTAGCAGCGAACATGCAGAAAGTTTAAAGCAAGGAATGAAGATGACTTTGTTTGGTGTGGCACAATATTTATTGCCAATAAGCTTAGTTCTGGTGGTAGCATTTTCCTTGCTTATTGGTTTTTCTTTCTATTCCCTAAAACTTTTGTGAGTTGAGTTTGTATTTCTGATATTAAACCACAAAATTGGTTTTGCTTGTATGTATTTGTGGTTCCAGTTGTGATGTATCCAAAAGCTATATTGCAAAATAACAAGTCTGATGTCTGATCTACAAATTTCTCCTTCTTTGATTATATCAAACGCCTCTGCTCTGATTAGCAAATCGATTTTTCCTAGAAGAGCTAAATTTGGATCTAATAGTTGAGTTATTTTTAAATTATTGAGGTTTATTTGAGTTCAGTAAGAAAATCTGTGATTTTTGAGACAACCAAAAAAAAATCTAAAGTTGCAGAAAATAAGCCATTTATTATGGTAGTGTTTAATTTTGACTGTGGTTTTATTTCCACCTAAACTGGTGATTGGAAAATTAACTCTATTTTGTGGAACCCCTGATCTGTTTGCGAAATCTTGTGTTAAGATATTAGATATGCTATTGGTATCTAAAACTGCTTGTGCTTGGATGAAACTTCCAGTTGAACAATTCAAAACCCAAACTACTGCTGTGGGTGGAATTATGGTTTTGCTTCTTTTTCTGATACAAGACAGACGTGGCTGTATTTTTTTGCAGACTGGGAAACTCCTCTGCATTGGAGTTCAGTTCCTGACAACTATAAATCAGGAGAGCGTTGACAGATTCCCGCTTTTCTCTGTGGAGTAGTGTGTTATGTTGAAAGCCACATACACTACAAGGATGTTTTTGATCTACACTTTGATATTTTGTGCTGGTCACTTAAGCAATTGAGGCCCATATTGTGTTTTGTGACAATTTCCTTTCTCTGTATGGTATTTAATTTTAAAAAGGAATCACACTTAAAAATTGTATGTTTTTGCTTACATAAAATACATGCATACACAGAATTGTTAAATTTTACAAAGATATTTTTTGATTTATTTCTATCTTGCATAATGGGTTTTACAAAGGTATTTATTTATATTGTGCTTAACACGCGAGTACATTTTTCTAAAAATAAATGAAATTGTCAAATTTAGGAACTTTGGTTATATTAAGGCTGTATTCAAATTGTTTTAAAGTCTCTTTACCAGTTTTTGAAGCATGACGTTTAAAATTAAAATGTCAGGGAGATTGTTTCTTTCAAATTTTAAAACCTTCAACACATGAATGTTTTTGGTTACATCACCAATTTACTATTTCATATAAGAGTTTCTACTATTACAAGTTTATTTTCATGGCGTTCTTCTAGAGATCTAAAGATTCAAAAGAATCACTTATAGTCTTTAAATTTTTTACTTTAGATGTTAATGCACAGCTTTAAGATAATGTAGTTTCTGCTCTGAGGAGAGTTCTAAATTTGTTGAAATAATGCTATTAAATTCTATTTTAAAGTTACTCCATTCTTCATATTTTCCAGAAAACTTCGGTTAGGGAATTTCTGGAAGTCAAACTGTTTGTGCAGATACTTTTGTTTTGCAAACAATCCTACGCTATAGCTATATTACGACTACAGCTCTGTTACGAGCCAAGTCAAGAAATGACTTGGCTCGTAACAGAACTATACAATCCATTAAGACCATGTGGGTAACATGTTTGTCTTCTCAGCTGTTAGTGATGATCTGCCATTGAAATCTGATTTACAGTGTTCCACATTTTTGCTTCGTATTGGAGGCATCACAGCAACTTTTCACCAGACAACAACATTCAAATAGGAGTTGTGTATGTAAAACCTGTGCTGTACAATTTTTTTTATTTAAACATGTTGTAGGTGTTGCTACCTGTCATTAATTCATTAAAAAGCTAATCTTTTGCATATCATAGTATCTGTATCTTGTTATGTAAATTTCACATGTGTAGCATATCACCTTGGCATAGCATTTTTGTCTAGCTTCTAGTGTACAAAATTAAATATTTAAAATGAAATTGTAATATAGATCATAATCAATATTTTATTTAATGGGTTAAAGTAATATTTAGCTCGGCATTTTTATATCGTAATAAATTTTTGATCATTTTTAAATCTAGGAATATGTGATGGATATTAAAATGAGTTTTTTCCTATAATGCAAAATATTTAATTATTAAATTAATATTAATTAACAAGATTGAAATTAAGTCTGCGTGTGTGTAGTGATTGAAAAAAGAATATGTGAAATTTAAAAAAAATTATTTCTGTGTTAATTTTTTTGTACCATTTTATTAATCTAGAAGTAATGCTTTAACATTTATTTTAAGTATATTTTTACCATGTAATGCATTAGGTTCATCTTTAAAAAGCCAGAGCTATATTTGGAAATAATTTTCTAACAATACCTGGAGGAAAAATCTTTGGATGCAATTGTGAGAAGTCATTAAAGTTTTTTTTTTTAAGTTTTAAAGTGTAGATTCTATGTGTGTGGCGGTGAATGATTTTTAATTTCCACTTTATTATAACAAGTTTTTTTTTTTTTTTTTTTTTTTTGCTATTTTAGATTCTGGGCAAGTAAAAAGTCCTACATATGATATTCAAATCCATAATACAGGAACACTTTCCTCAAAGTAATTTTGCTTCCAAATTTCAATTTTTGAATTTATTTTAATAGTTATTCCATATATCGTATCTAATATGAAATTTTATCATATTGATAATTGTATAAATAAAAAATTACAATTTTTCTTTTAGTAAACACCATGGTCGATACAGTACTGGAGGAAAGTTGAATCGAATACATGCTTTTGTCTCTAAAACAGTCATTCGAACTGAGAAATGCTATCCCTGTGGCAACATGATAAAGTTCTGTAAACAAGCTTTAAAATGTACTGATTGTAGAATAACATGTCATCCAGAATGTAAGGATCGATGTCCATTACCCTGTATACCTGTTACTTTCACTCCTACTAAGGGTCCAATGGTGAGTTTGTTATGCAGGATACTTAAACAGAATTAATAACATGTATGCTTACAATTTATTTGTATTCTACAATGTGTTGTGAATGTTGCAACTGATGAGAGATGTTTCTTTTAAATGGGTTTCTTTTTTTCTCTTCCTTTCGTTTCTAAAGGTGTCATTTTTTTATGCTGTACATACAATAAAGGTATATTTTAAAACAATTGCTTCTTACAAGATCTCATTTTTCTAAAATATTTGTAAAACTCTAGCAATAAAATTATTGTAGCCTTTCAAGTGGTTAGGATATGTCCAGGGACTTATTTAAAATGTAAACTGCTGAAGGAAGTTGCCCCTTTACTGAAAGGTAAAGTAATTTTTTTTTATTTAGGGGAAAATTCAAGGAACTTTTTTACAAGTTTTTATTTTTTTTATGTTGTGTTAAATTGCGTGATATAATTTTCTTTATTTAAAACTGTAAATAACTAAAAATAAATTTTAGGTATTGATTTACTTTTTCTCTGGAAAATGAACAGAATAATTTTAATTTTTAATACATCTACTACAATTACCATTAGGGACTAGTGTTTGAGTTTTTAGATATGAAAGAATTTGTTTGAGACATTTTTAAATCTAAAAAGGCTATCTTTTTTAAATAAATATTAAAAGTTAAATAGTAAAATTATTTTTAAAAAAAATTTTTGATTTGAAATTTTCATTGAATAAAACATAATCTTTAAAGCTTATGTAATGTTTTTCAGGGTACTATTGGTGATTATACATCATCAACACCTCCGATGATTCCATCACTAATTGTCCATTGTGTGAACGAAATTGAATCCCGAGATCTTAAAGAGATTGGTTTGTACCGCATATCTGGCAGTGAACGAGATGTAAAGGATTTGAATCAAAAACTTCTAAAAGGAAGAAGTGTGATTAGTTTGGTATATATTGATTTTTGAACATCATTTTCATTTCCACATTCTTTATTTTTCAAATGAAGATTTAAAGATTTTGATTAGTTTTATTGAAATTAATGTTCTAATAGTAATTAGAAAAGTTAATTTTTTTCTATTAAACTGTTAAAATTCCTGAAAATGTCTGTATATAAAATGTAGTGATGAATTATCAGTTAAAACTTTTTTTAAATATGATTATATGATTGCAGAACAAAGTAGACATTCATGCCATCTGTGGAACAATCAAAGAATTTCTTCGTTCTTTGAAAGAGCCATTGGTAACCAGAGCTGCTTGGCAGACTTTTGTTGATGCTGCTGGTAAGGCTTGTATTTAGATTTTCAAAATGAAAATTCTGTAGTATTAATGTAATCCTAATTTGGATTACTTTTTTTTATCTTTAGCACAATGTAAAATTTGAATTTCAAGTTACTTTTCTATTAATTATTAGGTTATATATTGATGAATCTTTATAATTTTAGAACAAAAAGATGAAACTATGAGTTTGAACTTGTTATATGAAGCAGTTTGCGAGTTACCACAACCTAACAAGGAGACTCTTGCATTTCTCGTATTGCACTTTCAAAGGTCTGTAATCTTGCTATATATTATACAGCCAATTTGTTACAAACTATTGCATTTAATTTTTTGTTTCAGTCGGCCATAATTATTTTTCTTTTCTCAGAGTTGCGGAAGCATATGAATGCAGGATGCCTTTAGAAAATCTCGCCAAAGTTTTTGGACCTACCATAGTGGGATATTCTAGTGCTGAACCAGCTGATTCTCATATGCTAACAGAAACTAAACAACAATGTCAAGTATGTCTTTTGCATTTTTATTATACATATATAAAATAGAGATTAATAGGATTAATTGGTTCCTTGTTCAATGCCACCCTGAGTAGAACATTTTTTTTTGTAGGGAAAAATAAGTAATTTGTTCCTTTCAAATTTTGTTTAAAGAAAAGTATTTGTATATTTACGAAAATTAATGACAACTGTTACCAAGGCCTGTTAAAATACGTGCAGTGCTCAGCCGAATTCGCTCAAGTTTCTCAAGATTCGTCTTGGAGGCACAACAGTAAATCGGGTAACCATACTCCAAAATAAGACTAATAAGCACCAAGTAGGTATTTCTAATAGTAAGATTCAGCACCTCAATCATGGCTAGAAATGCATTTCAAAATATTCAGTCATTTTCTGCTCTTGTGCACGAGATGATCAATGTATCTTGAGCTGGAAATTTCTGGGTCCGATACAAACCCCAGATACTTGGTATGCTTATCCACTGATAGAGGTGAACTACCCAATAAAATCTTAGGCTGGTATTTATACAGTTTTCTATAAGTGGTAAAGAAACTGATTGAAGACTTCAGAGCATTAAAACACAATTTGTGGCTTTCTGCAAAGTTCCATGTGTCAACAAAGGTGTGGTTAACACTGTTCTCTAGAATAGAAATATCAGCACCAGATTTTCAGATGACAATATCATTGGCAAACAAGCTGACCTCCTACTTTCTGGAGATAACTTCTTTGATACCACACATGAACAGGGTAAAGAGAGAACAGATCCCTGAGGTAGTCCCTGACTCTACATGAATCCTTTGGTCATGGAACTATTAAATTTTACCTCGAGTGTCCTGTTGCACAAGAAATCATAAAACCAAAGCAAGGCCTTATCATCAATCCCAAAAGAATTTGAGTTTAGTAATAAGTTTGTCTCCAGACTGTGTCAAATGCTTTAGAAAGATGTAGAAAAGCCGCAAAGTGTGGTTTCAAAGTGACAAGGTTTCAAATTGTGAGTGTCGGGGATCTATTGACTAAAATACAGCACCTGATCAGTAGTGCTTTGTCCTGTTTTAAAACCATATCATAGTGTCATTGTCCTTTTTTTTTTTAGGCTGATTTGCAGCCACTTATTGTTCGAAGAAATTCAATACTCGTGAAATACAACAAACTCTTTAGTTATAATCCTCGTAATCGAACATCAAAATTCCTAAAGAGTTGGAGTAACAATCAAAGACTGAAGAGGAATAACCTCTATAGTCAGGTGATAATGATTAGTGACAATATGATTTTCTCCTGTTGAAGGCATCACTCGAGCTCTTATATTGACCTAGCTGAGGGCCTCCCAGGGGTGTATTTCCACTTGAACCTCTTGGCCCATATCAACAAGACTTCAAATCCTCTTGAATTTCTTAGACAACTTGCCCTCGAAGTTATTAGTAACATTTCCTAATGATGCATTTCTTATCTATACTGATTGCAGCAGGAATGAACACTCATTCTGGCAGTGGCATTTATATTGAGTCCCAAAACTATTCCTATCACACTAAACCAAGAAACTCAGATGGTTGCTCTGTCTTTTGCAGTGAACTCATTGCTACTGATACAGGCCTTAACCCTTTCAGGACGGGGCGATTTTCTGCGAGCCGCTCGCTAGGGACGGGGTGAATGCGTAAGAACTACTCCCTTCAGGACGGGGCATTTTTGTCGCCAAGCCTAATTTAAGAAAAAACGCATAAATAATAAAATTTGAGTCCTAATGTCGTAATTTTTGGTACCCCTTTAGATTATTACACAAGTTGTCAGTTACATTAAAACTAGAATGTAATAACGTTTTTCCTTTAACTTTCATGAAATTATATAAGAAAATATGATTTATCTTGGGAAATAAATTTCATAAGCATTCATTTTTTTTCCAAAATTTTTATTGACAAAACGCATCAATACACTTTCAAATTAATAAAAATTACGAAAAAGATTATTCACAAAAAGAAATAGCAAAATTAAAATGAAGATTAAGTGTGGAAGATCTCAAAACATGAAGAAACGCAAAGTCCTACATTGTATGATTTGCAAGCATAAAATGTTTGTTACATTTTTTTTATTTACACACGGTTTGTGACTATACACTTTGGCTTTTTCACCCTTTTTGTTTATATTAAAGTTAGGAAAATGCCTTCAAAACAATCAACCTGAAGTCAAGGTTTTTTTAAATAAGAGAAGTATGCGAAATATATCCGAAAACAATAAAATGTTATGCGGAATTGACACTAAAACACCACACACTGTAGTAAAAAAATAAGAAAAAAGTATTCAATGAGTTTATAGGAAACACAAATGTTTCATCTCAAGAGGAAAGTTTATGGGCCAAACTCTGTTTGTTGACCTTTCAATTACCCCCTCCCTCCCCCTACTCGGCTGATGTGCTAAATATCAAATACAGGCAGAATATAAACTAATTGAAGGTCAGGTTACTCTAGCTACTTTCGATTTCAATTTAATGGACATGGGTGCCATCTAGGGGTCATTAAAAAAACTTTCCAGCTGAAAATGCAGATTTGCATCGCCTGTCCCTCCACAGCACCTTTGTAAAATGCATATTTGCTCAGCCCGGCCATGGGATGCATCCATGAAGAATGCATATTTGCACCGCCTGTCACAAAGGGGTTAAAGCGACTCTCTCAATTCCTGGTTCGAACAGCATATGGATATTATCTGACAGTCGTAGTGCCATCCAACATCTAACTGGTATAAGGAGGGTGATAACACAGAAGTGGCTGTTTTGGAGAAACTAAAACTTCTTTCATCTTCTGACACGTTTGTGCAAAAGATGGCGCAGGTCAACCCACTACAAACTGGGCCTTCTCGCCTATTCAGAACTGCACTCCATCTACATCTGCAACAAGCAATCAACTTTTCCTCCTGCTCATCACTGGTACGAGGCTAAATGCCCTGGTAGTTCTCTTTCCCTTCAATGCAGCAGGCAGGAACAAACTATTCTAATTTCTGGAGGGCCACGTCCGAACTTTGACTTTTAAGGATGGAAACAAAGTTTTCCCGACTTGTGTTGGGTGTTCTGCCTGCCAGGCATCTCCAAAACACATTCTTGACTGCCTGGGGCTTTCAAAACAAGATCTTTACAAAGACCCTCTAATTGTGTTGGACTTTTTGAGAGTGAAATCATGGACTTGGTATAGCTTGGCTAGACATGGAGATGAGCAACAACATCACTAAAATTAATGAAAAATAACTGCTCTTCTAATGACATTGAATACTTTTAAAAGATTAATAATAAAGAGGCTTAGAGTTTGTTTGAAAACATTTCATGACATTGGCAACCTCTAGAGTTTAAGCTTATACACTGCTGGACAATTGCTAAGGACGGATCACAAATTGCTATGTAGCATAACATTAAGCGAGACAAGAGGCCTAGTAGGATAAAATATAGTTGCCACACTGTTCAGACATTAGAATAAAGAATATTTATTGTTCTGGAAAGTACAAAAGCTGTGAAACATCTGAAAGGAAAAAAAAATGTTCATTTGATCTGCGTACGGAGAAATGGAACAATGCATCTAAAAGTCAGCAGGCACCTTAAAGAAAGGTATCAGTACGGGATATGTCCACCGTGGAGTGTGATGCAACATTCCACACGTCGTACCATACTTTGCACAACATTATCCAGCAGCTGTTGAGGCAATTTATCTCATTCCTCTGTGAGTGCACGGATGAGGGTGTTCTTGTTTGTCGGAGGATAGTTTCGACCAGCAACTTGCCTCCCCAAAGCATCCCACACATTTTCAATGGGGTTTAGATCTGGAGAACGCGCTGGCCATACGAGACGTTGAATACCCTTGCTGTCTAGACAATCCTGAACAGCGAGTGTTCGATGACATGTTGCGTTGTCGTCCATAAAAACAAATTTATCACCGACAGCACCACGGAAAAGACGAACATGAGGAAGTAGAACTTCATCAATGTATCGTTGGCCCATCATAGTCCCATTCGCAACCACATGTAGGCGCGTGCGGCCATTGATCATGATGCCGGCCCACACCATGATACTGCATGTCGGATATCGGTCCTTTTCCTGGATATTTTCTGGACGATAAGCAGTACCACTCGCGCCAGATCAGTTGGCGTCTACAATCCGATGACAGACTGAACCTACTCTCATCTGAGAATAGTACGGATGCCCAGTCCTGTTCAGTCCAATTGTGATGCTCACGACACCATTGCAAACGGGCAGTACGGTGCTGTCTGGTCAATGGGACACACACAACAGGTCTGCGTGCGTATAATCCTCCTCCCCTCAAACGTCTGGCAACAGTTTTTCGGGAGATCTGCTTTCCTGAGGCAGCAAGAAACTGATTTGCCACCCGCTGAGCTGTGGTGCGCCTGTTCCTTTTTGCTGATAGGGCGATATATCTGTCTTCTGCAGGCGTCGTACTTCTGACACGACCTTCCCCGTGCCGTCTACTACACATTCCAGTAGTTTTAAATGACTTCCATAGCCGTGAAACAACGCTGTGAGCGATGTCGAACTCCCTGGCAACATCTGTTATTTTTCGCCCTTCGATCTTTCCAATAATTCGGCCACGCATAAAATCATCTATGTGATGTCGGGAAGACATGCCAAAAATTTTAAGTTCGTCTATTAAATCTTTCCTGTAAAACTTTGACTTGAAACAACAACTGTCCACACGCGTCAAAACCTTTAAAGCTCTTATGAACGCTATCACGTGATGAACAGACGTAGAAAAAAAATTTGCATACTCATACTTCTTCTTACTAATATCCCGCACTTATTCTAATTTTCCACACTTTGCTTCCTTTCATTTTGTGGTTGCTATGGATGATAGTGTTATCTGTCCTTAGCAATTGTCCAACAGTGTATTATATCCTAGTTTCACGATGTTTGTTTTGATTGTATCCATTTCAGGATCAAAACCACAAAAATTATCAACACAATGAGACAAAATATATTTTCAGATTTTCCATTATCCTCATTTATTTCATTCCAAGCATGAATAGTATTTTGCGCATTAAAATTTTCTAAATTGTTATTTGTTAAAAAAATAAGTGTTCTCATCGGAGATAACTTGAGGCAATATTACACTGGTGAAAACAATTAAAGGGAGAAACACTTTTTTTTTTCCAAAAAAGAACAAAATAATTAACCCCATACGCAAATAAAGTATAAGATGATAGCAGAGCTCTTCAAAAACACCTCTGCCACACAGTGGCCTATGACCTCATGATGCTGTGATTGATTTAATGTAGAGGTACCTCACTTGCTCACTGAAGCTTGTAGCGTAAGGAAATTTTGAAACGTAGCTTAACTCAATCCTTGTTGTTTTTTAAAAATTTCTTTGTTTACCCATCATTAATATGGCCAGTTTTCATTGTCTAATTGATACCATGAGATGGCAGATAGTTGGAAGACTTGAGGTGGGCCAATCAAAAGCTACATGCTGAAGGGATCTTGGGGGTTTCGAGAAATGTGGTGTCCATTCTGTGGAAACAGTTCAGACAGGAAAAGTGATCCGCAGACCTAAGGGATATGTCAGCTACAGCGACACAACTTTCTTGCAACCTGTGTAATGCAACAGGAACATGTATTTCATGGATAACAGTCACCCAGAGACAATACAGGTGGCCTGTATGCCAGGACCCTTGTAGTCTGCATCCCTTTGACTGAAAACCACAAAAAGGACAGTATAGTATGGAGTACAGAACACCTGTCTTGAACAGAGGATGATTGGGGATGGTTCTCTTTTATGGTGAGTCACAATTCCGTCTGGACAATGACTCAAGATGTGTTCTCATCTGGAGAAACCTGGATGTCGATATCGCCCTCTAATACTGTTGAAATTTACTACTATGGTCGAGGTGGTCTGATGGCCTATGTAGGCATCATTGCAGTCATGCATACCGACCTTCATGTGTTCAATAGAGGTACTCTTAACAAGTCAGTGGTGTTAAAGATTATGACTTAATAATATCTAATGCTAACAGGATTTTGTTCTTATGCTAATAGATGGCGCTTGTATCTCTCATTTGTATTTGTGGTTTTCTTATGTATTTTTCACTCTAGCTCTTGTCACCAAGTGTGCAGGTTGTATCCTATTTATTTTTCGTTAATAATAAAACTTAAACAGGTTATGGGTATCAGCACAAGCTTAAACCATGCTTGAAGTATCAAAGCTATAAGTCTTTTATGATAGAAAAGGCAGAGATATTTCTTGGAGGCAACAAGTCGCGGCAAAGTTTCGCCGATCGGTAGTTTGGCGGGAAGGTGGCGAGATAGTGCCGCCATTTTGGAGCGATCGAGGAAGAAACAGAAGAGGGTTGTTGTTTAGCCTAGAGATACTGATAGGGATTATTTAAGAAACTTGCAAGTCTAAATTTTCTAGAAAGGAAATAAGTATGGATTTCAGCCGTCATATTAAGCCTTTGACCGGAGAAATAGATTGGCCGATGTGGAAACGGAAGATCCGCGACCTACTTGACTACCACGAAGGAGCGATCGAGGTCATAGATGGCAAGCTGAAAAAGCCAGAATCCATAGATGCTGATGCTCAAGAATCTGTAAGAAAACAGCATAAAGAACGCTGCGATTTGTACAGAAAAGCAAATAGTTATGCGAAATCAATGATCGCAAGTACTGTCACTGATGCTGTGTATCAAAAGATTATGGACAAGGAGACAGCCTTTGAAGCTTGGGAATCATTGAGGAAGCAGTTTGAAGCAACTTCAAAAGATCAGTTGTTTAAAATTTGCACAGAGTTTTTTGCATTCAGCTGGGTTCCAGGAGAGGCTATCTCCACACACATTGCAAAAAGCTAAGAAGTCTTTGGAATGAATTGAATAACGGACTTGAGGCTAGAGAGGAAAGTAAATTGCCAGATTTGATGCTAGTCTGTAAAGTTTTACATATTTTGCCTTGTCAGTTTGAAATCTTTAAATCCAGTTGGATGTTGTTGGCTAAAGATGACAAGAAGTCATTTGAAGAATTGACAGTGCAGCTGTGTATGCTTGAAAGAAATTTTACTAAAGTTGAAGACAGTAGCAAAAAGCCCAAGAAGCCTTAATAGCTACAAAATCAGAAAGGCCCAAACAAGAAGGCAAATATAAATCCAAGTCAAGAAAAGAAGATAGCTGCAATTACTGTAAACGAAAAGGACATTGGGTAAAAGACTGTAGAAAGTGGATTTCAGATGGAAGACCATCAAAGAATAAATTGAGTGATACACAATCAAATACAGTATCAGCGAACATAGCTTTGATGTCTATATCTGAGGAAGTCTGTACATCAGAGACTAGCCTGACATCATATTGATTGACAATGGAGCTACTAGGCATGTTACGAACTGCTACACATTTTGTTGACTTCATAAAATTTGATAGTTCTTGTGGCATTAAAGCTGCAGGAAATGAAACATTAGCTGCCCTTGGAAAAGGCACAATAAAAGTAAAATCGACCATTAATGGAAAATGCCAGGAAGTCGTTCTAAAAGATGTTTGGTATGTCCCAAAGATTAATAGAAATTTATTCTCTGTACTTGCCGCTCAAGACAGAAACCCAAACAGTGAATTTGTGTCGACTCCTACTGAGTGCTGGTTAAAAGTCAATGATGTGGTGCTCTATGGCTCTCGCAATGTAAATGGTTCCTTATTCAAAGCAAATTTTGAACCAATTTTGCCCAAAGAAATGATAGAAGTTCATACTGTTATAGCAGACAGCTCTTTGCTACAATTGTATCATGAAAGATGGGGCCACCAAGATAAACGTCACATCCGAAACATGCTTGAAAAGGAATTAGGCATCCACATCAAGCTAGATAAGGAATTATGTGAGCCATGTATTTACGGCAAAGCACACAGACTATCATTTGGCACCAGGGAGAAAGCCTCTGAGCCTGGTGAACTGATTTCTGCAGATGTTTGTGGACCATTTGATGAGTCATTTCAGAAGAAAAAGTACTTGGTTGTATTCAAAGACAACTTTACAAAGTTTCGCTATGATTACCTAATAAAAGAGAAATCAGAAGTAAAAAAAGGTGTTGGAGCACATGCTTGCACATACAAGGACACTGGGATATTCTGTGAAAGAATTCCTCTGCAATAATGGTGGAGAATTTGATAACAAAGATGTTCATGAAATTTTGCATTCAAATGGAATTACTCAAAGGCTCGCAGCACCTTACACCCCAGAACAAAATGGAGCCAGTGAACGAGAAATGCGAACCACCATTGAAATGGCCAGAACACTCAAATATTCAAATCCTGAGGTCAGTTTCCCTGCAGCTATCTGGGCTGAATTAGTTAACTCTGCCATATATATATACTAAACAGAACAGGAAAGTCGTCAATAGAAAATACAAGTCCATATGAGCTTTGGCTCAAAAAGAAACCCCGGTTAAAGCACCTGCGCATAATAGGATCTCCATGCTATGCTCATGTTCCAACTCAGAAGAGAAGGAAAATGGACAAGGCCATCCAAGGGTACCTTGTGGGATATGATGGAGATGAACGATACAGAATCCGGCTAAAGAAAGAACAGAGTAATTTTATCTAGAGATGTAATCTTTCAAGAAAAAGTAGGGAAGTGTGATGACCGTACAGAATTAAAATTAGAAGGCGGGATAAGAGGAGATACAAATCAGGGAAAGTATGAAGAGCAGCTGATAAAAATTGAGGACAATCCTATAGAAAAGACACTAAGCCAAGAAGACTTAAGTGATTCTGAGACTGATAGGGAAGATGCTGAACCTACATCAGATAGACAGCTGAGGAACCGCTCACTTCTGCAGAAACCAAAACGGTTTGAGGATCATATTATGGAAGCAGTCATATTTAGATGACTATAATCCTGAAACGTATGAAGAAGCAATAAACTCCAAAGACAGCACAAACTGGAAGAAATCCATGGAGAGTGAAATGAATTCACACATTAAGTGAAAATCATACTTGGGAGCTATCAGACCTACCAGTTGGAGCTAAAGCAATACCCTGTAAGTGGGTTTATAGACTCAGAACAAATCCAGATGGCAGCATCAATAAATATAAAGCAAGACTTGTTGCAAGAGGCTTTAGTCAACGGCAGGGCATTGATTACAGTGAAACATTCAGCTCAGTAGCCAAATTGGGAACAATACGGACAGTTTTAAGCATTGCAGCTGAAGAAAGGATGCACTCGACTCAATTTGATGTATCAACAGCATTTCTTTATGGAGATCTGGAGGAAACCATATTTATGAAACAACCAGAAGGTTTCAAAGATGGCTCAGGAAGAGTATGTAAACTCAAGCGCAGCCTGTAGGGTTTAAAACAACCACGCTGTTGGAACAAGTGTTTTGGTCAATTTTTAACAGATCTTGGCTTTAAAGCAAGTGAAGCTGATCCATGCCTGTACATTCAGGAAAGAAAAGGTAGAAAATTACTGATAGTGTTGTATGTTGATGATGGATTAATTGCTGCAACTGACCAACAAGATTCTGAAATGTTCATCAAGGAGCTGAAAACAAAATTCAAGATATCAGTAGGAAAAGTTTCTTGTTTTCTAGGTCTTGAAATTGAGCATCATAAAGAAAACTCAATAACTCTATCAATCAAAAAGGATATGCCACACACACAGAAAAATACTTAAATGTTTTGGATTTGGGGAATGCAAACCTGTGGCAACGCCCATGTTAAAGGATTGCAGATTGTAAAAACTCTGATTTTCCACATAGGCAAGCTGTTGGTGCCCTTATGTATCTGATGGTGGGAACCAGGCCAGACCTTGCATATAGTGTAGGATTTCTTTCGAGATCACTTGAAAACCCATCTGCAGAAGATATAGTCAAGGTGAAGAGAGTATTCCGCTATATAGCTGGCACAGTTGGATATGGAATAACATATCATGCTACAGAGACAAAAGGTGTGCTTCATTGTTATAGTGATTCAGATTTTGGTGGATGTACCAAAACAAGTCGATCAACCTCGGGATATGTTATGATATATGCTGGAGGAGCTATCTCATCACGCAGCCAAAGGCAAGCAATTGTTGCCACTTCAACAACTGAAGCTGAAGTTATAGCAGCATCAGAGGCAGCCAAAGAAGTAATTTGGCTCTGCAGACTGATTCAGGGCATAGTGAACTTGAGGGAAATTCCCACACTTCAAGTGGACAACAGGGCAGCAGTAAAGTTGTCACACAACCCTGAATATCATCGAAGGACAAAGCACATAGAAATAAAACACTTCTTTGTGCGCGAGAAAGTCTTAGAGGGAAAATTAAATGTGAAACAAGTGTCAACTGAGAAACAAGTCTCTGACATTCTGACAAAACCCTTGATGAAGTCCAGACTATTGACATTGTGTAATCAAATGGGACTGTTTTGACAAAATCCAGTTAACAAGGGAAAGTGTTAAAGATTATGACTTAATATCTAATGCTAACAGGATTTTGTTCTTATGCTAATAGATGGCGCCTGTATCTCTAATTTGTATTTGTGGTTTTCTCGTGTATTTTTCACTCTAGCTCTTGTCACCAAGTGTGCAGGTTGTATCCTATTTATTTTTTGTTAATAATAAAACTTAAACAAGTGGTACAGGGACGAGATCTTTGCACTCTATATCAAACTTTTCTGTGTATCATATGGACTAAATTTCATCTTTATGGATGATAACGCATGCCACACAAGGCTCAGTTGGTAGACAACTACCTCCAATTTGGAGTATGTTCAACAATTGGACTGACCTACAATGTTCCCTGAGATTAATCCAATCGAAAACGTATGGGACGTCCTTGGGCGCTCAATTGCAGCTCGAAGACCAGTTCCAACAACCATCAATGAGCTCAAAAGTGCCTTGGTGCAGGAGTGGGTGAGGTTGCCGCAGAGGTTGATAAGCACCCTGGTTAACAGTATAAAACATGTAAGAGTTGTGTTGCTGTCAGAGACGATCATACACCCTATTAGACAGGTTTTCTCTGATTTACAGGGTGTCGGTCAGCTGCTATGCTGGGCAAATGGCCAGTTTCCTAATTTAGGGTGTATGTTGTGCCCATTTTTGTTTTTCCATATATTTGTCTTATATTGGGTGATATTTTGGCCGAAGTTTGGTTTTCTTTTCTTTGTTAGTTTTCTTTTTATTACAAAAAGTAACATTTGTTTTCACCAATGTACTTTAATTTACACACTTTGGCAGGAATATTTCTGTGCAAAATCTTTCAAACCACATAATAGTGAATCAATCAGAGCTAATTGAAATTTATTTCTCAAAGTTTCTGTGCTGTAGTAGGATCTGCACTGAATGAAACTGCTCTAAACTAGATATTTCTGTGTGTGTATTATTATATAAACTGTTATTGATACATTTTGTGAAATTGTACTTTGAATGCATATTGAAAACTTATTTTATAACCATTCTCATTCATAAACGTACAATTTAGTGAGGGGGGGGGGGTGCATAAAGCATTAAAGTGCTTAATTTGAATATTTATTACATTAATTTTTTAGAAAGGTTGTTTGAGCTTTCATCATTGACTGCTTTATAATCTGCACCCATGTAAAAAGTCAGCTTTTTATTGCTGACTTTAGGGAAAAGATTGAATTATTGAGATATTTCTATCATTTTTGTATGGATTTTGATCTTAAATAATTGCAAGGAAAATTTTATTAAACACAAATTTTGTGAATAAAGAAAGTTCATTCATTTAAAAAATGAAGTAATTTAATTTTATACAATATGAACTTTTGCATTCTTTGTTGATGGGGAAAAACATCATATTTGAAGAGGTAGATTATTTTTTCTAAGAACGTATGTGCATATATATGTTTTAACACGATTTGGACAGCTTCTCAAATGGCATTTTGGTCAATGATATCAAATGTGTTATTCTTGAATAAAAAGGCAGATTTAATTTATTATCTTCAAATGAAGTCCTGTCTATCTTTAAATACTCCAAGCAGTAGCACACACAGGAATTTTTCAAGGGGGGTCGAAAGTTCACCATTTTTGTATCATGCTCCTTTTGATTTTGTCGATTTTCGGAACAAAACACAGTAAAAAACTAATTATTGAATAAATAGTTAGCATTAATTAATAAAATTAACCATTAATAACAAATATTTAATTAAAATTTTAGTACTAAATACTTAGAATTATAATCGATCGGGGGGGTCCGGATCCCCAGGACCCTCCCCTTGTGTGCGCCACTGACTTCAAGTAATGATTAAAGGACCCCGAAACATGCACAATGTATACAGCAGACATCTGCTCATGGAGGAGGAAAGGAAAAAGGAATGGCAGAGCTAAAGTGTAGAAGCATTTGATATGTGAGAAGGTTGGTTTTTGGCATTAACCAAAATAAGTTATTGGTGATAAGTTATTGGTCATCACACACAGACACATGCGCAGATGCACGTGCATATAGACACACACATATAATATTTATCCGAAAAATTAAATGGTTAAGTAAAGTGGGAAATGAATATAGAGATCTGTGCTCAAAGAACATGTATTACACATATGTATGGGTTTGCTGTTGAAAAATCTAAGATGCTGTTATTCAAATAGTTATTGAACTTTTGCTAAGTGTGTATTTTAATCTATATTTAAAACTTTATAAAATGTTTGGATTAATTTTGAAGTAGGTGTTAACGTTTTATATCTTGTATTTTTCATAGGTGATGCAAAAACTGCTCATGTTACCAGGAGATTCTTGGCAAAATATCTTAAATGTTGAGTCATCAGAAGTCTTCAATGTACCCCAATTAAAAACTCTCGATTTAACTCCAGGTAACTGAAAAATAGCCATGTATTTATTCTATTCAAATAAAGCAGGGATGACAAACTAACGGCACGCATGCCACTGATGGCACGTGACACAATATTTTGGGCATGCCACTGATCAAAATGGCTTTCATTTTAGTTCAAAATAGCAAAGTTTTCAATGAAGTATTATGTTTATAAACGCGCAAGTGATTTGTTCTCAGTGAGGCGGAGAGCACACTCGTTCGTTAATTTCTTGACTTAGTTATGTCGTGAATTGCAAATGCTAACGTTGCGAAGTTTGTCTCTGAATAGTGCTGTAAATTGAGTTGACATTACTGTATTTTAAAGTTAATTTGCGTTACAATTACAATTTCTAACTGTTACTTAACGTGGTTAGTTCAGCAAAAAACAATAAGTGCAAGATAGTTAATGTAACAGAGAATTTCAAACTTGGGGAACCGAGAAATATGGCATGATTAGTAAAGGCGACAAAGTGGTGAGTGTTTTAGGTTTTGGAACAGTTGCATGTAGAATATCGTCTGAAAATCTGATTCCAGACACACTTAACTGTTTGAAGAAGTTGGCTCATGCTATTTTAACCATATTTTTATTTACCTATGCTTGAGAGTAATTATTTTCAGAGATGAATAACATTAAAGAATCGCTTAGAAATCTTTTGACAGATGATTCCAATTCAGCATGTGCATTCTGCTAAAAGTAACATCTTACAATCCTAATATATTATTTACCAGTTAATCTGCACCAGCACAAGTTACACTAATGCTACTTTAATTTGAATTACATGTATAACTAAAACAGTCACTGCTATATGGTGCAAAACGTATTTTTTTGCAGTAAATAAAGAATTTTGAGTTGTTAGAATTTAGTTTTATTTCCCCTATAATCACAAGTCAAAATCATTTGACTGCACTTATATACCTTATTAAACATTTTTTAGAAAAACTGGCACGTTTACCCATAAAGGTTTGCCAACCCTGAAATAAAGTATTAATTTTAATTCTCTTAAACCGAAAGTGTGAAGCTTACCTTTAGAAATTTTGCTATAAATTATTTTGTATAAATAATCAAATTTGAAACATATTTTATATAAAATGTTACCTTCTTATTTAAACTTATCCATTTAAAATTTATATATATATATATATATAATAAATATATATAAAGGATGTTTTTTTAGAGTTATAGAACTTTAAATTGCAATAAAACAATGATGTATTATTCGATTGACATGAATTTTTTTATTCGAAAGATAATCTTGTGGCATTACATTTTAAATATGATTTCTGGCACATGACTGCCACGGCGGGCTCGGATGTAGTCCAATCTGGACGTTCAATTTTCGATGACTTTTTCCAACATTTGTGGCCGTATTTTGGCAATAACACGGCGAATGTTGTCTTCCAAATGGTCAAGCGTTTGTGGCTTATCCGCATAGACCAATGACTTTACATAGCCCCACAGAAAATAGTCTAGCGGTGTTAAATTACAAGGTCTTGGAGGCCAATTCACAGGTCCAAAACGTGAAATTAGGCGGTCACAAAACATGTCTTTCAATAAATCGATTGTGACACGAGCTGTGTGACATGTTGCACCGTCTTGTTGGAACCACAGCTTCTGGACATCATGATTGTTCAATTCAGGAATGAAAAAGTTAGTAATCATGGCTCTATACCGATCACCATTGACTGTAACATTGTGGCTTTCATCGTTTTTGAAGGATTCCACCAGCCCATAAAGCGCACCAAACAGTCAGTTTTTCTGGATGTAACGGTGTTTCGACATACACTTGTGGATTAGCTTCACTCCAAATGCGGCAGTTTTGTTTGTTGACGTAGTCATTCAACCAGAAGTGCGCTTCATCGCTAAACAAAATTCGCTTATGAAAATCGGGAACAACGGCAATCTCGTTTTGGGCCCATTCGACGAATCTACGCCTTGCTTGATGATCGTTTGGATGAATTGCCAAACCAAACTGAGAATAAATCACTTGACAGCTGTTAAATCGGTCGCCATCTTGGAAAGTAATGCCAACTTAAACTTCTATGCCTGAAAAAAATATATATATATATATATATATATATATATATATATATATATATATATATATATATATATATTCCTTTGGCTGTTTAGAATAGTAGATTTTTAGTGTTTTTTAAGATATGTTTAATACATAAAAACAGTTAATTTTGTATTTACTTTCAATTAAAACTTGTTATATTAGTATTCAAAAATACTAACAATAGTTAAAAAAAATTCTTTGTTAATGTTCACAAATTATCAAAGCAATTCATACAATAATTCATCTCTGAACTGAGATTGATTGAATATTAACATCGCACTGTTCAGCTACACGAGGGCTTTTGGCGACGGACCACGTAATTTTGAGCCATGATCAAGTGACGTGGACGACACCTGAGCCTGGCACCCCCTCTCTTAACTACTACACCACACCAATGAGAGGACGTTTCAGCTCTCGACAGATTTAACGTGCATCGCGGCTCTACACAGCGGGTCTTTAGTGGTACAGGACTCGAACTCGTGACAAGGCAAGCCACGATCCGATACCTATACCACTCGGCTATCGCGGCCCCCCTTGTATTACTGAAACGATTTTAATAAAATTATCTTTAGATTCTTTTTACCTGTTTACACTTCAATCATCTCTTAAAGTGTGTATTTATGAGTAATACAATTGTGTTAAAATTGATTTTTTAGCTCCTGTAGTTTCAAGACTAGGGCCTATTTATGCATCTCGGACAAGTGCCCGGGTTGGAAGGACACCTCTTACACCCAGGTATTCATATATTGTCTCTTTTTACATGGATTTCATAAAGAATATGAAGGGAAGAGAGGAAAATATAATTGCTAGAAATGCTTAGAGAGCTTATAAACGTTTTTATTTGTGGAATAAACTGTTTCAAAGTATTGCTATATCAAATAATATATATATAAAGATATTTAATATTTTTTGATTAAATTTGTTGAAAATGGGATTTGGGGTTGAAGTTAATCAGTACTTAAATATTAACTATATCTGTTTCACATACTAATTTGATATAGCTCCTCCAAATGCCCCCTTAATGGATATATGCTCAAATGATTAAACTTGGAGATTAATAGCATCTGTTTAACATTAAAAAGTAAGAGAAAAATTCAATAAATTTTTTTTTCTTCGTTCCAAATGACAAAAATATCTATTTTTTTATACTAATATACTCAGAATCACAGTTAAGGATTAAAATTTTTCATTCATTATAAGGTTCTGTGTGTGTGTGTGTGTAATTCTTTAAATAAAAAGCAGTTTGAAGCCCTAATATTTAGATTAACGATTGTGACGCATCTAACATTATTTACCCATTAAAATTAATTATTACTCAGTTATACGCTAGCTTTTTCTATTTGATAAAAATTTAATTTTCTGTGAGAATTTTATCCAATGTTTTATTTTGAAAATCTAGTTTTAATTTCAATCTACTTCTATGCAAGATTTTTAAATTTTAAGAATATAGAACCACAAATATTTAGTGATTGCTTTCATATACATAACTAAATATTCATAACTTTTTGTGTTTAAATTGCTTAGTTTCTGGCCTGATTAAAAGAGATAAGTTTCTCAAAATGGTAAAATCTTTGTTGAATCTCTACGAAATCAACATAAAGAACCTTGAATATGTTAATATCATAAATATTTTTAAAAATCTTAATCACTTTTTAAAGTATTAAAATTTTGCTCTTTTTTTAAAATTGCCTTTTGTAATTTAAAATGTTTTTTTTTAAAAAAAGAACTATTTTTTATATATATAAAGAATCATGACTTCTCTCGTATTTTTTTTTAACTAAACCATTTTTTAAATAGAATATATTTTGAACTTTACGACTCGGTTTCTTTCTGAAAAAATATTCCTAATGTATTTATGTTATTCCTTTTAATTCTTTTTTAGATATTTAAAAATTCTGATTTATTATCTAGGTTTTATTAAATTAGTTTCTAATAAGTGTTTCCAATGTACTAAAAATAAAATTCACTTAAAATGCCTATTGTGATTGAATTTAAAATGTTTATGTATGTTTTTTTAAAAACAATGTTATACATATTTTCCCCCCTAGGAATGTAAAATATAGTACAAGAAATGGAAAACGATTTTTTGAATCGCCTATTAAGTAATGGACCAAGATATTTTTTAAAGAAATGCCTTATATAAAGACTTTTTGCTAAATTTAGTCATGTTTAATACAGTCTGTTATCATTTACATAATTTTAAGGTTCTTGATTGATTATGTTATTTATTTGTTTCATATTGCTTTCAAAATACCAATTTTTATATTAAATTATATTAAAACCTAATTGATTTAATGTGCTATACCTCAGTTTTTTTAACTCTTAAGATTTTAATTGCAAAAAAAATTGTTTTGTGTAGTACATAGAATGTGTTTTAATAATATTCATTAGCATCATAAAATATTTGTAAGTAATATAAAATATTTTCTTACATTTCTGTATATTAAAATAAGATTAATTTATTTTGTTTTTTTTTCTCCTGAAAGAAGCGTTTTAAAATTTAATAAATTTTTCTTTGGTCTTTTATATATAAAATTATATGTTTAAAGAGTTAAATTGTAACCATTTATATGAAATGTAAATTTTGTTTTTAAAAGATTGTTCTTGGTTATGTATGTTTTAACATCTCATGTAAATGCTTGGACTAACCCTTTTTAACTGCTTTGTATAAAATTCTTTTATATAAATTATAATTTGCATTGAATACAAGGAAGAAAACATTATTTGTAAATATTGAAATTTGCTGTTGTATTTAAAAAATTAAAACAATTATAACTATCTGTGTTTTTGTTGCTGTATGGGTGTTTATTTGTAGTTTGTTTTTTGTATTATATATAATGTCTATATGTAAAGTATATGTGTTTTTTAACTGAGCTGCCTTTTTTATTTTTTGGTGAAGTGCATTTAAAATGTACAAAAAAAATTATATTAGTTATTTCATGCAAAATTATTAATTACTTTTAAATATTTTGAGGTAACTAATTTTTTCTTTATTTCTCACCATTACATTTTATGTGATACATGCATTTTCCGTATCATAATATATTGTTCCATGTTTTTGTTTTTAACTGAAGTTATTTACACACATTTTTTTTTCTATCTTTATTTTATTTACATAATTTCTTCATACACATTAGTATACGAATTTTTTATTTATATTCATACATGTATAAAAATAATTCATAAAGAGCATTCAAATGTTTTTTCATCCAGCTTGAATAAATGAGAAACTTAGACAATAGGGTTTTACATCTTTACATTAATTATTCTTTAGATTTCTGTTTTGCCTCTACTTGGAAAATAATTAATTTTCCGGACAATTTAGTGAAAAAATGATACCCCCTAAAATATGTCCTTTTTCGTACTTTTAAAAAACTATATTGTAAAATTTTGAAAGTGGGCATCTTTTTTACATTTGAGGAAAAATTCAAAGTGGGTGAATGACAGAGGATAAAAAAGAAATAACAATTTACAAAAAAAATTTTATGTGGGGGAAGGGATATTATATAATCAATAATCATTTCAAAAATTACTTATGTTGAACAGTTTTATTTAATAGATTTCTTTGTGTTTATGTGTATTGAAAAACTGAATACTTTTCTATTTTTCTTTGTTTAATTACATTCACTTCTCTGTTCAAATTTTGCTGAGAATCCACAGTAGTTTGAAATTTTATTTGTTGATAATTTCATACTTGGGTTTTCATTTTTAGAATTTACTTAATAATTTTATGGTAGTACTCAATAACCCGGCAGCCCGGATAACTCTTCTACACCCTTGCTAGTTGAAAAAATTCTAGGCGTGCAGAAGCCAATGAAAATGAGGTCAGACAGTGGTTTCAGAACAATACTGTGCAAGACATTATGCCCCATTCAAAAATTATTACTGCTGTCGCAGTTAACGAAAAAATGTCGGGTAACGATGATATTAACATTGAGAACTCTGTACAGACTTATGAAGTATTACATAATGAGGGACTAAAGGCTGTCGAAACTGCTCTTCAGTGTTTTGAACAAGATGTGTCGGGAATAGACTTGCTATTTCTTTCAAAAACATTATCCATTTCTTTGAAAAAAAGTAGTCTGTTTTTGAAAAGTTGGCTATTTAATTTTCATTATAAACAACTTAATGCCTTCATTAAGTATTTTTCTGGGGTTTGTGTGTCTGATCAAGTAAATTACTTTATACTTTGTATTTATTCACTTTTATTTTTATGTAGTAAATGCTCTGTGTCTTCATAAATTACATATTTTTCCTTTATTTAAGAATAGGGGGGCAGTTTATTTTCTGTTGTATTTTCAAGCAAATAATACATTAGAGTGCTGTACAATATTTTCTGTGGAAACACTCATTCTTTTTAAACCCGTATTTGATAACGCAGCATTTTCGGCCACCCTTCGGTATACTTGAAGTAGAAAAAAAAATTACAATTCCGTTATTTTTTCAAAACTATTTTGTATATAGTGTTAGCACATATTTAAGATAATTTATACAGAATTTTTCGAATAGCAATAACTAAAGCTTTGAGTGTTTTGATATTAATATCCTTCTAAATCAAGTTTTAAAAAATTTAATCGGATTTTAAAAGCAAATTAGGAAATTTAAATATTTCATTGAAAATCATGCCTTTAAAGAAAAGTGTACAGTAATAGTATCAAAATTCTGTGAAAGAATTCGATATAGGGTATATTTTAGGTGTGTTTTGCAATTCTGTTTTTTCGGTGGGCCGCTGGAGCCTAGTGGTCATGGACTCATGGCCAGTGTGTCATGAGTTTGAGCCTTGTGCCACAAATGACCTTCTGTGTAGAGGGAGCCGTTGCACACTAAATCTGTCGTGGCTCAAATGTTCTCTGGTTAGTGGGGTGTGGAGATTAAGAGATCAGCTCAGGTGCCATCCACGTTTCTGGACCATGGTTCATAATTAAAAGGTCCATCGCCAGTAGTCCTTGTGTAGCTTTACAGTACAACGTTAATGAACATTCACTCGTTCCCGGTTTCTTAAATTATTTTCCTTAATTACTCCTGGCTGACTTTAGTATTGGAAGAAATAAATGATTTGAAAATGTGGTGTATTGCTAGCAGTTAAATTAGCTCTCCTCCGATTGATTTATTTTACAAAAGTAGTAGAAAATTAATGATTCTATTATTTTGTTACTGAATTGAGTGTAGTCGAAACCTGATTTAAGGAAATTTGCAATTTAAGGAATTTGTTTTCTTTCCCTGATTAAAATGAAGGTAAAAACCTCTATTTGACGAATAATAACCCCCGAATTATTTCAACAGTTGAAAAAAGTTTTTTTTTTTTTCATTTCATGAAGGACTGCTTATCTGTGCAACTAAGCTCAGGAAACTGTTAATTTGTTGTAACCAATGAACAGCGATTCTGAGGCAGAAATTGATTATGAAACTTATCAAAACTGTTACATTTTCTAACACTTGTTTCATTGTATGGAAATTATCAGTGGCGCACACAGGAATTTTTCAGGGGGTCCGGGGTCGAAAGTTCACCATTCTTGTATCGTGCTCCTTTTGATTTTTGTCGGTTTTCGGGAACAAAAACACAGTAAAAAACTAATTATTGAATGAATAATTAGCATTAATTAATAAAATTAATCATTAATAACAAATACTTAAATTTGATGCACTATATTCTTAGAATTATAATCAATCGGGGAAAAAATCAATGGCTTTTGGGGGTCCAAACCCCCTTGTGTGCGCCACTGGAAATTATGGAAATATACTGCATGCAGCAGGATGTATAGAACCCAATATTTTCTCTTCTCTGCATAAAGTTGAAAGAAGAACTCTTTTGAGTCGGGCAAGATTGTCAAACATCTATTAGTCACTATTTTAAAATTTCCAATTAACTGATGCGTTAAAATTCATTAATAATATTTTTAGCTCTTGAACAAAAAGTGTGTAATTTCTAACTATGGATATTTTCTGAGTAGTTGCATATTATTGAATTTCCAAAAGGCAAGTGCAACTAATTTGTATTTTGTTTGGACCCCGATCAAATGAACATAATATTCGGTCCCGATGAATTCGTTAAATTGGAGTCCGACTGTAATTGATATGTTATTGTTGGTTTTTAAAAATGTAAAGTCAAAATTTTTTTTATAATTTCATAAGTTTTTGACCGATTTGGGGAAAATGTACGACTATGAGTGACTACAAAAATGCTTCAATTTGCTTGAAATTTGCAGTGCCAGATTACTCATTAGGCGGAGTAGGCAATTACTTATTGGCCCCACGCTTTTTAGGGGCCCACAAGAGCGTGTTCCGATTTCTGTTAGTGTTCCAAAAACAGGCTGCAGGGCCCCAAGAATTCAACTGCCCAGGGACTTCTATGCCATTTAATCCGACACTGATGGACAATAGTGTACACAGACTATTTTGATGATAGAGGTTATATTTTTAAAGAAATACAGCCAAAAACACCAAGACTTAATCTTCACGCTAAAATTAAAACTTTCTTCGTCTGTGAGTGGGGTTTGAACCCCATCCTTCTGCACTACTCTTATAATAGAATTTTTGATTAAAAGATTGATCAGGTTGTCTGATTATTTATACATATAAATAAAAATGAAGTGTCTGTTTGTAATTTGAAATTAACAGCTTTTTACTAAATGCATTTAAAAATATATATGGTACTTATAAGAAAAAATAAATTTTTAAAATTTTTGTCTGTATGTCTCTATTTGTTCCAGCTAATCTTCGAAACAGCTGCACCAATTTTGACGGAACTTTCCTTGGCAGATATCTAGTGTTATAAGGAGTAACTTAGGCTACTTTTATTAAAAAAAATTTAGGGTTCTGTGGAAATAAAATGAAAACCAATGAACAATATCAGATTCAAATAGGGATTATTTTATTTCGCGAGCCTTCTGTCTCAACTATTTCTAGCAGTTATATTAAACCTTTTTGTTTGATTAGGTTGCTACCACTCGCGACATTACGCGCCCATGTCCTTTGATTCTAATGATTTTACAGTCCTCAGCCCATCGACAGTATCAAAGGTCATGTGTCCCTCTCACACTTTGCTCAACAAAAAAACAAAAAAGAAACACTGATTCACACAAAGTAGAATGACATTATACTTATAGCATAGGTATTTCTTTACGTGGAATATATTATTAAATTTTCCGAAGCTCTTCGAATTGAATAAATACTTTTTTGTTAAATTCCACGAGATGAAGTCGCGGGTAATAGCCATTTAACGTAAAATAAATGCATCAGAAAGTAATTTTAACGTATTACACATCCAGATACAAATTATTTACATTTTAATGCGTTTATTACACAAAACTTGTAACAATGTGTTAATTTTGCTGAACAGAAGGAAGGGGTTTTCAAAAATCGATCCATAAGAGTTACGGAGCGTTATAAGTAAAAAAAAACTTTTTTTACCAGCTATTATATCTACAGACTTAAAATTTAGCAAACATGGGTTTTTTTTCATCCGAGATATGCAAAAAGCTTCCTTTTTTTTTGTTTAATTTACAATTCACGTAAAATTAACTCATTAAAAACTTCTTTATCCTTCAGTCTGTATTGCTTAAATTTTCAATTCACCCGTGCGAAGAACGTGAATACCAGCTAGTTCAAATATAAAAAAGGTTAAAAAATCGGTTACTCTCTTCCATCTTTTTTATTTTTCTTCCATTTAACAAAATAGAACTACTTTATTTATTAATCGAACAATATAATAATTTATCATTTTCTGCCAGTGCCGATTTAAGATCATTTCGGGCCCTGGGCGCAGAAGATCTACATGCCCGCTTGGCATGATGGCTCGAAATTATAGCCAGAAAATCTGCTTAAGTCCAGCTTATCCGAGCAACTGGGCGTCCTCCCCAAGTGCCTAATGGATTAACCGGCACTGTTTGCTATAGAGAAATGTATTAAAATGTATCAGTATATATATATATGTTTATGCAACTTTTAGGAATTACTTCATTTACAGTATTTTTCTAAGGATAGACGATAAAAATGTAAGCATGAGACTTTATTTATATAGTTTATAGTTTATAATAACTAAAAATTTTGAAGTAAATTTAATTCTAAAATTAAAAAAAATATTGGATGAATTATATATATACCGTCGGACCTCTCTAGAACGAAGTCGCTAAATCCCCCCAAAAGTTCGTTATATGGAAAATTCGTTACATAGAGGTTCAATTTTCATTATAAACCACATAAAACAAGTTTTAAATTTCATAAACAATATATATTAAAAAAAGTAATTATTTACACCTTTTTGTAAATTAATACCTATTTATTTTATATACCTTGCCTATTAAAAAAGAAAGGAAAACTGCAAGAAATGTTTCTTGACGCCGTTATCCACTTCCTCAAGAATTAAATTCTTTTCTTTGATACTCAACCACTTACGTTTTGATATTTTCGAGCAACTAGAAACGAAGTTACCAGTACGGCAAATCAACACTACGAATGAACGGAGATGAGTTCAAGGACACAGGGATACTAGACAACTCCACTGAGGCTGAAAGGGGGTATAGAAGACGTTTTCAGTGAACTGGGCAATGGGGATTAAAGGTTGAACTTCTAGGACGAAATGTCGAGAATTCTATTGCTCTCGGTGAGCAAGTCCCCTAATAAAGCCAGTTCAAGATTTATGACCACCAAAAATGTGTTAAAAGAGAACACCTGAAAAATGTCCAAAAATAGGGAGAAAAAAATTGAATCACAAGAGAAAAAGTTCGTTATATAGAAAATGAACTTCGCTATATGGAGGTTATTTTACGAAGAAAATCGGGAAATGTTCTGGGTTCCTGGAAAAAGTTCGCTATATAGAAAAATTAGCAATTTAGAGGTTCATTATATGGAGGTTCGACTATATATATATATATATATATATACACACTGCTGGCCAACGTAAATGCAACATCCTGAAGGAAGTCTGTAAATAACATGAAATTTACAACATGCATTAGCGAAGGTGAGATATGCAAATGATTAGAATTTCAGCGCAGACACACATCACGCGCTCCTGTGACGCCATATCAAAGCGCTATTTAAGGCTTGGAGATTTCGACGATTTCAAGTTCGGCAATTGTGTTTTTCTTGTGGTTTTTTCAAAAAACTATCAGTTATGTCTCGTAGAAAACGGTGATCTGCTTTTGATCAAGTATCCGAGTTCGACAGAGGAAGGATAGTGGCCTACCGAGATTGTAGATTATCTTTCAGGGAAATCGGTAGTCGTGTTGGACGAAACCAAACAACCGTAATGCGGATATGTGACCGTTCGATGCAGGAGGGTACAACGGACCGACGTGGTCGATCGCATCCACCTCAGCGTACCACTTCACGTGAAGACAGGAAAATTGTGCTCATGACAGTGATGGATCACTCAGTCCCATCACGAACTGTAGCGCAGCACATTGAGTCTGTAACGCATCATTCAGTGTCTGCACGTACCATTCGACTCCATTTACAGCACAGTCTGTCCGCAAGACGTCCATTGCTTGGTATACACTTGACGCAGAAACATAGACGCCTCCGCCGCCCAAGGGTGCGATGAAAGAAGGATGTGGGCGGCAGAATAGAATGAAGTTGTTTTTACTGATGAGTCACGCATCTGTCTGCAACACCACGATGGTCGGATTCGAGTCTGGAGACACCGTGGAGAGAGGATGCTGGACAGCTGCGTTATGCACCGCCACACTGGTGCTGCACCAGATATTATGATATGGGGCGGTATTGGATATCATTCTCGCACTCCTCAAGTACGCATTGCCGGTACTTTAAACAGCCAGCGCTACATCTCCGAGGTGTTGGAGCCAGTTGTCCTTCCTTACCTTCAGGGCTTGGCTACAGCCCTATTTCAACAGGATAACGCGTGACCACACGTGGCACGCATTGTCCAAAGGTTCTTTGTCAATCACCAGATTGAGTTGCTTCCCTGGCCAGCTCGCTCTCCGGATCTTTCGCCGATAGAAAACGTGGCCCATGGTTGCTCAACGATTGACCCAGATTACACCCCCAGCTGCCACACCAGATCAACTTTGGCAACGTGTGGAAGCTGCTTGGTCTGCTGTACCCCAAGAACACATCCAAAGTCTCTTTGAATCAATGCCGAGGCGTGTGGCAGCGGTGATCTCCAACAATGGCGGCTACTCTGGCTACTGATTCTGGCAGGAACCACACTTCACAGAAGTCTATAAATTTAATAATTTGATACTTGGTCAACATGTTATCTATAAAATAAATTTTGTTGTGCGATCTCTTGTCTTTCTTGGTGTTGCATTTACGGAGGCCAGCAGTGCATATTATATTTTAAATATATATATAGTTTAAAATGTGTGAATAAATAAGTCTTTCATACATAAAAAAAGTAAACCACCTAGTTACATAACAGAAATTAAGATAATATCTTGGCATTTTAAACTATTACTTGCATGTACTAATTCAATCTGATATAAGTACAAATTCATTCACCTTTAAAATGAACATTAATATTACCAATATATATAGTATAAAAAATATCAATTATCTAAATTTATAATTGACTTCTTCATACTTTACATAACAATTTTAATCGAATTGTATGATTCACCTACAAAGTATTAATAACAGTAACAGATTGTATAATAAATTTTTTACTTGTGTTTTAGTTAGTGCCGATTTATCCATTGGGCACCCAGAGGCCCAGATAAGCTAGATTTAACAATATTTTCTGGTTATAAATTTCGACCCTCCAGTTCCGAGAGGGCATGAAATGAGCTTAAATCGGCGCTGATTTTTATTTCATTTATCGTAAAATTCGGCATATAACATGCACCTATACTTTCAAGCTTATTTTTTTGATTTTTAGGTATATTCGCCGTATAACGCGCACTCCCATTTTTTACGAAGAAATCTGAAATATTACTATACATTGTCCTTATGTTTTAAAGTAATTTATTCGAGGTATTATCCCCAGACTTTTGGAAAAATCGTTTTTTTAGAACTACAATTCTTTCTCTTATTTCTTTTGAACAAACGGTATTTCGGTACAGAAGTAAATTTTTTTTTATGCTCATCTCTTTTGTTATTTTTAAAGCTGTTTTTATACCCGGTGAATAACGCGCACCCTTAAGTTTCAATCTTATTTTTTATGTTAAAAGTGCGCATTATACGCCGGATTTTACGGCAGTTAGTTCAAATATATGTGTCTTCTACAGCAGTGATCCGCAACCCCCGGTCCGTGGATCAAATGGTGCCGGGCCGCCTAAAGAACATTAAACTATATTGCCATTTTATTTAAAGTGGTGCATTTCTCTCTCGGATTTGCGCAACTTTCCACGGAAATCACTTTTATACATTTTTGGTGTAACTATATTTTATTCTGAAGGCATATTTAAACGTAACTGTATTAAAATAGTTAAATCAAAACAATCTAAAATATAAACAATCAACGTGTCTCACCCTCAGAGGGCCTCGGTAAAATTATCAAACGTTAACCGGTCCGCAGCGATAAAAAGGTTGCGGAGCACTGTTTTACAGCATCAAAAAATGCTATAACGCCAAACCAGGCAACCCAAAATAATGACAATGCACATCTACCAATGACAAGCAACCTCTTTTCCTTTGACCATGCCTACGAGAAATGCGCGAGGCGAGAGCAACTCAAAAATTGCTCTCTATTTAACGGTATGTTTTGTTCATTCTCGTCTTAATGCTTTTATGCAGTTTGTTATTGTGAAGGTAAAAAATAAATATATTCTCAATTCTTAATCTATAATTGTGAGTTGCATTCTTGCTTGTGTTTGACTACAGTTATGGAAATTAATTTTTATTCTTTTCAAGATTTCGTTAGCATACCGTTGCTTCCCCCCCTCTTTGATTTGACCCGTCTTAGCCGTTCGCTGTTTAATATCTGTTTAATAATCGAACCCCCATCATTACATACCGAAATTAAAAGTGAAATTTTAAGGATTGGAAATATTTAAAATTTGTCATTTTTTGGGGGAATAGGAAGATAAGATTTTTCATTTCATGTTAGTCCGTGCTATACAGATTCCATTGGTAGAAAAAGTATTGAATATTTCTGTTAATGTGAGTATCATATGGTAGGGTGTAGTACCCTGACTCATTCTACATGAAATCCCTACTACTGTTAATCTGGAAAGTTAAACTACAGGAAAATAGCAATTTTGAAATAGAAGAAAATCATCGATTTGTATAAAATGTGGAACATGTGTCCAGAAATGTCTTCTGTGCTTATAAGATCCTTGGAGCAAAATTACCTGGAAATTTTAAGTTTTGATTTATCAGCCTTAAGATCTAGCTGTTGATAAACATATATGATGTATTAACTTTTTCTGTTTAGTGGCTTAAAAAAGGATCCCTGAAGGAGTATGTCTGATTGCTTCTTAGATTTTATCAGTATTTTTCTGAAGTGTCTTTAGCATTTAGTGTCAAGAAATGTTAGGGAATTTTAATACATAAATTCCCTAAAATTTGAATTAAAATTCAGATGAAAAATTCTGTTACTGATTATCTAATTTCTGAAATCTGTTTGGTTCGTTTTTATGTTCAAAGTTTTGCATAAGGTTTAAATGTTAATTATTTTAATGAAGTTGTTCTTTTGATTGTATCTAAAATATATATATATATATGTAACAGATTCAGTAGTAGCTGAGATACAGTTCAAATTTTTATTTGCTATATTATAGGTTTAAATGGTACATATATAAGACCATACTTAAAAGCCAAAAAAAAAAAAAAAAAAAAAAAAACTGGCATTCATGTGCTTATCGGTTGTTATTTACTGTATGTGGATAATAACTTACATTTTCTTGTGTTCTTTCTTTACATTTTCATATCTTAGCAAGTCAATTATTTATTTACTTGTAAATTTTAAATTAGTATCTCTGTAGAATAGCACAATAGATATTTTTTATGGACAGTCATAGGATAAGAATGACACATGAGTAGGTACCTCAGTCTTCTAACTGCATCTTGAGGCTCTAATTCAGGGGTGGGCAGACTTTTCCAGTATGTGGGCTACTTCTGATTTTTTTCAAGATGTTGCGGTCCACGCAGGGGCGTAGGTATAGTAAGCTAAAAGAGAGAAAGTATACAATACAGTGGGATCTCCATTTTACAAACCTGTATTTTCCAAATTTCTCTATTTAGCGAACTTTTCCTGGAACTAAAAACATTTTACGATTTTCTTCGTAAAATAACCTCCAAATAGCGAGGAGCTTTTTCTATTCAACGAAATTTTCTCTTAGAATACGAATTTTCCTCTGTATTTTTTAAAACACCATATTTACTCGAATTTAAACCGTACTTTCTTCCAAATGTTAATGCTACTGAAAATCGGGTGTGGCTTAAATTCGAAAGAAAAAAAAATTGGGTATGGGATATTTAGAACAATTGCAGCTTCATGCGTGTGTGTGTATTTATAATACTGATAAAGTAACTAATTGTTCACTCCTTATTAGTTTTCCTTTTAAATTTATTTTAATTTTGTAATATTGGACATCGGCAAACTATTTTAGAATATTTTTCAATTTTCGCAAAATCTTGTTGAGAATTTGGTGCGCGGCTTAGAATCAATGGTGGCTTAAATTCGAATAAATATGGTATTTCTCTAGACCTTCCTATGAAGAAATGATTATTAGGTCTTAGTGAAGGCGGTCACCCTAAAATGTCTTGGCGCTCTACCGGTCGATCACGATCGACTTAATGCCCACCCCGGCTCTAATTCATTTAATAGACAAATACTCACTATGCATCCTGAAGAATGAAGACACAAAATACAGCTTGACTTAGATCTTCACTTGCCGTAAAGCTTGTAACAATGACTACTTAGATGCTGTGCATTTGCAAGCTGAGTGTCAATAGCTAGTAATAGAAAACATAAGCGTAATTTAGCAACAGACATAATCATACAAAATATCATGTGTATGTCTTCTGAACTGTGACCTGGATAGGATATAAGCACTCAAAGGGTTGTCAGCAATTCATATCCTTATACATCCTCTACAATATTTGCCATATTTTGTGCTAGAGTTGGTTAAACTTTGTAAGGTATCAGATTAAATGATTAGCAATGAATGATAGGATGTTAGAAATAGATGAGGAATTATTGGTGGATTAGAGGCAAGCAATCACAGGTGGCTAGAAAGCTTAAGGCAATGCTCTTTGTTGTCTGCAATTTGTGGAAATAATTTCAAGACTTGGATTCGACCTAGACTAGGCCAACCAAGATCCACAACATTGAATGAGAATCATTATTTTGCACTTTCAACGAGGTGACTGATATCTTCTCAGCTTTCACATGAGCTCTATGCTGGCTCTGAAACTTGAGTTTCTTGGCCTGCAGTTGCTCAAAGGTTTTATGAGAGGGCTGTATTTCAGAAGACCTGTTGTTTACATTCCACTCGCTGTAGCTCAAAGTGAGTGTGTTGAACACGGTGCAGACAACTTTAATCTCGTACCAGAATTAACTCTTTCATGTGCTGAATTTTTAACTAATGCACTAGAGGGAAATAACTACAAATATTTTAGACCTCACAAAGCTATAATTATTTAACGGAAGCTGGTACATATTAATCATATTTAACACTTTTTCAAATAAAAGGTC
Organism: Trichonephila clavipes; assembly: GCA_019973935.1. NCBI lineage: Eukaryota > Metazoa > Arthropoda > Arachnida > Araneae > Nephilidae > Trichonephila > Trichonephila clavipes. Next base: position 85,255 of record BMAU01018116.1, read on the forward strand.
TCCTTAAGTTTTAAAAAATAGGTGGTGTATGTTTTGTACCACAACGCTTCAAGCAGCATGATAGTTCTGGAAACATGATTTTTTCCTCCCTAAGCACAATGGTAGCTTTAGCTAATTACTTTATAGTTGGAAAATAAATAAATACACACTTCATCTTATACTGTTATTCATCCTATATATTAAAACATTTTCAGTTTTTCCTAATCTAAATGTGTAAGCTTAATTTTAGTTTATTCGTAATTTACCTAATGTTAGTTTTAATTTTAAATATTCTAATCTATACATTATTTTATTTTACTTAATTTTTATTTAGTCAACATATGTAATAAGTGTATTAGTTGTATGTATTTTTTTCTGAACACAAGCTATAGCACATTCAGGACATTTGTGTAATTTTGTATGTACTATTATTTAATAAATATTATTATTTTTTAAAGCTATGACTTACAACAAATCTATCTGGTACAAACAACATGTCCATTATTACGAAGAAATAAGCTTAATGCATTTTGTATTTATAAAGAAGCTGGCCTTCAATAGAGTGGTGATACATTTTTTGAACTCTCATATTTTCATACTAGCAATGCACATGTGAGGTACTAATTATTGTAATATTGATTTATTAGGTTACATCAGTGGCGTAATGTACACCTCTGCAATGCTGGGGGGGGGACTCTAGGGGGCCCAAAGTTTGACTGATGTTAAGTACGTATTTGGGCTTGGAGTATAAAACCTGAGTTTTCAGGGTCAGGGGGGGGGGGCTAATATTCTCTGTTATGCTACTGAGTTACGTAATATATGTACTTACCTGATTTGTATCAAATATCATAAGAATCCCTTTCATTTACACTTAAAAATACACTATACAGTCACTTCCGAAAAATGCCACTCACAGCTGATCAAAGAATGAACTACTGCATAAACCCATTGCATACAATTAACTTCTGATATCTGTTGGAAACTTGAGTAACTGCTAGGATTTGACCTCTGTGGTGGTTCAGAGAATGTACCATCTAGCATCAATTTCTGAGGCATTTAAACAAGTGGTGTGTTTTATGTGCCACCTTACAATAAATGAATAAGAATTGGTGGTACAACATATGTACCACCAAGCATGAAAAAGTTAAGAGGAGTATCATGCTTTTTACAAATGAGTCGAGATTCAGCCATGACACTAATTCGTGACCTATCTTTACTTGGAGGAAGTCTGAGATATATAATACTATTCCTCCCTCATCAGGAAAATGGTTCATTATTGTGGTGGAGATATAATAGCTTTTGCAGGTATATTGTATTAGACAGCAACATACATTTACATATATGTTTGATAAAGGTTTTCTTTCTACTGAAAGGAAAAAAAAATTAGTGACTTAAGTTCAACTTTTCAGCGGAAAATTTTGTCCAGAACTCCTATTAATGGTATGCAATGCAATCATATATGGCTGAGTTGGTCAACACTTACATGGAAAGTGAGGATGTTTGCCACATGGATTGTCCAGCCAGATCAGACCTTAATCTTTAAGAATATTTCTGAAATTGCATCTCTGTTCACAGAGAATCATCCTGGAGCAAAAAAGGATGCAGAAGTGTGATCAAATACCACAGAGACTCCTTAACTGCCTCTTTTCCAGTATGCTGTCACATTGTATGACTTGTTTAGCTGGGAGAGGTAACTACACCCCATATGAAACTCATTTTCTATTCTATGTTAAAACAAGGATTTGATATAGAATTGTACTAGAGAACCCTGATAGAGAATCTAATCCTGTTCTATGAATTTTATTGATAATCATGCAAACATAAAATAGTTTGAATGATACACCTCTTTTCCTATTATAAATGTACATTAATACCAAATTTCATTAAAATTTGATAATTTATTTTTCATAAATTTGACATGTGCCAATTCTTTTAGTTTTACATATGACTGTATTTGTATATATATGTGTAATAATTCCCTCGAGTATCCTTTTTGTTGACTCTGTACTAATATTTAAACAAACTTTAATTTTTTGGTTTTAAAATAACACTGTAATCTTAATCGTAATTGGCTAGTCCGAAATCCCTGTCCCACCCATTCTTTCCAATCAGAACTACTATTACGTAATAACCTCTGCCGGTATAAAAGCAAAAATCTTGTGTAAATGCTCTCTTTGTCTGCTTGCTGTCAGCATGTAAATGTCCATGTAAGAATGTAAATAACTGCAGCTCTCTTTGTTTTTGCGTTGTGTCCGTCAAGATGTCGCTTCTGTTATATGTGTCTGTTTTCGTGTTTTTAACAAATAGATGTGAAATATAAAAGTGACCAGTTACGCTATGTGTGCTTCAAAATAAAAAGAAGAAAAGTTATTCTGAAGATGTTTTCACTAAACCAGATATGACAACAAACCAACACTGACCAACGCTACTACAATACTTGACACACATATATATATATATATATATTTATATCAAACACCCTTATATATGTTACTGTTAAAGTGTATAATTAAGTTATTTTGTAGAACTAGGTATTGCGTGAAATAACTAGACAAGTCAGTTAAAGTATATAATAGATGAAAAGTTTCATACTTTACCTAGTTATTCAATGAAATAACTAAGGATGGACCATTAAGGTGAAAAATAAACAGTTTCAAAGATATTTTATAAATTAATTTATCATAAATAGCGAAAATCTCTCAAAAAAATACATTTTGTCCCTTTTACGGATGATATAATTTATTATTGCTCATATTGCTAACATTAGTGGAACAGAAAGGGGAAAATATAATATGTGTTGCAAAAATAGATTATATTTAAATATTATAAACAAAAATACATGCTGGGGAGGAATAACTTGCTTCGTAGAAACATTGTGTAAACTTTTTAAGACAAAAATGTAAGAGAATATTAATTAAAATTTTATGAGATACCTTTATTTTACTTTTCATTACTTATTAGAGCAAGGAATGCTGTGATGACACTTTGGATTAAACTGCTTATTATTTTTGAAACAAGCACACTGTTTAATATTACACATTTTTTTTTACATGAGCACTTTTTAAATCCTTGTCCAGTACCACAACTTTGAGCTGTTGCAAAAAATTGAAGCGTTGTGTCAATATTTTGAACCTCTTCAATGGAAAATAATTCTCGCTGACATATACTGAACTGATATCTAGGATACAATTGTTTTATTCAGCTATATCTAGTTCCTAATCAAAAAAATCTTTCCTAAAGCAGCTAGAACTGGTTCAAAGAACTTTCGTGAGTGGCATATTCCATACTTTAATGAACCAGTAATCGCTATTCTATAGAATAACTAGTTAAAGCATAGAATTCAATAATTTTATATACTTTAACTGACTTGTCTAGTTATTTCATGAAATACCTAGTTATTCTATAAAATAACACATTTCGCACTTTAATGGTAACATATATATATATTCTGCATGACATACATATATTAAATGAAACTGTCTTCCAAAATATTTATGGAATATTATACATGCACAGTTCTTTCGGTTCCAAAATTAACATTTTAGTAGTTTGGGATTTATTAATAATGTCTGAAGTAGTGTATGAGTTAATATCATAAATGTGTGTTTCTAGATTTCGCATAACCTCAGCTTTTTTTTCTAGGTGTGCTTCTATAAAATTTTTTGTTTAGTATGAGACTTCTAAGTCACCAAAGAAAACTGCTGTTATCTATCCAAAAATTTTATAACTCACCATTTTTGTTAAAAGATTCTGTGATTCTTGGCTCGAACACAGTAAGTAAAATTACTATGTATTGTATAATTTTTACTGAATACTTTAAAGTGAAATTCTGCATTATTTATTTTTTAAATTGTTTGTATTTTCTTTTAAATGCATTGAAATAAATTGATACTGGTATTTTTTAAAGATATGTATATAAAATATTTAATTTTGAAAATTTACATTACAAATGTGTTATTTATAAAGTACTTTAATAATTTTCAAATGCAATATATATATATTACTATGCAAGTAGTTTTTAATGTAAAAAACTTATAAGAAAAGACTTGATTAATTATTTTGAGCGATATGAAGTGATATGTTTTTAAAGTTTTGAATTGATGAGGCATGCTCTTGGTGACAGGTATTCTATTTTTATTTTATATTTAGACATTTATACGATTAACAACAAACACACACACACATTGCAAACAATGTTTAACACAGTCACATAGCAGTTACAATTAGCAGCAGTGGTGTTTGATATGACAAAAACAAGAAGCGGCTGAATTTTCCATGAAAACAAAAGCTTTTATATGAAGTAGCAACTGGAAGTTCCAAAATTCACATGACTTTTGTGGACAGACCTTGTGATTGGTGGAAAGATATTGCTCGATGACATCTTATGTAGCCTTACTTTTAAAAATTAATGGCTCAGCGTATTTAGAGTAAAGTTATAATTTTGTCCTGTTGGGTTGGGGGGTAAACTAAAGTTAGTTATTTATACACGAGTCTTGAAGGGTCAGGACCATTGCAAATTGAGATTTTTTAATTTTATTTTTACAGCAAGTATAAAGAAGAAAAAAACTGAAACAGAGTTCATTAATCTAGCATATCTCTAGTCTCCGAGTAATGCTCGGGGAGTGTTTGTAATGTCTTGTGCGTCGCAGGACAGTGTACAAGATGTGTGGAGTCCATGACCTCTCTAGAGCTGCACATCGAGGAAGGAACAAGTTTGATTCTATACCAATGGTTTCGCAGGCAGTCATGTCTGGTGGCTAGGTGGAATTCAGTGACCGCTCTACGTCTTGGACTGTTCCCCAAATTCAGGATAGCATTCCACCAAGACTTGTAGAGGTCTTCATGAGCACTGGCTTTGATTGATCTTTTAATAAGAATTTTTATGGAAAGGAAGGACAAAAGGTGCGAGAAACTTTCTGCATGACAAGAACACCCTTTTTAGCCAGGAAATCAGCTTTTTCATTTCCTGGAATTCCACAGAGGGCAGGAACCCACTGAAAGACTATAGTTTTCCCAAGTGATGATAGGTTTTTAAGATTATGGTGACAATCCAACACATCCTGTGTTATGGGATTGTCATTAGAAACTATAGCCAACAGAGCAGCTCTGGAATCGCTGACGATAACAGTTCTTGTAAATTTTTCCAAGTGGTACTGCAGTTGTGACATAGCTGTGCGAATCACAGCAATCTCACTGTCAAAAGCAATACCTTGGCCTACAGGGACATAGTAAGAAAAATTTTTGGAGAAAGCTCTGGCACCTGCATTAGGGCTATGAGACATGAGAGATCCATCGGTAAATATCCGAAGCTACTCTGGTTCAGGGTAAGGTATATTTAATACTTTGAAAGCGAGGGCTCTATATTATTTTTAGATTCCTTTTGACCCAGGTTAAAAAAAAAGATTAAAAAATTGTTTAAAATGAAATTAAAGGGAATTATTATATATATATTAGGGAAATGATAGTATTTTTGGTTGAAAATGAAGTAATCAGTTTTGTTAAAGGATGCCATTATGATACTTGTTTTATAATTCCTGAGTTAAGAATCCAATTATATAAACACGTGTAACACTTTAATATTGCTCCCCTAAAAAAAAACAGTCATTGTTTCTTTTTCTGTTGTGTGTTCCTGGAAGAAGTATGAACACACATTGAAACAAATTTATTTCTTCTGTTGTAAGTAAAAGGGAAATTACTAAACATTGTATTTTTCTCACACACAAATCTGGTAATTTTTTGTTTCTGGAATTTCTTTGCACTTACTGGTCAATAGTTCAAGAACACACACCAGAATGATCACAGCTTGCAAATGTTTAAAAGGTTTTTATTTTACTTCTCTACCTTTCCATCTCTCTCTCACACTTAAAACTCTTCCTTTTTATATACTAAAATAACCTTGCCATCAAGCTGGGCATGTGCTGTACTACATGAGCTAGGCAAGTGCTAATATTTCACATGGCAGTGTAATATTAAAACATTCAATGAGTTTCATGGCATTTTGCAAAAAATTAAACAATTTTAAAATATATTTATGAAGTACAAATAACTAAGACATGCCAATATTACAAATTAATATTGGCATAATTAAAGTTTAACCCTCTAACTGGATACCTTTCTCCTGAAAAGTTATTCCGAAAGCGTTTTACTCTTATATTGCTATTCCCTTCAAAAATGCAAGACTTCAATTCTTTCCCCCTTTTAAAACTTGGGAGGTTGAAAGGGGACAACTTTATGACTTGGTTCGGCGTATTTGATCATTGAGAACCAGGATATAGCAATCGTTTACAGCTAGCTGTTAAGTTGCCTTGGGCAATCTTGTATAAAAACCGTAGTTCTTTCTACTCTGTCGTTTTCCCCATAGATTCAGTCACAGTAAAATTAAAAACAAAATGCAGGGTAAAAAAACATGAAATAAATGGCGTGTTAAAAGTTGAAAAATAGTTATATTTTCTTCAAACAAAATTTATTTTTCTGTCATTTTTTAAAAATTAAAAAAAAATATTTTGGTATTGCGATTTGAACCAGAAAAAAAGCATCCTGTATTCCTTTTTTAATATGACAGTAAGAAAACGCGCTCACTTTCATGTTTTTAAAAAAGTTATGAGGTAAAAGAGTAAAGGCCCTATCTTTTTTTTTTTTTTAAACAATAAGATATAAATGGTGCATATTTATGAAATAAAACAGATCTTTCTCTATTCAATTATATTTTTAATTTAGAATAACATAAAAAATGATTTCAATACTTTTAATTTATTTAAATTTAAATCATATAAATGATATTTTTATGTTAACTGAATATTTTTCGGAAAAAAAAATCTAAATTTTCATTCCTAGTGCTCTCCTTTTCGAACTCCTTGTATTAAATAAAAATATCTTTTCTACATCGGCATTTGTGATGGACATAACACACATTCAGTCAATAATTTTTAATTTTAATGGGGGATATACTTCTTCAAATGCGCATGACAGTACTTCTAACCATTTTCTACTCAATTTAAATTTCTTATCTTTATGTTTCTTTTATTACAAGGAAAAATGTCACACATCGATAACTACATTTTCACACAATTCAGTCAGTACAAATTCTATTGTGAGAAAAGTTCTCCCTAATTAATTTTGTCTTTCAAAACAGTACACTTAAAACAATTTTGTTCAGTGAAGTTAACCGACAGTTCCACAATGTATTCATACCAAATTTTAAAAACAAATTTAACACTTGGAAATGTATCCAGTATTAAATTTTTTAGTATACACAAATATTTCCTGCTGTAGGGAAGATATAGTATGAGATGTGGTGTGCGGTTGTGAAAGAATGTTTTCGTACGTGTAGACTATTTTTGAAAATTTAAATATCACTGAAGCTGATCATATAACTGCAAATGAGCCTTATTTTAATGTGTGCTGGTATCAAAGTAAAACACTTTAAAATATTAAACAGCCTATGGAATTATACTCAATATCAAACTATTCGCAAAATGGCTTACAACTTCTATTCAAATTGTAAAGAAACTGAAATATATCTTACTACAGTCAAAAATATTCATAATATGTAAGTATCCTATTTCTTCACTTATTTCTGTACATTTTAAAAACTGTAGCTGAATGCAATTTTTTATATTTATAAACGAGGCATAACAGCTCACACACTCGTAAAAATGTCTTTATCATTTTTAAATATACTACTATAAAACGTATATGGATTGTAAGATCAGTTGTAAAATCCTAAAAGCTTTTAGAGGAGCTAAAAACATGTAATTTTGGATTGATCAAATTTTTAATATAATACACAAATATACATGTTATTAAGCAAATACATTTGAAAAATAAAACTTCCTTCTGAAATAAATGTAATTGAAAGAAAAATGTTTAATTGCAAATGAGTGGAAATACATGCTTATCTAAGGGGTATCCCCAAAGTGAGGTAATCCTCAAACTTAAAACTCAAACTCAGAGGCACAACAATCCATGAGGGCCAGGAACTACTGTGCCCATCATAATACACGTGACCATTGGACGCTGAGGTGCATGAACAGATGTCCCGATTTGGTGGTCTGTCTGAAGAGAGACCTTCAGTGTTTACGACCCGAAGCAAGCTTGGTACTCATTTATCGACCCAATGTAGCGGGGATGAAAGGCAGAGTCGACCTTGCGCAGCCCGTTAATAGAACCCCAGACCTGTGGTGTGGAAGCACTATACACTACCACTCGATCCTATTCGGTGAAAAATAAAATTTAATGTTAGGATCTTATATAAATCCCTAATGAATGAGGGAGTCCAAACTTTTTTTTTTCATGTAAACTGTTTAGACGGAAATGGTTAATTATGAACATTTCACAAGTTGCATAAATTAAAATTAACTGTTATAGTTTACATAAATTTTTAAGGGTGCAAAAGGTGTATTTCGGCTGCACGAATTAATTTTAAAAGGAATACGGTTACGAAAAAGTACAAATCTATCTAAAGTAGGGTTGGTTACCTTACATATTGTCAAAAACAACAATGTATTGGAAGCCAATTCCACAATTCGTTGTTATAAAAATGTATGGAACATTACAAGATTTATTTTTGCATTTGTAATTTATATATATATAATTTTTCCTGGGAACTTTAAAAGCTAGAGCGGCATCCATCAAAACCGCGGTTCTCTCTCTGTTTTTCCAGATCGCCCCTGACTAAGCCGGCTCTGCCATAGTAAGTGAAAATGCCGGATTTTGTTTGTCAAGATCATTTTATAGCAGACTGCATTTTTCATGTATTTTAGATGGTCGTTTTATATTTTCTACATCAATATCTTAATGTCTGAATTTAAAATTACATAAAATTCTTGACATTTGCATCAATGACCATTATAATTTTTATTAGTATATGAATGTGTCATCACACGATTACATGACTGTTATTAACATATTATTTTAACCATTTAATTAATATTAAGTATAACATAACGCACACAAATTTTCTGAACTTTAAAATAAATATTTCGAAAACTACTTCAGATATACTCAAAATTTTTCATTCCTACCCTTTAGCTTCTCAGTTTTGCTTCTATGTAAAACTTTATTGTATATTCCTCGTTTTTTTAGTATATTTTTTTGCTCTTAGCATGCATTTTTCAACTGAATTGTATGAAATCTTCAAAATATATTAAAAAATACCAAAGAAGCTATATAATAAAATTTGAAATTTATATTATACTCAAAGAGTTGCTAGAACTTATGGTGAATAATTTTTAACTTTGCGATACATTTTTTTTTTCGAAATTTCAAATGGAATTTCTAACATAAAATTTCTAGCTTTATACGGTCGAGATTTCAAAAAATATCCAGATTTTAATTACTTATTCAGTTAGCCTTGAAAAAAAGATAAATGTTGAGGTATTTTGCATAAATAGATATTTTTGAAGAATAATTTGAATGTTTTTGAATAGCTCGAATTTAAAATTGATTTTTATGTTTATTTATATGCATAAATGTCTACTGTAAATGTTTCCATATATTTTTGATTACCATTTATTCAAACATTCAAGTTATAAAAAAAATGTGGGAAAATCTTCATTCATGTTGTCTTTGATGTAAACTGAAGTTCAAGCACTTAAAATTCAAATATAATTCGGTGTATTTTAACAATATATAACTAGGCACTGTACTTAAACTTCCCTGAACACTTGGGCTTTGAAATCTAAAAAAAAATTAATAGATCTTAATTAGTTTTTTTTTATTATTATTTTTATCAAAGTGTAAGAAAATGTTTCAAATTATTTGATGAAGTTTAAGTGGTTGGAAAGTTGAAAAGATTTCAAATTTTAAAGTGTTTGGTGTTTTATTATATTTTTTTTTGGGGGGGGGGCATCTTATAATGAAATAATCATGTTTCAAAAACTGAAAGCATTGATTAAGATAAGAAAAATGAAGCGAAAGAATATACTTTAAAAATGATAATTTGTCTAACTATATAAAATAGCAGATTGCCCTGACACGCCCCAACTTGTTACAGTTTGAAATTAATATGAAACCAAAAGGGAATTGTAACATATTTTACTTATGCATTGGGACTTTTGAAAACTTTTAAAATACAAGCTAGCAAACAAACACTTCTTGGGTTCTAAAGAAATTTCTCCCCGATTTTTTACGATTGCCCCAGGGTCAAAACACGGGGTTCCCTGCGAGCCATAAAACTCCTGCTGTGTTGCTTCCTCCGTCCCTCATTATCTTTCAAGATGTTAAACCTTAAAAGGGGGAAAGGATTTCAGAAAAGTGCGGGTAATCCGCTTTTGAAAACGTTACTTGAAGGCAGAAAAATCAGTGCAGTCCATTTTCGAAGCATCTTTACACTGACGGAATTTTCCGTGCTATCCGGTTAGAGGGTTAAATAATTTCAAAATAAATAGAATCTTGCAGTAAAATCAAGCTAAATAAATTCGTTCTCTCATAGATAATATACTTATTTCAGAAATAGATCTAATAAAACCATGTTGAGCCTTGACTTTCTCAACTTCAATTTTATTATCCTTTCTGAAAAATACCACAATCAGTCTTCCTATGAGCCACTTATTAACTGCTGTTATCTTCCTTAATGACTAGCATTGTCTTTTTCAAAATTCCACTTAAATGATCCCCAACAAAGAACTAAGTAATTATTCCATATTGATTTTATAATTTTTGTTATTCTCTGTGATATTTTCTATCTATTGGTTCTTATATGCATTATATTTGGCTTATAATAATGGAAGCAATTAGTCTTTCCAATTAAAAAAGTAATGATTATGAATTATTTTTGTTGGTTTGATGTAAAATAAGTAAGTTTTGTATCATAAATTGTTCACCTTGAACTTTTTTTGATTTATTGTTTTATTCAATGTTATAAAAATTTTTGACGAGTGATATTAATGGGTCCCCCCACCTCATTAAATATAATAATTTATAGTTTATAACATATCAATGTATGTGGACCAAATTCACAAAATTGCATAACTGTCATGAGTAAGAGAATATTTTGTCGCTCTGAAAATTCAATTTTTATTTTATTGGGCAATTTTTTTTATCTGTTTTTGTCTCAAACACTTTTTTTAGGGATTTTTCTGTAACTACAGCAGTCGTAGACGTCCAGATGTATCTGATATACCTGAATTAAATGAACCTCCTCTGAAAAAATTCTATGAAGCTTATTACCAGACAGACACTGGTAGAGTGTATGACAAAAAGCCATTCAAAATTAAGTGCACAAAAGGCAAAACCTATTATTGGTGTTCCTGTGGATGGAGTCATGACCAGGTAATTTAATAGCAATATACAAGTGTTATAAAATAAATATTGATAAATGTTACACTATCTGTTCAAAACAGATTTCTAGCACAATGGTGTTTTTACTTATAATACTACGTGTATTATGATCAATATATATAGAGAAACTGAAAGTTACATATGAAACTCAATTATGACTATTGGATTTAAATAAGTTTTTTACTGAACATGAACTATGTTCCCACTACTTTTATTCAAGATTACTTTACCACTTGATTTTTACATAGAAGCCTGGTCAGTTTGGGGTAAAAATTGTTCTATTTATAAAATTAATCTGTATTATTAAACTTTCAGAACAATGAAAATAGAAGTAATGTTTATCTCAATCTTTCAGCCTCTGTGTGATGGAAAGTGTACTCTGCCAGAAATGAAAATCAAAATGAAGCCTGTGGCCTTTAAACCAGCTGAAAATAGAGAATATTGGTTCTGTAACTGCAAACATACTAAAAATAGACCTTTCTGTGATGGTTCTCATCTTTCAGAAGTAGTACAGTCGGCTCATTCTGTAATATTACGCCGGTAGTTATGTTTATTAAAATACTTTAGTTTTGTATTTATGTATTTAATAAATAAACTGTACGTATACTAGTTCAACACTAATTTTATTAGTTTTTGGATTAAATTTCAAAGAAACAAAAGATTTTCTTTAAATTCAATAAATGAAAAATTAAGTTTTTGTTTAAAATTATATTAAGAAATGTACCTTAAAAAATTTATCAATTCAGGATTATCATATTTTGTACTGTTTTTAGAAAAAATGTATTCCATATTTGCATTAACTAGTTGTAGTTTAATAAACAGGAAGATATTTTTAATTATCCCATCTGAAAGTTTTTAAAAAATAGCCTTGTATTCCAAGTAGAAATAAATTTTGTAAGGAATTCTAACATTCATTTTTGATAGATAACCTTTAGCTGTATTCTAAATTAAATTTTTAAAAAACCAAATTATAAGTTTGATTAAAATAATTGCCTACTCCAGTATTGGCGCAGTTTTCTATGAATTGGATTCATAGAAAAAAAGTATAAAGCTATACCAGATAGCTCATTGAGCAATTTTTTTAATTGTCTCAAGATGTCAAATTCTTTAAGTATTAAATATAATATATGTAAGTTACCAAAATTAAACATACATTATTCATTAATTTCTTCGATATTTTTAAAGATTCAAAATGTAAATTGTATGAAAAGGATCACTTCAAAAATTCATTTTAGAACTCAATTATATTCAATTAAAAATTCAAGTTTTTTTTTTTAAAAGGCATGAACATTTTACATGAATCTACTCATGTTAATAACGATATTACTGTTTTTCTGTTTTGGTTTGTGTCTCTCGTGTTTTTATTCAACTGTGTTTATAGCATATAAATGGAAAATCACAGAGGAACTTTAAAGTTGAATGGGAAAAAATTATTCTAATAATGAAGCTGGGAGGGACAAATCTATTTCCAAAAATTAATGAAGTCTTCTGAATTTTTCGATTCTACAAATAAAAAAATATGAATACATTCTGTGACATGCATATCCTCATGTATAGCAGAATTATGCAAGGCAAATATTCTAAAAAGAAAACCTACATTTTCATCAGTTAATACTTCCTTTTATTAAGTAACTAATGTAAATGCATACAACTGAAGAATGGGATTATTTTTTGTAATTTACCATTGCACTCCAAAAAATAAAATGAAACAATGAGCATCAAGGAAATTTTTTAATATTGGTGAACATATTTACATAAAATACATAAGGCATAGTCTTTGATATGACTTAAAACAAAATATTTACATAAATTATGTAAGGCTCAACACAAATCACTGGCATTGCATGCAAAATCATCACATAGTTGATCCATAGTCTTGTTCTCATGCAGACTTGGTAATATGTTAAAAAGGGCCTTTCTACATGTTTATACTCTAGTATTTTTCAAGTAATTGCATACATACAAAAATGTAAAAATACAGTTTTTACAAGTAATTAAACAAATGTATATTACAGATGGCACTCTAAAAGCTGAATTGCTTTGAGCATTTCAATAAACAAGTTTCATAGCAAGTTAAGAGTTACTAATTTGTTATTTCTGTACAATTGGATTGAAAAAAAGCAAAGTACTAAAATATTACAACATATACAGTTCACTGAAGTAGGATTTCTGTTTTATACATTAAATAAGGCCAAACTTACAATGTCTTGGACCACTGAAAGTTTTCAGAAATATAAAAAATCTGAGCATCTTTTTTTTAAATATATTTTCAAAAAGGTTTCCTATTATTATGAAGTATTAAAATTTTAATCTGTTAACTAATGTTCGAATCTACTTCTAGAAGCACGTTAGAATGATATTAAAGTAATAAAAAGCACAGTTGAATACAACTAATATGCAACTGTATTTTTTTCATACTTGTGAAAGAATATAAGTTTATGATTTTTCTAAATATTTCCTTCTAATTTTAAAATTCAAAGCTTTCTTTTAAAAAAGCAAAAATGTATCTAAAGTATCACTAGGCTTTTGCTTTTCTTCTCAGTGCTTTTCTAGCAAGACATTAAAAGCTCAGAATTGCATGGCATTCAAATCAAAGTTAAATCCATTGGCAATATGAAACTAATCGATTTATAATCAATAAAATTCCTAAATGCATCAATTCCAAATTAGATATTTATGGGTGAGAAAAGAGATAAACAAAAGTTTTAATCTATTCACTGGGCTAAAAATTACTTTTAAATTTGATGAACAAAAAAAAAATTTTTTTTAATTTCAATATTAGTTGGTGCAAATAATTTTTCTCTCATAATGTTGATATATCAATTAAAACAAATAATATAAAAAAAAATTTTAAGTCAATTTTAGGTACTTTTTATTAAATAGTTACAATTAAAATAAATACGTATATACATATAGCAGAATCACAACATTAAGTGGTAATTAATTTTTATTAATTATCATTAAAATATCGTATTGTCATCCAAAACAATCGTGTACATAAAATTTCAGTTAAACTGAATGCTTTAAAAGATGAGAAATAAAAATCTTTTAAAGTTTTGACCCAAGGTGCTAAAAATGAAATCAATGTGGCTGTATCTATAATTCTTTAAATAACTTGTTTCAGTCAATTAATTATAATTAAATTATCGTATTTTTACCCAAAACAATAGTGTATAGAAAATTTCAGCTCAAATGAGCGCTTTAAAATGTATTTTATTAACGATTGAAAATTCCATCAAGATAAATAAATATATAGTGTGAGCTAATAGGAGGAATTGAAAAAAGGAAAACAAATTTTAAATTAGAACATCAAATCTCAGATTAGTTTAAAAATGTAAGTTTCACAATGATCTTTTAATTCTAAAAGGAATTTATGAACTAAAAAAACACGAATTTTTACAATTCTTTTTCTTGATATAGTTTTTATTTTGTTCAAATCTAGAATATATCTTACCAGAGCTTTACTCACATTTCCATACTTTTAGTCTCAAATTGAGAATTTTGAAATATACATATCATTACATTACACATTTCTATTTTTATTCAACAATACAACAGCAAACTTTCCTCACTAATTAATAATATCACAAAAAAATGTGCACACTTGATAGCAGAATTGCACAAATTTTCAGAAGATTTTTAATTCAAAAATATATACATTTTCAATTCTACAATTTGTTAAAGGATATTTACAATAAAAAGATCAAACAATTTAATACTTAAAAGAATAACATGGTGAACATTTCTCAAGAATATAAATTTTCATACCACTGTAAAAAAGCACAATAAATAACACAAAAATTACATGTTTTCAGTTATACTATAAAAAATTAACACTTAGGAATTTTTTTTTTTTATAAAGTGTCTTAATTTAAGAATTTTTAATAACAAAAGTAGCAAGCAAGATATTGAAATATTTTAAGATCCATTTACATTATATTTGTGTCAAACTTCTTTTCAGAACTTCCGACAATGTAATTTTTATATAAAGGGAAAAAATTATGACTAGTAGATAAGGCTCATGTGTCTTTAGATTTAACAAAGTTTGAGCAAAAGTCGAGAGCATATTGTACTTTTATTATAATAAAGTTTTAGAAACAATTAGCAATAATGTAATGTGTTTTAAATTACTACACAAAATGTATTTAACACACATTTCTAGATATTTCATTCATTCATAACTCTTAACTATAAATTTTTAGAACCAGACTACTTGATAAGTTTCATTTTAAAAAAAATGAAGTTTTATTCCTTAATACTACTTTAGATAAAATGCTGTATTATTCATTATATGAAAATAATGAAATATTTACTACTTCTAATAACATAAGTATCAGCTGAGGTTTTATGTCAGTGTACAGATTTTTCCCATTTAATAGGTTCCCTAATTTTTCATGATGTTTATTCCTAATTCATTATTTGTTTTCTGAAATTAAATCGTGGCACATTATAATACAATTTATAACCCACTTCTATTTTTTTAAAAAAATTCTTACAACAAAGATTATTTCTCCTTTTAACAATTAGAAAAGATACCAACTCAAAATTATTAAAAAATTCAATTACATGTTATGATAATGTTTTTTTTTTAAAAAAAACTTTAACGAAGGTAATGTAATTTCACACATCATTATCATACAATATTTTAAAATAACAAGAAACAGTAAACATTTAATAATCACAATACACAATTTTCAATATGTAAAGTTATAAATATTGAGATATAAAATTAAAGTACACTTACTCATGATTATGTATTGAAATTACGTACAACATAATTTTTTTTGTCAATTACTTTTCATGGTTAAAATAAAAATATTGAAATAAGTATCCAGGTGTCAAAGCTAAAATAATTTTTATTAAACCAATCCTATCATCTATAAGTGGGAAAAAATAATACAAGAGACAATACGTAAAAACAATCAAAAGATGACTAGAATATATTTGACTTTTATAACGGAAAAAAATACAGAAGAATATAATTTATATCCTGATATATTTTGATTTGAAAAAAAAAAAAAATGACTAAAATTAAAACATTAAGAACATAAAACTGCATAACAACACACACAAGAAAAAAGATAATACTTAAAACAGAATATTTTTTTTATAAAAAAAACATTCTCCAAACAAAAGGATTAAAGCAAACAGATAAGAAATTATATTTTTTTAAATCCTGAAAATATACACATTTTATTCAATACTTGTTTAACTATTGACCCTCTTTGAATATTAACAAAAACAACATCAAAAGAAAATATGTTCCTTTTAAATTATATATTTTATACTATGTTTCTGAATTCAAGACATCAAAATGAATATTTAATCTTAAAATTCAAATGTTTGTCTGTACAGATGATTGGCTGTTTAAAATCAATTATTAATTTTCAAAAATAAAACTTTTTAAATAAAATTGAATAGAAATTAGGATTTTGAATTATCACCAAAACATGAACGTTATTTCTTTATGAAAATTGATGTTCCCAGAAAATGTAAGTCAAAAACGTTTTTTTTTTTAAAGTAATGAACTCATTGGAAACACAAGCATTAATTTAACCTTGTTGTTCATTAAAATTATAAAATACCCAATCCATAATTCAAATTATAAGATGTTTCATTTATTATGTGAATAATTTTATAAACACAAAGTAAATAAGAACATGTCATAAATGTTACAAATCATGATACAGGAATAGTGAAAAATTATATGAATTTAAAAGTCGAAAAAGTTAAAAAGTGTACATACATAAATTATGCATACAGTACAGCATGAATAAGAATGCTAGAAGCAAACAAAATACTCAAAGTAACAAAAGAAATTTAAGGGATTTATAATGAAATAAATTATTCATTTTGTTTGCTACATGACCAATAGAAAGTATTAATCTAGTATTACTAAAAAATATTGATTGTCTTGA
This sequence comes from Trichonephila clavipes, assembly GCA_019973935.1. Taxonomy (NCBI): domain Eukaryota; kingdom Metazoa; phylum Arthropoda; class Arachnida; order Araneae; family Nephilidae; genus Trichonephila; species Trichonephila clavipes. Next base: position 102,432 of record BMAU01018116.1, read on the forward strand.
AAATAGATCCCAATAAATAAAAATTGAATCTGCATTAACTTTTAATTAAATTTTTCAATTTAAAATATAAATTAAACATCTCTTTAAAATTTTGTATTTTTTAACTCTTTAAATCAAAGATTTCAAAAAAATTACAGAAAAATAAATTTGTATTTTAATTTAGATCAAAGATCCTATGGGATACTTCTTGTATACATTACAAAATATATTTTTCAGAAACACTACATCTCAAATATATATATATATATTCACTGTATGAATTCTTTCAAAGTAGTAAAATACACAAAACATCAGAAATGACAGCTCATTTCAATTAAATAAGACAAAAATAATACTTTAAATTTATGAGTAAATTAGACAAAATAATATCCCCGAAGGAGTAAAAAAAAATAGTTTTCAAAATTTTCAAACTTTAACAGATTTTTTAACATTAGAAAATAAATCAGTTCTATAAACTATTATAGTTTACATACAACACATATTATATATAATTACTGTTTTAAATACATTTTCTTCTTTCAATATTTACCCCATATTTACATTTTATATTTCAATTTTAAATCTAAAAATAAGCATAAAGTAAAGTCGTTTAATAATGCAATTATTTCTTAATTTTTTCCTTTGCTAAAGTATTAAACCCAAAACTTTTTGGATTTAAATACTTATACATGATTTAAAAGAAAAATGAATTGGATTATGCATAATACAATCAAAATTGGTTTATTTAGACGAAAATAAAAATTGTTCAGTAATGTGATTAGCAATTTTAAAAAGAAAAAGCCGAATGTATTTTTTTGTGATATGAATTACTTAAGAGTAGAGAATAACATTGATATCATTTAAGATTAAAACATAAAAATTCGAACTGAATGTAATGGGAAAACAAAAAATATATATTTTACATCATAACAGTTTGTTTGATTCTAATCAAGATTTTGATCTACTTTGCTTCACACACAAGAATGAGATAACAGTCAAAATCCCTCATAATTACACAAACAGGAATTCAAATATTTTAAAATATTGATTAATATAACAGTTGCAAATAAAAATACCAAAATTTTTATGACGACAATTGTGCTGTGAAACATGACAGAAAACTCACAAAAGGAAGCTAACAATCAAAATAAAACTTCATTCAGGCTTGTTCAATATAGAATACAATAAAACACAACCTCATCAGCCTTTTGATAGCCTTTCTCTTTTGTTTTTTTTTAATGGAAAAAAAGTAAGATATTTAAAAACCTGCTAACTTTTCCTACAAGAAAAATTAGTTAAAGTTCTTGGAACTGGGCTCGGTTAGATAAAAAGGTACAGAGCTATGTTTCTGCACTGTTAACCCCACAGTACAGCAAAGCGATAGTTAAGTGTACTTGGCAAGCGAAGAAAAAATAAGCGAAGAGATTTGTTTATTTGTGTTTGTTTAAAGATAAAACGATGATAAGGCCTCTTTGTAAGTCATCACAGCATAGCTTTGGACATAAAATCAACCAGGCGTTTTGCATATTGTTCAGGTTGTGTGCCACTAATTGTGGCAGTGCGTTTCTTAGCGCCGTGAGACAGGATATCCACCAGGGCGATGAAGTATATTTCCCGCCGAGAATAATCTAAATTTAGAAAAGAAGAACAAAATGTTATGAATAATAAGCATTTAACACAATTATTATGATTCATTTAACACACTACAGAGACAAATCCTACTAAATATGCTTTGTGTTACGAATTTTGAGTAATGAATGCTTGAAATATTGTAAACAATTTATATCTGGATGTGCAATATGTTAAAATTACTTTCTGTTGTATTTATTTTATGCTAAAATTGTAATATTTCCAAGTAACGCCGTTCCTTACGTTATAATGGCGATTCAATGAAAACTTGGCTCTATCGCGAAGTTGGCATCATTTTTAGCGACTTGGCAACGATATGGACGCTTCTGGAAATTATTGGAGAAATCTATTAATATTACGATCTATGACGTAAACGGATTATTCGAGGAAAATCCATGCAGACCAAAAATAGGAGCTTCTTGCTGAAGTAGAGTCAATACCCAGATGAAGCACCATAGCCACGCCTCCAGGATTTTATCGTTCAACCAATCGCCATCATGCCACTCAGCAGAATGAAAAACACCACTTTCGCCATGCCCAGCATCATAGACTCTCACGATATGGGATTGAGGACTGTTTTACAGTCCAGATGCCCCAAAAGGAACGCCTATTCAAAATAGAGTCAATATTGTTTTGATCGTTGTAGAGTAAACTAGCTATTAGTTCGTCTGTAGATAGGACGCGCGAGAGAGTGCTTACATATAATCTTTAATGAACTTGTATTTTAGACACTGATAGTTGTGTCTGAGCGCTGTAAAAAATCCTCGAATCCCGATCTACATAACAAAATATTCCAATCCAGTAACTTTATAGTTAATTATCTATATAGTTCAATTTTGTTTTTTTTTAATTATATCTTCGAAGCATAATTAACTACTTTTTACGCAAATAGGAAAACTTTATTATTAACTTATCATGAAGAAGCAACATAAAATGTACTACCTATCTACCTTGAAATTTTGAGCCACAGCCATATGACGAGAATAGCACCCTATTCAAACTTCCACATCAAGCAATAATAGGACTTTGAGCCTCGATAAACTTATCATTCATCAAGCCTCTGTACACAAAGGCCCGTTAGCGACAACAGTATTTGAACTCACAACTGACTGACACAATACCAGCTACGAGTTCATGACCACGGCCAGTGGCGTAACGTACACCCGCACTGCGGGGGCAAAGCTAGACTGACGCCATTAACATAGAATTTCACAAAATTAGCTTTACATTTTTTTAACCCAATTTTTAAGCGATTTTCAAATTAGCGATCTAACATCATTCAAAATCAGAACTTTGATCGCTTATTAGATATCTTAGATCCAATAACCAAATCAAAAAACAATTTGCTGTAATCCCCACGATGAAAGAGATACTTTTCTTTAGTGGGTTTTCTTTTCAAACCTAAATTACTAACAGATAATAAGTCAGACGGAAAATTGGTTAAAATACTAGACAGATAAAAAAAATTCATCACTTTTTTTTAGTATACTTCATGTTAGCGGTAGGGAGAAAAAAAGACACATTACCTTTTACTGAAGTAGCAAAGTAACTTATTGACGTCTTTAGCTACCCCCCCACACATGTATTTCATTTTCATTTAGCGAACTCGTAAATAATGTACATCTGTTATGCTTTTTTCATGAAAAATAGTATTGCGATACTTGAAAACGCATAGAGCATTTTAAATGATTATATGGTCTAGATTTATGATTCAGAAAAACCATATGCCCACAGAAATTTCCGTAGATTTATGAGTATTCAATTAAATAAAGCATAATGAGAAATGTTTCACAAAATTGTTTTAAGAACATATATATTTTTATATTCAATGCATTTCAATGTAGGTAGTGTTCCTTCGCTGTTAAAACATTTTGATCTCGCTTCTCTCTTGTAATATTAGAACTGTTTTTTGTAAACAGAACTAATTATTCTGGTTCTTATACTGTTATTTTGTTAATGAGACAAGAAAAAACGCGTCTCTAAAATGGGTGGAGTTAAAAAAACTGAGTGGTTCTCAAAAACGAAAAATTCGGAAGGAAAAGGAGTAATAATATTAATAGCAAATATGAAAAATTGGATAACTTTTTAATATCCGCAAGTTCATCATTTTGTGCAAGTACTAGTAGTAGTAATGCAAAAGAACTTGATGAACAAATCCTGGAAGTGAAAATTAATCAACAAAAAAACACAGTTTTGGACACTTCAACTAATAAGGATACTCTATCTAAAGAAAAGGAGTCGGAAAATGAAAACGGAGAAACAAAATTGATTAGAAATGATTTTGTGCATTATGTAGGTACTCTCATAGATGCAGATTTAAGGGAACAAATTTTAAAATTGGGCCCATACCAACCAGAAGGCAATTTCCAAAAAGATGCCAAGGGAAGGAGCTTTTCATCATCTTATTATAGTTTCATATCCAAGGCAGGCCAAAAGATTGAAAGGAAATGGCTGTGCTATTCAACACAACTTCATGTTGCTTACTGTCAGGTATGTTGGCTTTTCGCTGATAGAACAAATATGTATTTTAAAGAAGCCTGGTGTAAAGGTGGGAATGACTGGCAAGGAATATCAAAAAAATTAAAGAGTATGAAAATTGTATAATTCATATCCAAGCACGTCGCACATATGATATCTGGAAACAAAATAAAACGGTGGATTCATTTTTGAAATACAATTTTAAAGAAGTTAATAAGGTTAGCCAAATCTTACGAAGAATCATAGACATTACAATGACTCTAGCAATGTGAATTTTTCCTTTTCGAGGACATTGAGAAATTCGAGATTCGACTCAAAGGGGAAATTTTTTGAATATAATAGACCTCTTGGCTAAATATGACCCTCTTCTCAATGTTCATTTGTCAGAAAAAAGAATTAAAAAATATCAGTCCAAAAATTCAAAATGAACTTATTGCTATTATAGGCTCTAGAATAAAAGAAAATATTGTTAAAAATATAAGGAAATCTTTTTTCTCTATTCTTCTGGACACGACACAGGATATTTAAAAAAAGACCAATTAAGTATTATAATAAGGTATGTAACAACTGATGTTAATGATAATAATGAGCCAGATAATATCAGAATTAACGAAACGTTCTTAGGCTTTATTGAGGCGGCAAATCAGACTGCAAAAAGTTTGGAAAGTGATGCGTTAAATTTTCTAAATACACTGGACATTAATTTGGCGAAGTGTCGAGGACAAGGATATGATGGGGCAGCCAACGTGAGTTGCACGTATGGGGGATTACAGAAATTAATTAAGGACAAACAACCAAGAGCAAATTATGTTCACTGTTCAACACACAACCTCAATCTTGTTCTAAACGATGCATGTAATAACGTGCCTCATGTAAGAGAATTTTATGACTTGTCAAAAAATTACACATTTTTTGGGCTCAGCATTAAAAGGCGGAGTGATCTGAAAATTGTGCAGAATAACAAGAACATTCAGCAGACTATTAAATCCTTATGCACGATAAGGTGGTCATCTCGATTTTACTCTATAATATCAATTCGCTACAATTACATTTCGATTTTAAAAGTACTTTCAAATATTTTACTAACCAGTACCAAGCAAGACGAGAAACAGGAAGCTTTAGCGATTAAGAAACATATGGAAAAGTTTCAATTTGTTTTTTTAGCTAATTTTCCAATGTCAAACTTTACAAAGCATAAATTGAACTTCAAAAGCATTACAATCACCAAAAATAGATTTGGAAAACGCTAAGATCATGTTAAATTCTAGCTTAACGTCTATTGAGAATCTTCATAACAATTTTGCTAATATAAAGGAAGAAGCTATTGGTTTGGCTAAAAAATGGGGGTATCACCCCGGAGTTTGAAAAAAAGAGACAAAGAAAAGTTAGACAGTTTTTCGATGATTTCAATGCTGATGAAAAACTGCAAGACAGAGAACGATTGTTTGAGATGGATGTTTTTAAGGCCAACTACTCAATTAAAAAATCGCTTTGAGAGTATGAATGGCATTTACAAATTATTCAGTTTTCTTTCTTTCCAAAATATTGTAAGCACTACAAATGATCTCTTATATAATGAAGCCTGTAATCTTCAAAAAGTATAAAGCCTCGACCTATCTAGTGAATTTCAAATCAAATTATGTCTCTAAAAGCAGTTTTTAGTGAAGATTTAATTAAGCTAAATTCGATAAAAGATTTAGGTAATTTTTTGATGATTCAAAATAAGTTTGCTGCGCAAAGTTTACCAGATGTATGTATTGCAGTTTTATTGTTTTTTACTCTTCCAGTTACTTCTGCAATGGCGGAAAGGTCATTTTCTAAATTAAAATTAATAAAAAATTATCAATGTTGTATGATATCAGAAGAGAGGCTCTCCTGTTTGTCTTTGATAAGTATTGAACAACAAGAAGCAAGAAAAATTGAATTGGATGAATTGATAACTGACTTTGCTAAGAAAAATGTGAGACATCAATCACTTTTTTTGTAATTTACTTCTTGAGTGTAGTGCTGTATATTAGCTAGTAGCGTGTGTCGCGAGCAACCCAACGAACTATAGTTACTTTTGTAGTTCAACCTGAGTGGTACTGTGAGCGCATTCTTTTTTGTGTCCATGCTTTCTTATTAGTAACAGTAGTTGTGTCTTTGACTTTTTGACAATTTATGCTAGAATTTTATCGAACTTAAGGTCAAGCTCATACCGGGATTCATAAACAAAGAATTTGGTAAGTGATACCTTTTTCTATCATGAGGATCTGAAATCGAAAATATTATTTTGCAGTATTTGTGTTTTTCTTAGTGTATCGTTATTTAAGTTACCAGTTATCAGTCGACTGTTAGATTTTCCATTTTTTAAATACTATAAATACTCTCTAATGTTAAATGTTATTTACTTTGTTTACTCAGACACAGGTTGATTTTATATTCAGTTATAAGTTTAATATTTAAATATTTTTATGTGATGTGTAAAGGTACATGTTATGGTTTTGCAATTCTTTGTATATATCCGGCTTGGGGCCCAAGATCTGACCTTACAGGGGGCAATTATTTTCTGTTACGCCACTGACCACAGCTATCATTGAAGATAAATCCACTTTAAAATTTTGAAAGGGGTAAAAATCTTTTGACACAAGTTCTACAGCAGTAATGTTTGATACAAGTTCTACAGCAGCAATGTTTGATACAAGTTCTACAGCAGCAATGTTTGATACAAGTTCTACAGTAATTTGAAAAAGAAACTTACGCAAATGGAGAAACCGGTACTTAATGATTATACCATTGATCAATTTTGTGTAATCAAGACATCGCCAAATGCCACAATATACAGCCAATAGTGGAAGCTGCTCCAGCACACGTTGGAAAAAATTTAATAACAATGACAGCATTTGGCAATGTTTTTTTCATTTGGTGAAATGAGTAGATGGTATAATACATAAGTACCACAGAAGGATAAAACCTTTCTGTATTAAAAATGCGTTCATACTAATATCAATGCTTACCTTCGGAACTTCGAACAGCATAGGGATCTAGGGGAGGAGGATCTTTCTTTACAAGAATAGATATAATTCGGGGAGAGTCAGGGGGTGTAGGCACTGCAGTGGCAGAATCCTCGCTGCCCTCATCTTCACAATCGTCGTTATCATCCGATCGGTCCCTCTTTTCTTCCTCCTCTTCAGCTAGCTGACAATCATGGATACCAACACATACGGAATATTCAGTCAGGTGAAAACGTTGCAAAAACTGAAAACACAAAATTTTAATTAATTGTACAAGATAAAGTAATCATTCAATTAGGAGTAATTTTAATTTGCGTTACTGTACCTAGTCGAGCAATAAGTTCTGATACAAAATTTAAGATCATCTGTAGTGACTCAAACACAGCTGACTATTTTAAATTTCGTGGTTAGAGATCGTTTGCAATATTTTTCACATGCATGCTGCTCTAAATCAGTCACAGTTAATACTTTGAACAGAAGGATACAGTAGATCAAGCTTCAGAAAAAAAAAGAGCCAGTCGTTGATTTTTAAAGCTATTATGCATCTAGACATCGAAAGGTTATTTATTTATCACACCAGTTAGATTTTCAGACTAATAGCATTGCAAAATGTAGAAGATATGGTCGTCCGCGCTCGGTGGGAACACTAGGTCTAGTCAAAGCAGTAAGGGTAAGAACCAGGGACGTTTTAAGGCATGGGCCAACCAGGGCCTCGTCTCGTTCTCGACTCAGCCTTGATAAGATCAGGCTTTGAATATTTCAATGGTGAAATGTTATTTCCAGTTGTATTCTCTGAAAAACTGGTAATTTCGGACGATATGTCAACTGGTTACATGTGATAATCACCGTCCATGTATAGGCCTAGGCCTACCACCTAACACAAATCATTACTCATTCAGTTTAAAGGCAGAAGTCGGTCGAACCAGTTTGTGCGATTGCAAGTCATACACATTTTTTGTTTCGGGTTTGCATGAGTATTCGACAACAAATGGCCTACTTTTGCATATGGGCACAGGGTCTACTTTTGTGTAAGGGCCCAGGGCTTAAATAAGTCTTAAGAGGTCGCTGGTAAGAACTTGTCTAAAACGTTTTCGAAAGAAAACTCCTCTAACTAAACAGATGAACAATGAGTCGCATAGAAAACAAAGATCTCAAAACCAAAATGTGATAGAAGAATAACTGACCATTTAAGTTCCACAAAAGCACTGTTGTGGCAGCACGCCCATAACAGCCGCAGACGAATTCTGTTCACCGACAAGAAAATTTAACATTGAAGAATTTTTTAACCCTCTGAAGGACCATTGATGAAGATTGCACAAAGATCCACAGAGAAGAAAAAATGCTTGCAGGGAGCTAGCTCATCATACGACTTATGTAATGGTTTGGTAAGGTGTTATCTATGAAGGTTCACAAGAGATTTATTTTAGCAAGAAAGGAGTGAAAACCAAGATAAGTATTATCAACTGGGTCAGGGCCTTGACCTTGATGGGGGCCTCATAAGCCTCAGCCTCAATAAGATCATGATTCGAGTAATTTTAGAGGTCAAATGTTATATATCCGAAAGTATTCTCCTAAAAACTAGGAATTTCGTACTATATGTCAACTGACGTGGGAAGACTGTATTATTATGTAATGAACATTGTCCATGTTTCGCCCTAGGCTTACCACAATACACCAAATTCATTCAGATACAGTCAAAGGCGCCAGTCGGTTGAGTTGGTTTCTACAACTGCAAGTCATGCACATTTGTTTCAGGTTACTGTTTATATATGACAACGTATCCCAAGTACTGTCAACTTTTAAGGGTCATGGGTAGTAGTTATGCCAACATGGAGGTGGCCATTTGCATAGGGGCCCCAGGGTCTACTTTTCCGAAAGGGACCAGGGGGCTTCAAAAAGTTTTAAGACGTTCCTGATTATCAAGACATTATTTTAGACCTGACAGTGAAGCACCTGAACTTAAACTTGTTCAATGGAAATGATTGCACTTTTCAAGAAGACTCTGCTCCTGTTCATACGACGATGACAACCCAGCGGAGGTTGAAGGAGAATGTGAAGGATTTAATAAAAACGAAGATGGGTCTTCTAGCAAGATCTGATTTAAGTCCCCTCCACCATAAATTGTGGTCAGTATTGGAGGTAAAGGTGTGCCAAAAATTGTATCCCAATTATAACCGTACTTTAAGGACAGTAGTGATGGAAATTCCTATGGAGTTTGAGTGTGCCTTGAGCAAAAAGACTTAATGCCATGTGAAGTCAAAAGATGATAATTTGGAATAAAAAGTGCAATATATTACACTTAAAGGTAAAAAATAAAACTGTAAGAGGACTTAGTTTTAAATTTGATCATATTCCTTTATATTTGTATCAATCAGAAATTGTGGTACAACTAGAAACAAAATAGGAAAAACGGCACACATATCTAAAAATGCATTTGACATACAGGGTGATTTATAAAGTATACACTTTCCAGATGCTGTAAAACAGTAAGGTAAGGTAGATGTAGTCTTAAAGTTTGTGTTTAGGCCCTGAATGGATGTGACATAAGCAAAAGATATGTCACGTGAGTAGTCAGTCGAAATGGAGGTTTTGCAGTGGAGAAGGTTTTGTGTTATTGAATGGAATCCGCAACCACTGTGCAATGACATTTTCAATTATAATTCGAAAAAGAACCTCCGAACTATAAAATCTATCTAACAATAGATGAAATATTTAAAACTACGGGCTGTTTGTGTAAAAGTTAAAGTCCTGGATGTAGGTGAAACAGCATGTCACAGCAGTTATCAATGGACTTGATACCTTAACACACATTTGGGTGGAAATTGACTGAGGGTTCAAACACATAGAGCCTCTGTGACTGTCTCTAATAAAACTTAAAATAATCTCATACAATTTGGTTGCAGTTATAACTGACAGTATCTTACATTGTTCTTGATTTGTAGTGCATTGAAACTGTATACTTCTTTATGAATCACCCTCTATAACTTAATAAAAAATGCAGAGCATTAGCAATAACATTTTTGGAAACTTCCATTCCTAGCAATGATTAACACACTGTTAATATTAATTTAAGGCTTTTGAAATAGAAAAAATACACCTACCAAAAAAATTTCTAATTTTGGAGCATTTTAATTGTAGTAAAAAAAGTTCAAATTTAGCACACCAAAAATATAAAATGCACAGTTCTCCAACTGCATTAACTATATGAATTTCATTATAATCATTTTTAATCTTGCAGAGATCGCAATAATAAGGAAGTACCTTAAAATAACATTTAACAGATTTGTACTGTAATTGAAAATTATGCAAAACAAAAAGTGAAATTCTTACCTCTACATCAGATGTCAGAGTTGCAATGAGTTTTTCTTTTTGTTCTGTGCCAACATGCAATTTACAGCCATCTTGAATGAAATCACCATCTTTTAATGTTGGTAAATCTTTAACCTGATAGAGAATCAATAATGAATGATATATAATAGTCATTTTCAAAAAACATATTCTAAATAGTTGTTAAACGTTTATTGTATTTCTAAAAATTCAGTTAAAGGTATAAAAAAAATTGGCATTTATGTAAAACTCTTTAAAGCATTTTTTTCAATAAAGAATACAAGGAAGTAAAAAAATTATATGGAACTTACTTTCTCCTTAACGCTAGCTTCTCTGTCAACAGTCATGCCCTGAAATAAACCATTTAAATATGAATAAAAGTTACCTTTTTTTGTTTATGCTATCATTAAAGTTAAGTGAATTTTTAGTCATATGTACAAATAATGAACAAAGAGTTCAGGAAGTGATTTTGTACTTTAATGAAAGTACATTGCAATGAATTTTTTGTATAATGAATGTTTAAAATAGTGTACATAATTTATACATGGATGTGTAATACATTTATATTATTCTGTTGTATTTATTATGTTAAAATCGTGATATTCGGAAGTTACGCCGTTCCTTACATTATAATGACCATTCAATAGAAACTTTGCAAAATGTTGGCGATAGAGCCAAGTTAGCATCATTTTTGGCAACCATATGGATGCTTCTAGATATTACTGCAGTAATCTACTAAGATCACAATCTATGACGTAAGCGGATTTTTCGAGAAAAATCAGTGCAGATTATAAGTAGGGAGTCGCTTGCCGAAACTGAGTGAGTATGGGTTTGACCGTTGAAGTCAACCAGCGATTAGTTATTACTTTGGCTGCTGAATAGGATGAGCGATTGCTTACGAATACATTATGTATTTGTATTTCTAGACACTAACAGTAGTGTCTGAGTGCTGCAGAAGGTGTGAATTCCTTCTGGGATTTATTTTGCAAATTTTACTGTTGTATCCTGCATTTCTAAGGATTGTTTTCCTACAATAAATTTCCATCGCTCCTTAAGAACTGTCCTGCTATTTGAGATTGATAGCATAAAATCCTCGAACCCCAATTTACATAACAATATTAATATAATTTTGAATATTTATCACTTTCAGAATACTATTTTTTAGCAATGATACTCAAGTGGTTTCCATCTAGTCCCCAGAACCACTGAAAGTTGCTGGATAAAAAATTTTTGTTGCTATTGAAATTACTTTGTGATTTTATTTTTATTGTTTGTTTCCATTATTCTTTTCATTCTCCCCTCCCCTTCCAAATTCTGAGAAAAATAGAGAAAAACAGTTCATTAGATTTGAACCTGGTGAGTGAGAGAATGCTTATTAACGTCACACTATAAAGTAGCACTAATGCTACTAACGACTGACCTTGTAATTTTGAACGTCTGTCAAGCGACGTAGACGACATTGAGCTGGCACCCCCTACCTTCTTTGAACTTCCACACCCATCCTAACGAGTGGGCTTCGCGTCTCGACAGATTTAACGTACATCAGCCCCTTTACACAGTGGGTCTTCAGTGGTACAGTGCTAGAACTCCTGATATGCTGGCTGCGAGTTTGTGATCATTATCACTAGGTTACCGCGGCCCACCTTGAAACTTGTAAAGACTGAGATCATGAAATTCTCACCAGTTTATTAAGAATTAAAAAATTCCACAAGGATATACATTCCTGTTACAGTGTATAACATGTGAATGTTTTTCCAAATTTCAGGAGAATAAAAATTAAGGCTTGTATACTTTTTGGGCATGGGTCAACTGGGCCCAGGGCCTCGTTTCGTTCTCAGCTAAGACTTAAATAAGATCATGATCCGGATAATTTTAATGGTCAAATATTATTCCCATACATATTCTCCAAAAAACAGGGAATTTCAAACTGTATGCCAATTGACAAAAGTGGCAAGACTATAATAAGTGATAACCAATGTCTAAGCTTAGGTCTAAACAATCATTCAACTCATTTAGTCGAAATGCGACCATGGGTTGAGCAGGTTTATAGATTATGAGTCATGCACATTTATTTGTTTCGTTTGTACAAGTATTTGACAATGCATGATACATGCCAGTGGTGGCGAACCTTTATAGACCAACGTGCCATTTTTTCTAAAGTGTTTAATGAGGTATATAGACGCAAGTGCCTTCAAATAATTTTGACTCATGATTAATGGGAACATAATAAAACTAAATACTAACAGCTTAAAATTCTATTTATTACGAAAATATATCTTTTGTACTGTATAATTATAAATATTTTAATTATATGTGTAATTCAAATTAAAGTAACATTAGTGTGACTTCTTTTGTTTCAGATCGGGGATGACAAACAACTTATATTAGGATTGTAAGAAGTTACTTTTTGTAGAATACATGCTGAATTTGATTCATCTGCCAAACGGTTTCCAAGCAATTATTTTTGTTGAGGTTCACTTTTTTGACAAGAAGGTTTGTGATTTATTTTAAAATGCCATTGTACAGACGATGTTCTGCACACCACCATTCCAGCAAATAAAACACACACTGCTTTATCATCTTTACTAATAATGCCATGTTTCTCGGTCCACCAAAGTTGAAATTCTCTGTGTTGCACTTACTATCTTGCACTTTTGTTCTTTTGCTGAACTAGCCATGTTAAATATCAGTTAAACATCGTAAATTTAACAAAGATAGTAAAATACAGTTATGTCAATGAAATCGATTATGCTATGCGTAGACAAACTTTACATCTTAAGTAATTGTAGTGTTGGAGGGAAGATTCGATCTGAGTACCTTCCGTTCCGAACGTACGAATGAAGCAAGTACGCTAACCATCACGCCAAAACGATCGTCCTCGCGGGATGTTGGTACAAGTTCATATAGATATCACACCGCCACATACCCCCTGCCAGTGTTTCGGCGAATAGGCGAACGAACGATACCATATTTGTGGCGAGCATGTAAGCAGTTGCGTCACTTTGTGGGTTGCGTCATCGTGCGTGACGGCTTGAGAATTGCGTCATTTGTGTTAGACGGCTTTGAGAAGTAACGGCTTATTTGCGTCAATGTTTGACGGCTTGGTTGCTTTTGCGATGGATAGATGGCGCGCGCGAAGGGTGCCGATTATATCACGGCCAGGGTCACCAATGTCGGAGGGAAGATTCGATCTGAGTACCTTCCGTTCGAACGTACGAATGAAGCAAGTACGCTAACCATCACGCCAAAACGATCGTCCTCGCGGGATGTTGGTACAAGTTCATATAGATATCACACCGCCACAGTAGTCTACAATGTAACTAAGGCAAGACAATAAAAAACGAGTGTGCTCCCCACGAGCCAATCACTCACGTTTGTTTGTAATACTTCATAGTGAACTTTGTAATGATATGCAAACCATTTTGATCATTGGCGTGCCAAAATTATTGCCACTGGTTCGCCATCCCTGATATATACTGTCTACTTTTAAAGATTACAAATAGGGCCTACTTTTGTATAGGAGCCCAGGGCCTCAAAAAGTCTTGAAATGTCCCTGCTTGTACAAAATAATGAACATTACTTTATATTGGTTTGATTTGATCCTATTTTAAGGCATATCTTTATTTATTGCCAATTTGGCAAATTATTGTCGTTATATTGAAAACAAGTTCAATACAAAAACAAATGAATTGTTGGCATTGCAATTTTGCATTTTTTTTCTTCGGCAAGTCCGTCGCCAAAGCTATGAACTAATAGGATTTTACCGATTGATTCATTCGGCGCTCATTGAAATGTTTATAACACTCAAATATTTTGGACCCTGATAAAGATTCATTACTAAAAGCTTAAATCACAAGTTTTTTTCTGGCTTTGTTCAATTTAATGCAATTCGTTGTTCTTCTAAATGCTTTCTTTGAGAAGAAAAATCGTGTGTGAAAAAATGTCTTTATAAGTAAAAAAGTACATAGCAATATAGTACTTTAACTATCGATTATTTTTTAAATACATTTAGAAATACTAAACTAATTCAAGAAATAATTTGGATTTCAAACATAACGAGGAAGAAAAGATTTGCTCCAGGGTATTTTTGATAACACATTGTAGTTCGTTTTAAAATCAGGTTTTTTGCTAAATTTTCACACTATTATGTAATAAATTAAAAATACAAATTATAAAGATCCAATTTTAGACTGCATTTTTATTTACCGACAACTTGGCGAATTATTTTCTTCATATAGGATAGAAAAATGATCTGTTAGTGCAATTTGTTTTGCCAAAGGTGCGAGGTAAAATAGTATATCACGGCAAAAATTATTGAAGCACAATCTATTTTCAATATAAAGATGAACACAGGATTTCAAGACATCAATAAGTTTTTCAAAATTCAAAAGATCAAACTTATGAACACACACATAAACTTATACATATATTAATTATCTATTTACTGATTTATTAAGATTTTTTTTGCAGCGATATGAAGAAAAAGAGAAGTAATTATTTCATAATAGATTGCAAGTACTAACAACATATTAATTAAAAACTTACCTTGAGATCATATTTACAGTGGACTTTAAGGGTGCTGCTGAAAATGTTTTTCATGACAACGAAATAGGTTTCAGTTCCATCTACAGTCAACCTGTATAATCCTAAGTACCGAGGTAATAAGGTTTTCCCATGTTTTTCAACAATGTACTGCAAAGAAAAATATACTTTACCACTATGCATTTGGAACGATATAAGTAACAGAGATCATTTTAAAAGAATGATATGTTGTAGCAGAAGAATTATCAATATAAATTTATTCGAATATTTATGTTTTGAAAAAAGAATAGAACTTTATTACTTTATACTACTAGAGTCAAAAAGTTTCCGGAATGGTCCCCTACATTCATGCAGGTGTTCGTTAAAGGGGCAATATCTGTTTATGGGATTGATGATGGGTTCACGACAGGACCAAATATCAGACAGTACCATGGGTTCAGATGACTGTTTTGGCAATTTGTTCAACATTATCTACATAGGGTTTGTTGACGAAAACAGGACTGCTATTTCTTGTAAAGCAGCAAGAATAGCTGGACAATCAAAAATATGAGCAGGTGTTAGAGCTCTGTATCTGAACAGTTATCACAATTCCTATAAGTTCTTCTACCATCCCTATCAATCTCCATTCTTCTTTAATGACTTGTTCTTAGCCTAGCAATGGTCTTGTTTATAAGGCAGTCTCCACTTATATTACAGAGTTTAAGAATTGCAAGAATTGACTTATTTCTCAATTTGAAATTTGCGATGGGAATTGGCAGAAGTAATGAGGAAAACACAGAGCCATTTAGAATTCATTTCCTGTACTGTTGCTGTTAAGCTATAGATCATTTCGGAAAAAGATTTTTTTTATTCGTCGGATTTTGCAGTGTCATCTTTGGAGTAGCATGTAAGCTAATTCAGAGTTTTGCTCAAGAAATCACCTTCTGAGACGAGTGCTCGTGGTGCTGAAGAAAGCACACCGAAACGATTCCAGCACCATAGGAGTTTTACCTAGTGTTTGCAGCCCCGAGATCCCGAAATCCCTATGTTTTTTCCAATCCCAAAATCCCGGGATTAAAATAATTAATCCTGGGATTTAATTTCTCTGAATTGTACCTAACATCTTTTTCTCAAAATTTTCTAAGAATTTAATTCTTTGAAAATTTATATATTGTTTATGAATTATGTATGTAGAATTTTTTGAGGGCAATTATAAGTGCTGTAAGTAAAAAAATATATGCAGCTCTCTTATTTCTTGCATAGGAGAACGTCGCATAGATCTAAATGATTCACTGCAATACTTACACAACAATATAAACAACATCTCAAGAATAGATTTTGTCTCAGTTCCTTCAATTAAATGTTGTTAATTTAATAGCAGATCTTTCTGAAAGACTTAAGGCCAACGGCCATATTTTCAAAAACTACCTTTATCCAACAGATGGCGTTGTTTGCAACTCGGATGACGTCAAAGCAATAATGTGTGTAAAAAGATAACCCTTCGTTACTATAGCAACGGGGTGTGATTAAGAAATGATTGACAGATATAGTCAGTTTCAGAACACATGCGCAGGTGAGGACAAGGGGGTGCAGTGTTGGTTAAATGGGGAAAAAAGGGGAAAAGAAAGTTTTGTAAGAGTGCTGTCTTTTAGAATTGCCGCGGAAAATGGTGGTGCGCAGTCTTTTTTTTTTTTAAATCCGTACAAATATTTTCGGATATCCAGGAGTGAATGAACAAGTACATTTACATTTTCTTGGGTATCATTTTCTTGGGCTAAATTTAAGCAAGAAAAGCTCCTAAATTTTTTGTTGCAAATTCATACAAAATACTCAGTATTCCTCTAAACATTTTAATTCCATTCATAACAATGTGTATAAGTGAAAAATATTTCTTGGCATAAGTGGTTACAAAAACAAAGTATAGAAATAAATTAAGATTAGAATATGTAATGTGATATTGCAGTTAATTTCAATGGGTTTAGACTTCCAACGGTTTGTGTGAAAAAATCAAGCACACATTCTAGTTACTATACATAATGCATGGGTGGGTAAAACCTGGATCACAGATTAATATTATTAATTAGTAAATTATATTAAAAGTAGTTTAAAATTTTTAATAATCGATGCAATACTTTTTTTAATTGCCTTTACAAAAAAGTGTGTGTAGAATAGGGTTCGACAAAAATACTTTCTAGTTCTAGGGGCTCCACAAAAAGACCTAGTTCTAGGGCAGTGGTGGCCAACCCATGGCCCGGTGAAGTTGTAACGAGGGCACGCGAAGACATACTGAAAAATTAAAAGAAATTTGAATACATAATAACAAATAATTTCTACAATTTTATTGAAGTGGGGTTGTCTCAGACAAAAGTCTCAAAATTTGGATCAAAATATGTTTGTGTGAATAAATGTTTTCTGCTATGCACATAATAAACTAAATATTACTCATCACTAGCTGATGTGCACCTATAATAACCTAATTTTGTTAGCATCTGCAAAAGTTAATCCTAATATAGATGACTTGGTAAAAAAAGAATAATTCAAAAGCCACATTAAGTAAATACTAACTGTTTAATAATTATTTAAAATTAAACGCGTTTCAAGTTACTCATTTTTATTTTGTACCAACTTAATTCAATTGAACCTGTAAAAAGTTTATTAACAATAAAACATACATAAATTTGCACTTCATCTTATTTTTAAATTTCCTGCATTAAAAAAAAATGTGCTATTTGCGTAAAAATTCCACAATGAGCCTATAAGTAACATTTTTTTTACTTTTCCACATTTGTTTGATGGAAATGTTGGAAGCGGCACTCATAATTATTTTTTATCAAATTGTGGCACTCTTCTCAAAAAAGTTGGCCACCCGTGCGTGTTCTTGGGGTTCTGTGAGAAAAAGTTTGAAGACCACTTTTGAGGAATAACCCCACTATCAGTGCTAAAAATAGAGTCCCTCCCCCTCTCCCCCTATTTCACAGTTGACATGTGCAAGTAATTCTCCTGGTAAAAACTAACAGACTGCTGATCTCAAGGTCACTTGACCGTTGCCTTTTCGAAAGGATGCCATGAGGAGTGGTTTCTTGACGTATAGTTTTTAGGGTTACTTTTTTTTTAAAAACCCCCATTTTTTCATGTAAAAAAAGCAAAATTAGTGTTTCTGAAGTGATTTAAGTCGTTATTCGTGTAGCAAAATATTCTTTTTCATAAAATATAGTGTTATTAATGTGTATTTAAGCGGCGCCATCTGCTGACTTTGTTATAACGCTTGCCAAATATGGCGTCAAAAAATTCTAGAAGCAAGAATATATGTATTTTTCGTAATTTAAAAAATTTCTAGACTATTTCTGACATTTCTACATTTCAAGGCGGATTTATATGAGTAATTTACGTTCCCAGCAAAAGTTTTACGCCTGAATAATGTGATTTCATTGTGCAAAAGTATCCTAACCATTTCAGTACATTTGGCAGTTCCCCTTAAGACACTTCAAATCCCAATGCATTACTAACAGCTCATGCAACTGGATCTTCTATTTCAAATAAAGTAACAATGTTAATTGATTCCCATTCTGATTCAATAACTGGATCAATTAATACACAAAAACCATTAAGTGTAGCAGGAGAACTAGATAAAGTTATCAAAGAGAGATATGCACCAATGCAGTATATTAGATTTGAGACACTCTCTCTCTGTCATCAAAAATTCAAAAAAGAACTCTTTTTTGAAAATGGAGGGAGACATGGCGACTACCTGAAAAGAACATACTCCTATTTAATGGCGATAACTCCTACTAGTATAGAATTCGAACGAGCATTTTCTTTGACAGGACAATTTGTAACAAAAATAAGAAGCCGTTTGAACGATGAAATGCTGGACAAGCTGTGTTTTTTAAAAGCTTATTTACAGAAACACAAGAAATGAAGAAATGTTTTTTCTTATTTCATTATGTACTATTTGTTCTTTTTATGATGAATTGTTTTGTTTCAATAAAATTAATATTAAATCAATTTTTAATTATGTTTTCAGTTTTATTATGCAATTTCAACTATGCTAATGTATAAACATTTTAATAAATAGTCCAATCCTAATCCCGGGATTTGGATAATGTAATCCCGAAATTGAAAATATAACACGGGATTGCAAACCCTAGTTTTACCAGTTTCCATGGCTGAAAATGAAATTGAAGGGACATAGTTTTGTGGATTCAGAAGGAGTGATCAAAAGTGCAACTAAGCAACTGCAGAACTTCTCAAAAAATGGATTCCGGGAGTGTTTTAAGCAGTTATACAAACGCTGGAATAAATGTATAGATGCAGAAGGGCAGTACTTTGTAGGCCAATAAGATAAAACTACTGTTCTATTTTTTAAAAATTTGTAATTGCTCTATTCCGGGAACTTTTTGATTCAACCTTTTTTTTTTTTCCTCATTAAGAATAAATTCTACATGTATCAAAAAGTCGTTTAATAAAGCATTATTTTCACAATGCTTTATGCGTATAGGTATTTCCCACCATAATTCTTCTGACGCTTCAGAATTTGGATAAATTTTTTTCCAAATAACAAAAAAATATTTTTAACATTTCTGGTACAAAATCGAGGTTGCCAACTTGGCGAGTCACCTTGAACGTTGTCATTGATGAGATAGTGCGAAATTCTTTATAAGTGATTATCAATATATATATAATTTTACCGACGCCATTTGAAAAAATCATAACCATTTTGCTCTAAATTTAGAATTCCACTGAAGTATTTTACAGCGGTTATATACAGCAAATTAATTTAATATTTTATTTCCCCCTTGAGAACAAAAATTAATTACTTACAGGATGGTATTGTTTGAGCATTGAGTGCATGAATTCGACTTCTTCACTCTGGAGCACTTTGATGGTGAACATCTTGTCATGCGATTCGTACATTTTGGTATTGTTTTTATTGTTGGAATTCACTGGAACAGGTTGCGACTTAGTTAAGGAATTCTGTTGAGGATACATAATTCTAGCTCATCAAATGCAATATATTAAAAATACGATATCAAATACAAAATATAAACATTGCGATCAATATAGTCATGAAATGAGATTAAACAATGCATCTTTGCAATTGAAACAATCTTAAAAAATCTTAAAAGTAGTGAAGAGAAATAAATGGTTTAATACGGTGCTTACGTATTACACCGTCGAACAATTTCGACAAATCTAAAAATCTCGCCAAATCAAAAGACCTTGCCAAGTATTGAAATCGTATGGACGAGCACAATTGTATTTGCACATGCGATGGAAGTTTTCTACTGTTGCTGTATATCGCTGCATTTAACGAACTGGTCGTCTGTATAATACGTAAGCATGGTACTCATAATGAAAATTAAGATACAACAGCAACTAAGAACTATGTAAAAAAAGTTTTTACAAGTGTAATTTTGAAAAATCCGATTTACGACCTGCAAGTTTAAAGGAACTTGGTCGTAAATGAAGGCGACTCCATAAATGTAAAACAGCATTCAACATGCAAACAATTAAAAAAGCAACATATGTACTGTTTGGTGTGAGTGGCCCAAGTTATTTTTATATTTGCAGAGTAAAGAAATCACGAATACTATAACATGAACACATGTAATCTCGAAAACTGCATTGCTAAGACAAATTTCGCTTTAATTTGTTTATTAGCGTCTCACTAGAACCAAATAGATGGTTCATGGCGATGAACCTTGTAATTCTGAGTCAAAGTCAAGAGACGAAGGCGAGATATGAGTAGGCACACTTCTTTTCATCAACGCTACATCAACGTGAGGAATTTCTACTCGATAGTCTGAAAAGTTGGGACCCAAACCAACACATCCTAAATAGGCAGCCCTGGTGTCAAGGTGTTGCCCGAACTCGTTATCCTTCGATAACATTATTAACCCATTAACGTGTGTGCTCGAGTTACTTCAAGAGCGCTAAACAGAGCAAAATGTGCACACCCGGGACAATTCAAGCGGGGTCGTATTTTATGCTGTTGTACATAATTTTCACACTCGAGTATAACGAAAATATAAAAAGCAAAAATAATTTTTTTTCTATAAACCTAACGCATTTGAACCAAGAATTATTCTGAACATTTCATATCAATTACTCACAATAAAAACAACAAGAAACTCTTAAGAAAACTAAAAATATTTTAAACCCAATTCTTGAGATGACAACAAAATTAACACATTTATTATATCGAAAGAGATAAAGGATTTAAAAATATAGTTTCAATTAAGTTTTTATACAAATTAGAAAAATTATATATATATATATATATATATATATATATATATATATATATATGTGTGTGTGTGTGTGTGTGTGTGTGTGTGTAATAATTCCCTCTAGTATCCTTTTTGTTAACTCTTGGTACTAATTTTTGAACTTTAATTCTTTGGTTTAAAAATAACACTAATCTTAATCGTAATCGGCTAGTCCGAAATCCCTGTCCCGCCCATTCTATCCAATCAAAACTACTATTACATAATCACGCGCTTGCCACTGCCGGTATAAAAGCAAAAATCTTGTGTAATCGTTCTCTTTGCGTTGTGTCCTCCAAGATGTCGCTGCTGCTTGTCTCTTGTCCGCTTTGCTTTCTAATCGTCGCAAGTTTGTCTCGTCAAAGTGAAAATGTACAGCAATTTTGTCCTAAGCTTTTGACGTGTGTCACAATAAAAAAGAACGTCCACTGAAGATGTTTTAATGAAAACCAACTAACACTCGACAAATACCACACTCGGCCAATATGATTATATATTATTACGAGTACCACTTATCAATGCTTTTAAACACAGATTTTTTTTAAAGTAACTGGAAAAATTTCAATACATTTTCGAAACATATCACCAATGTTTCTCAACGAGCTGCATAACATGAAGCAAAGCAAACCTAATGAATAATTATGATATTCTCATACATCACCAACGTTGCATTTTTAAAACATATATCACTGAAATATATTCATACAATATACAATTTTCACTTATTTTCCGGAAAATTTAACAATTAAAAAAAATCTGTTTGATGCCATAGTAAAAAAAAACTATTAATGTTTTTAGACTTACAATATAGTCAGTCTCATTTATATGGAATCTTTCTCTTAGGTTTCGGAAAACTAATGGACAATACTCCTTTACTTTGAAATGACTGGGCATATTTTCCCTGAAAGAAAATATACAAACTTTAAAATTTAAAAAAAAAGTTAACTCGGAATTGTGGAACTATACAAACAGGATCGTTCTAGGCATGCTCTAAAATAAGCAAGTTCCTTCTCTGTTTTTTGTAAAAGGATTTAATATTTTTAACGTATTCGTAATTGGCCACATGTTGAAAAATATCAGAAATATTCGCATGAATTATTATAAGACAAATTACAATATTTCTTGCCCACCAAAAAAATTCTACTGCATTTAAGAACATCAATAAATATGTAACTAAAAAATGCAGGCCACTTCAGTTTTAAAACCATTTACACAATTAATTTTGTATAAATGTTAATGTGCTTGCTAAAAGTAATAAAATCGATAAAACAGAATAAAATCAAACACGATTAATAATTTAAAATAAGATCGACCCCCACAACTGTATAAACTGTGAATTTAGCATTTATTTTTACCTCCCACCATACACCCACTAATCAGACTAGCCGAAACTATTTCTGAAGAATTTGAAAAAAAAAAAAAAAAAAAACATTGGGATCGTTTTTTTCTAGATATCCAGGAAGCCTTCGATTGTATCTGGATAAGCGGTCTCAATTTCAAACTAATCACTTACGACCTGCCTCCTCCATTTGTGACAAATCTATACGGAACTTTATCACTAACCTTCTGAGACGTCTTTTTTAGGGAAATTTAATTCCCTATCTATTTCCAATCGACTCCAAAAAGAGGACAGGGATTCCTTATTATGCAGATTAGATAAAGTATTTAAGTCAAACGGAATAGTAAAGTGAGAGGCAGTAGGAGAGAGAGAGAGATATTGATTGAAGCAGGAAGTTATAATAGTGAAGTTAGAGATTTATTATTGGAGATTTCTAGGTGGATAAATTAGGCTCAGGAAGAGCTGAGATTCAGTGTGGTAAATATTGATTTATAATTAAAATCTCATTAAAGTTTTATATTAGGAGTGAGATTAAAGTTAAATGTTCAATAGGAACATTATTGAATATAATTCTGGGATCTCTTTTATTGCGGTAATCTCTGCGTGATAGATATTCTAATTGTTAATTAATTGGATAATTAAATATTTAAGGTAATATAAAGGAAAGTCCATTTTAAACCTCATAAAGCTATTTTGATTTATTTGTTATTAAAAGTCTTTGATTCTATTTGGGAAAGATAACCAAATAAAGAAAGTTATTTATAAAAATGGCTACTGGTTCTTCTTTGACTCAAAATTATTCTCGTTCTCAAAGTGAGATCCAAGGGGATCTTCACACATTCGTAGATTGCTAACCGATCCTTTCAAGTAAGAATTAACTATACATTTTCTAACACTCACATCCTATCTTAGCATGCGTTCACTACTGGGTCCACTGCTTTTTAATATTTACATAAATGATATTCCTAATTACTCATCTACTAACAATAACATATGCCTTAAATGATACTTTTAAAATCATTCAACCATTTCATATGCCATGACAAAATTCAATTATTCGGATGAGAAAGTAATATTAAATAAGAAAGTAAGACATCCAAAGAGCACTTAAAATCAATAGCTTTAAATCTCACATTCAAAAAACAGTTAAAAACTGTTTTAATTATCTGCCTCATGCTGACAATAGCAATATGATCAAGTTAAATAAATATGAAACTAATATTAAAACTAAAAAGACCGAGATGAATACTCCTCCACTTTAAGAATCCTCCTTAACATTTAATTTTTGTGCAATATTTATTTTTTATTTTTGCACTCTATTTAGCAAAATCTAACTTTATTTTTAACTTAATTTTTTATCGTATCTTAAATTTTTCCTACTAGACAAGCTCTCTACAACACCTTATACTACGTTTTACACTTTCCAGGAAGCCAATGAGAGTCACTTTTCTCACCACTAAGGAACCAATTGAGAGAGCAGCCTCTCTTTCAGTTCTCTCCCATACAGTAACTTTTTCAAACTTCTTCCATTCTTTATCGAACGATTGGCTCAGCCAATTAGAATGAATACTCTTACAAAGCACGATAACTCCACAATAGCTGACTCTCCAGCTACTATGCCAGATATGGGATTGCACACAAGCAGACCGAATGTCCAAAGATGACATCGCATCCAACTTTTACTTCGATAGATGCAATTAAAATTGCAACAAGAAAGACTTTTCTGGTTTTATTCATTTAGCGTAATTACATGAACACTTCAAGTTGAATAAGGACGGCGTAATTGTCGAAACTTTACGTTTAACAGCTAACAGTTGAAAAATGTAATGTTTTAGAGAGAGAGAGAGAGAGAGAGAGCTTCTAACTTTCAAAATTTCTTGCTTCTGTGAAGTAATTTAGATAAAATTTTGTTTTGTAATCACTTCACTTTTCGTAACATGTTCGTCTATTCATTTGAGTTTATTTTCCTTACCAATATAACAAATATTTAGGGACATCAAAATATTTCTAAGTGATACTTTTTTTTATTGAAGATACAAGGCAGGTCGACGCTGCGATCTTTAACCGCATTATTAAAAATGCTCTAAACTAGATACGAAGTGTTTCAATGTGATACCTTTTTAAAATAATTTTATACAATTTGTTTTCTAGGCATCCCATTCAAGAACGATCCTGTTACATAATTTCAATTTTTATATAATGTTTTTTTTAAAAAAAGTGTTTCGATTTTCTTATTATTTATAAAATAAATGAGTTCTAATTCTCTTTTTTATAAGAGCAGTTTTTGAGCTTCATATTTTCTAAAAGTGAGCAGGGATTCTTATCATATAAATATCTGAAACTGAAAATACAACTAACTTGTTGAAATTGTGGTTGTCAACTCGTATTTTGCTGAAGGCCTTGAAGTCATCAGGCATTAACATCACAGGAATATTCACATGCGTTAAACCGCTAATCTGAAATAAAACAATACGAGGAATTAATAACATTGCAATTCGCTAAATAAACAAATTATTTAGTATCGGTATAACAGCGAAATGTTTTAAGATTTTCAAAATAAATTAATTGCAAGGATCGCTAAAACTTAAATAAAAAGGTCTTAGTAAAAGAAATTGAAAATAAAAATTTAAAAAAACTAACTATAGAAAAAAAAATGGGAATCTCTCTTGTATTATCACATACAGCAGGGCCGGCGCTAGGGGTGGGCCCCTGCCCGGGGCGGCAAATTGGCTGTAAAATTAACTAGTTTATAAAGAAAATAAACCAGGATTATACACAAGAGTTCCACAAGTCAAAATAAAAATTAGAAGAAAAAATTAAAAATGTGTATGCAAAATATTCACGTTTTCTATGGCTCCACAACAACCGAGGATCGGCTAAACGGCTTGCCAACAATAGCCATTGAACACGAACTGACTGAAAAAATTAGCGTTAAAGAAATTATAAGAAAAAATGATCATAATTAAAAGTGAGAAAGAAACACTTTTAGCTCTCGGTTTAAATGTATTTTTAATATATAATTAAGTCTTAACATTTAGTGGTTCTATAATTTGTTTTAGTATTTTTTTAATATCTGTATTTTATAATTATACACTAGAAATGACTCTTCCTTTTTTTCTGTTCAAACCTAATTTTAATTTAGCGCCAAAAACATAAATTAATAAATTAGTATTTTTTTGCTCACGTTTTATTTTACAATTAAGCGTGGGAAGGGTTTAGATTATCTCTTTTAATTTTTGTTATAAATGGGGAGCGGCATTTTACCTCTTTGCCCGGGGCGGCGTAACTGCTAGCGCCGGCCCTGCATACAGTGAAATACGTTTAACGCGAAAACGCTAAGACGAAATATCGGCTAACACGAAATAATACAACGGTCCTAACAAAGAACTATGTATTTTCATGCATTTTTTGCTCTTAACACGAAACGAAAAACGCTTAACACAAGATTTTCCTTCTGGGAATGAACAAAATACGGAACACACCAGTCCGATTCGACTGTCCTATTGTATCATCGAAAAAATTCATCGCAATAGAAGATAATGCGTATACAGCCCCTATTACGGCCAACAAAAACATTTTGGAGTTCGTTAAAAGTTCAAACAATATCACTGATGCAGGTCCTGGTTCCCACATCATCCGAAATGAGATTGATTGAATATTAACGTCGCACTGCTCAGCTACACGAGGGCTTTTGGCAAAGGACCACGTAATTTTGAATCATGATCGATCCGAAATGAGAAACGTCATGGACAGTATGCATAGCTATTTAGACGCACATTCCAACGGTGAAATGAATAATAAAATGGACGATACCGAACAATTTGATGCTAAAAAAAAAAAAACAATGCAAAGAAAAATCAGATTATTTTCCCAAAACTCAATAAATGCTTTATTTTTCAAAAAATTTGAAAATTTTATATTAAATTTCTTTAAGTTCTTTTGAATGTTTTTGTTTCATTGATTTTTATTAAATATATGAATATATACATATCAATTCAAATAAAATGAACTGTAATAAGCATGATTTTGTTAAATATGTTGTTTTTTTGCAATATTTTTTAACGTGAAAAAAAAAATATTTCAGTCCCTTCAGTTGCGTGCTAAGCGATTTTCACTGTAGTTACAAAATAGCTCAACAATCGGTCCATAATTAATATACATGCGCTTCAGTTTTAAATTTAAAATGTAACCCATCAAATTCAGACAAATCATGAAGTTTCACCAGAGTCAAATAAGCTTATAGACGGCGGGCCTCAAAATCAAGCAAATGTAACACGACCTGCACTGTATTAAACAGTTCTTGATATCTCAAACTTCGATAATTCATACACCTTAAGATCTTTGAGGTATGCACATGAAGGAATTGTATATGAAGTAATATTACATTATTCCATATGCCGAAGTTCGTGCAATCGTTTTGTTCGATTTAGCTTGAATTCCAGTCGCATTATAGCCATTTCAAACGTTACAACAACCTTTTAATTTTGAATTACAGTTAAATGAGACACGGTTTTGTACATTGAGGCTACGAATTTTTGGTTGTCAAGCTATCACTGGCTGGTTAACTAACTATTTATCAACACCGCATTGAAAACAACACGAAGTTTATTGTAAGGGACCACAAAATTCAGAATCACAATCAAGTAAAGAGGATAACATCTGATCTGGCATCCCACTCTCCCTACTACCACACCATGCAAACTCAAGAATTTTCAGTCTCGACATATTAAATGATCAAGTAATCAAATGGATTAAATAAGAATGCTGAAAAATATTAATTTAATAAAAAAATAATAACTACCACAAACAGCAACAGATAAAGTGAATTTCGCAAAACAACTAATATTATATATGTATAAAAAAGAATGATGATTTAGTATTAATTATAACCTACAAATGAGAAGGTAGTAAAATTGTGAAAATTGGAACCTGGAAGATGAGAATTATTCAAAGAATTAAAAAAAAAGTCAATAGATCAAAATGCAAAACTGTTTTTCTTTTTTAAAACTGTCCACAGACTTTAAAGTTGTGAGGCAAGTTTAAACGTGCTCTCTTTACAGGATCTTAACCTTCCCCTTACGTTAGAAAATTTATACTTAATAGTGCAGGAAAAACAATGAACAAAACCAAAAGAATGAACATCGGTTAAGCCTAATATATATAAGGCTCAACTGATTTGATCCATTCCTTCAGGACTCGCGTTTAACTATTTTAACTGGCCTGCCCGTAAGGTCGGGATTTTAACTGTAATCGAATAGTAAGATTGCGTCAGAAACTAACGGGCGCTAATTTCTGATCAATCATGGCTTCTGTTAGAAAATGTCACGCGACCTTCCACCTAGTATAAAAAAAGCGAGAGTTCTTTGTTCCTCTCGCTTTGTTAGAGGAAAATGACGATAGTGAAATTTTTCATGCTAAAGCTGAATTGCATGGCTAATCGTGAGTACTATATTTTTTGTAAATCATCACAATCTGAAATAATACTAACCTTCGTATACCTTGAAATAATACTAACTTCCTTTCAAATAATTTCCTTCGATTGGTTGAGAGAATAGGCTCAAGGGGTTGTTACATATATGTATATATAATATATTCAATGCGTTAATTTAAGATTAACTTTAATACATTTTTGAATATCTAGCTCAAATTCAAAGTAAATTATATGAGTGTAGGGGGGAGCCTCGAGAAACTAAACACTTTATCAAAGACATTAAAGATAAGTCATACAAATTCTACCAAATAAAATATACGTATTTAAATGCTTAATATTCATGAAAAAATTATATAACAACAGTTTTAGAGAATGGCATTAAATTCTTTTAATATTAAACGAGTTTTTCAACAGCTTCCCTCCTATTAAACTGGATTTATTTAAAGCGAAAGTATTTAAAACGCACTTTAATTATCAGATTTTATCGGAAGCACATTGAAAACATTAAATATGACAACTGTAGAATGTCAATATATCAATCTAATCTTCTTTCAAACACAAACAAGTTTGAAAAAACGAAGACAGGGGAAAAGATAGAAATCAAAAGAAAAGATATTAACAATACTGCAACCAAGGTTCAAAAAGGTATTTCCTTTAAAATGTCGAACCTTTGATTAGAAAAAAAAAGGACAGATAGCAAGTAAGATATTGAAAGTGTTGCGAAAAGGAATTTTCAAAAATTTCCTTTAAAAATCTTTATTTATACAAAAGATTTGAAACAAAAAGTGTCCAAACCTCTATTTCACTATAAGTATATATTATGTAGTGAAGTAAGTATAAGGAAAGAGAGAATACCACTGAAAATTTTATAAAAAAAAAAAAAGACTTCATTTAATCTGAAGATTGGTTGGTAGGTTCTTTACTTGCACAACTACTGTTTGGTCAAGCTGAACTAGAAACACAATAATTTACGAAACTAAAATAAAAATCGTACCTGTAATTTAAACCTAACTTGTAGTATATGAAACGAAGGAAGACAAAGGAATTCAAAGAAAAGAAATGAAAAAAAAAAAAAAAGAAATCTCTTGAACAACCCCATATTTACTAAAAAATGTAAATTACATGGGGGAGGCAAGATCACTCGGGCATTCTAGTTTCATTTTATTCAGGATACCCAAGAAACAGGTCCTTAAAGGATTGATTAGAATTTTTTATAAATGTTTAAAAATAGTGTAACAGCTATGGAATAATTCAATCACTGGAAGAGCGAGTCGGAAACTTACTGCAAACATAAATGCCACGTCAAGCGAAGACTCGCGCGACTCCATCTGGATTTAATTGGTAAGTTGCTCTCGACACTTGTCTATGAAATTGCCAAGATAGTCAGAGTCGTAATCGTTTCTTTTATTTTGAGTTTTATTATATTTCATTATCAATAAACAAAATTATAAATCATCACGGCTGACCATAGCAGGTGTGCACCGCACCCGGGCAGCAGCATATAGTTCTATCGATCAAGCAAAATTTTTTACGAATTTTTCAAAATACTTATAATAAGTCGAATAAATATGCTGAATTTTAAACAGTTATTGAAAAACGAAAATATAAGTCTTGATTTCCCAATAACATAGTACAGTTTAAGAAACATAGTGAACAGTGTGTTGGTCCATAGTCCATTAATGCCTATATACACATTCTTCATTTGGTAGCATAACTCATGGCAGAGCCTGCAATACCGCAAGTACATGTTTTTTTCTGCCTATTAGCGGTACTGGCTGCTGTAGACCCGTTCTGAAACTCTAGGTGGCAACGCGGACTGATCCGAAGCACTGCGCATGCGCGAGTGCCAAGCCAGAGTAAGTCAGTGATTACCTTTTGACGAGAGTGTTCGATTTTGTATGTTCCATCCGTGAGCGAATGTGGAGATTTGGAGAGAGTGATTTCCTATCGACGAGAGAAATTGTATTTTTAACTCCATCAGCGAGCGTAACGGAACGGATATTTCTCTACAAATGTCATAACTCAGAATATTAATGATTTTTACTTAAAACGTGTAAATACTGTAAATTGTTTGTGTCTGTGAACTGCCCTGTGTGTGTGAAAACAAACCTTTAAAATACCAACCGTTTCATCACTTACATGGTTAGGACATTACACGGCGGACTGTGGATAGGTGCTTAACAAAGGCGTTTCAAAAATAATTTTTGCGAAAATTGCTTTACGTAAACATCTAATATGGTTCATTTTATCTAAGACATAGGAGTGTTTAAATTCAACATGCATTGGGGAAAATTAAAAATTTTCCAATTTAATAGTAGCCTTATAATTTAGAGAAACAAAATAGAGAGAAAAGTGATTTTTGAGTCTATTTGCATTAATGTTTTACTTATTACTCTTATACAGGTAGATGAGTTTATAACGTCAATGCTAAGTATTAGTCAAAATATGGAAAAATTCTCTAGAGGGGCGACACATTAGATCCTTGCACGAGGGCGGATCTGCCTTGGTCATCATGACAATACAGAGCAAGTAACTACTTATCGAGAAGATGTTCTCACATTAAGAAACACAGGGTTCATCATATACAATGCTTCCAAATACATTAAACAGCAGGTAAACTTAAGATAGTTAAATGATACATAAACTAGTTTAAAAACAGATATAAACGCAATGGTAAAGCCTGATTCGGAAGTGGAGGGTAGGGCGAGTACATTTCCTCTGAAATCAATTGTATCAAAATCTAACAGTTAAAATCTGAATTCCCCTTGAATGTAGCACTTGTATAATACAAGAGAGGAAGTAAATCTATGACTGGTAATTTAAAATGCCTAAAAACACTGTTCATGATCGCGAGCATTAGCCTTGAAAAGCCATCGTCAGAGCAACACATCTTCCGGTCTTCCCTTGGGGTGATAGATTCTGGACCAACGCCAGTAGAGTATTGTGTAACTTCAATGGTAATAACATCCAAAATACGTATGGAATCATTGTCGGTTCATCGCTATTTAGGTTAGCTAAGAGAACAGTCTTTTCGTATACTTGAATTAAAAACTTAAACATTTGAAAACTGCGCTACACGTCGAATATCAGAACTGGAAAAAATTAAACTTTGAGCAAAAGATAATACTTGGTAGGTATTAACTATGATACTTAACACCAAAATGTGAATAAATTTTTTTAAAAAAATATTATAGTTTAAAAAAAACCACAAGTCTGAAGAATTATTATATACATAATGGGATACTGCAGAAAGATATATTCCATTAGAAAATCATTTGGGATATTTAATTAAGTACAGGGTGTCCAGGCTTAAAGTATCCAAAAGTAATGGCTTATTATTATGGAAATAACCATCAGAATGTAATAAACTGTTCATTCATGGATTGGAAAACTCTCCGAGATTTTTTGGGTCTAGTCCGATCGAGTGGACGCAGCAGTAAAATATGCAGTGCGTACTTTGGTTAACGGAATTCCCCCCCCCCATCTTTCTTGTGTACGCCACTGACTCAAGAGTTAGACGAATGAGCGCCAAATAAGTAGTTCTAAGAGTAACTGCATCAAAACTTCCCAATTCCTACCATCAATATATTTACGAATGTTGAAACGTTTTCTACTTTTCAAAACAAGATATTCAATACTCCCGTGACTTGTGAACTCAGGGCCTAGAATAAACCTAAAATATTTTTAGTGCTTCTCATAGGTAAGCTCCTGATAAGCAGCTGATATATTTTACAGAAATAGTACAACAAACAGGATTTTCAGAATTCCTTGGTTCTTATCAACCTTACACGAGAGAGATATTCATAATATAAGAATAAATAATTTAGATTCTTGTAGCATTATTTAGCCGTATGATACAAGAGATGAGGTACTTCGATCTGTTACAACAGAATAAAAGTGGAAATATCTGGCAAGTATTGTCCGTTTCGTCGTATAAGATGATATCGAAAAATCCTTAAGATCTCTAAGTTAATACATTCATAGTGTAAAAAATATGTAATTCGATCGCTATGTTCCTTTAATAAAGGAGAAAATGAGAGTGAAGAAATAGATGTATGGCCAAATGTCAATCGCACAACAGAAAAACGACAAAGAACTGTTCACAAAATGGCATCTTTGGGCAAAGTTCAGCAGCTTACATGTAGAGGATGGATTGATACATTCTTCGTAAAATTTCTAGTATGCTACAATAGAGATTTGTACGATGAGCACTGAAATTCAAAAGTGCCTTGGTAACGTGGGGGTTCCCTTTATCCACTACTGAGGGGGAATACGTCATGTGTGAACGAATGAAGGAGAGTATTCCAAGATTTTATCGTGGATAAGCTACATGTTACATTGTGGCGAATTCGTATTAAGTAATAGTCTTAAGCCTAAATGTCGGGAAAATATCAGAATGGCTTTCATGAGACTGTCAAGGACTTCTTGGCCCTTGAGCCCAGTGACAGGCCTCAGGTTAACGAGTATGAACGGAGACTCCATGCAGTCCTTCCCTACCGACAATTCTATGGCCTCACGAGTCACAGATGCATGTTTGACCTGCTGTCAAAGCACACCTCCTACGGCTCAAGCACCTGCCATAGTCACCATGCCCATGGATGACCATATCAGGTTGGTGTTAGTTGTCATTACACGCACACACACGAAAGATATGTAAAAAAAAGAACCACAAACTCACCAGGTTTATACATCCTCTACAAATGTTCATTTTGTGGCCCTTAGGTGACGCGGCACACACGTCCAAGCAATAATCGAGCTCATTGCATACATTTTGTAACACAGTCCTGTCCATTGTACTGTAGCACTGATACGTTCTTTGAGCTCGATTAAGGATTGCGGTAGTGAGGGTTCGTAAACAAGGTGCTTAACGTATCCTTACATGAAGTCACAGGGCGTTAAATCAGAGGACCTGGGAGACCAGGCTAATAAGGCTAGGTTATTCTCATCAATAAGCCCAGTCCGGCGATGCAGAAGTTCATCGTTTCGGTCTTCACAGACTGACCAACGAGGGAGTGCTTAATCTTGTTAGAAGACAAAATCCCTTAAGTCAGCACTGAGTAGTGAGAACAAGCCCAAATGCAACGTATCCAGAAAACATTTACTAGCCACAGTTTGCTCAACAAAAAAAATGGCCCATACATCTTTGTGACATTGCACAAAAAACATTCACCTTTGGCGAATCTCATTCAATTGTCCCGACTGCACGTGGATTTTCTCTGCTTCGGTATCGCAGGGTTTGTGTAAACTTGGCGAGTTTGCATGCGTGTGTTTTCATATATCTTACATGTTTGTACGTGTAATACTTTTAGCCTTTTTTTCAAAACGAATGACTCGCTTTATGATAATCTTGTATGACAGTAATGAAAAGATTTCTGAAACATCGATCAGTAATAAACATAATAGGAAGCGAAATACAACGAAAATAAACAACCTAAAAATCATCCAAAGAAAGAGAAAGAATGAAATCTTTATAAAGAGTGTTTTTTTCAGGTATAGAAGTTTAAGGTGGCATTACTTTCCAAGATGGCGACTGATTTAACAGCTGTCAAGTGATTTATTCTCAGTTTGGTTTGGCAATTCATCCAAACGATCATCAAGCAAGGCGTAGATTCGTCGAATGGGCCAAAAACGAGATTGCCGTTGTTCCCGATTTTCATAAGCGAATTTTGTTTAGCGATGAAGCGCACTTCTAGTTGAATGGCTACGTCAACAAACAAAACTGCCGCATTTGGAGTGAAGCTAATCCACAAGTGTATGTCGAAACACCGTTACATCCAGAAAAACTGACTGTTTGGTGCGCTTTATGGGCTGGTGGAATCACTGGTCCGTACTTCTTCAAAAACGATGAAGGCCACAACGTTACAGTCAATGGTGATCGGTATAGAGCCATGATTACTAACTTTTTCATTCCTGAATTGAACAATCATGATGTCCAGGAGCTGTGGTTCCAACAAGACGGCGCAACATGTCACACAGCTCGTGCCACAAGCGATTTATTGAAAGACACGTTTGGTGACCGCCTAATTTCACGTTTTGGACCTGTGAATTGGCCTCCAAGATCTTGTGATTTAACACCGCTAGACTATTTTCTGTGGGGCTATGTAAAGTCATTGGTCTATGCGGATAAGCCACACACGCTTGACCATTTGGAAGACAAATATTCGCCCTATTATTGCCGATATACGGCCACAAATGTTGGAAAAGGTCATCGAAAATTGGACGTGCAGATTGGACTACATCCGAGCCAGCCGTGGCAGTCATATGCCAGAAATCATATATAAAATGTAATGCCACAAGATTATCTTTCGAATAAAAAAAAAATTCATGTCAATCGAATAATACATCGTTGTTTTATTGCAATTTAAAGTTCTATACCTCTAAAAAAACACCCTTTATATATTATCTTGTATGATATCTACAGTTAACTCTCAGAAACAGAAACTTCACACATGAGGAAAGCGAGTGATTGAAATCGGGAATAGCACGCTATATACGTATTTGTTGTTGCTGTTTCTCAATGGTCAAAGCTCTTAAGTTATTGTTAAACTCCAAATCAATAAAACCTTTTTATTAATCGAATTATATTCACAATAAAATAATTAAAATTAGCATTTGTAATAAGATCATTTTTCATTGATACACGGTTAAAATTTTCAATAAGAATATGACATCTTAGAAAATTAACTGTAGACCGAAGGAACATTTTAACTACTCATATACACTTTCGCCAATAAAAAACAATAATGAAAATTTCCTCATTTTCGATGTTATAATCAAGCATCGAGGAAAAAGCTCGAAAATCACTACTATAATACAAAACAAAACCAAATCCTCTGAAGTTGTCTTTTCCATAAAAAGTACAGTAAATATATTTGTTATAAATATTGCTTATACAAGTAAATTCCGCAGTTTCGCGAATTGATTCAGTTTCTCACATTCAAACAAAAAATTTTCATTCAACTAATTAATATACAACTTAATCAGAGAAAAAAATTAAATCGAATATAAATAAATGTGAATTTCTTATCCCTCTGATGGAATGTTTTAAAGAATAGTTTTCGAAACCTAAATGTGTCATTAGAGACGTACTATGTTTGATTTTACATAAACATGTTTCTGTTCTCACAAGCTCCAAATGCGAAAGGCAGCTGCGATAGAAGTTAATTGGAAAATAACATCCTACTTTTAGATGTTGTCATCCGTTCACCCTTTGTCACCAATAAAAAGAGACGAGCGTAACACTACCACTGCACAGAGGCATTTCTAAAATCAATATTTTTTAAATCCCATTATTCTCATTTCCCGCCATTTTTTATAGTCAGGAACTCGAGAATGAATATCATGTACCATGTGATATTTTTTTTGTTCATTTATCATATAACTTCGTTAAATTCTAAAAATGTTTAAAAATCATACCTATACATAAGCGGTTCTTAAACTGTGGTCCGCGGATCCCCGAGAGTCAGTAGCGCCTTTCTAAAAGGTTCCGCGAAGGTCTCTAATGTTAATATTTCCATCTTTTACAGACCGAAAGACCCGGTAGAAAAATTGAAATATGTTTCATCCTGAACTAAATCATTAAATTGTTTCCAAAAATATTTGCAAGAACACGTATTTTGATGAAGAATATTAATTCAGTTTATTTAATGTTTGCAGCTGCGCAGCCATAGCTAAAATGTAACATTTTCAAAAAATTTAGAGGAAACATTGTCGGCCTTATTATTAGAATGCGTAACTCCACAAAGGAAACTAATTTGATATACGAGTGCTACGCATCGCGCCAAACGATACAAATATGAGGGTAACCATATTGTAATGTTATCGCCCATCTTGGCGAACATAAACAGCTTGGCGTGTAGCGCTCCGTTATCAAATTAGTACTCTAGATGGGGTTATGCATTCTGATAATTAAGCCGAAGATATGTGCAAAGATTAAGAACTGATTTCACAAAGCGCGCCAATACGATAACGATTGTGTCCGTCTTTGGATGTCGATTTCCTAATGGAATTGAACCAACATTATTTATTTGAAACTAATATTTTGTTCTATTTTTTTATACATATGTAATTAGATGCTTACTATTTTTAAGATAACGCGAAACGAAAAACTGAAATTTTGAGAAATTAACACGTAATAAAAGAAAGGGGGTGGGGACAAACCGAGATTCGTAAACCCGTGAATTGATGAAACGAGCAACTGGAATGCAGGAATGAAATAATCTAAAAATTTGGAAATGCTGACATGCTGATGAAATTTGGACATATTAATGTGTTTTGAAAAAAATATTTTTTAATTAAAAATAATTTTAAAAGTCAGAATATTGTCTTCGCTTGAAATTTGTATCGATATCGTTTTGTATTGTGCGTTATTGATTATCGATTTTCGGAAAATGTGTTACAATGGAACTTGCCGCTATTAATAAAAAACAAAAGTTCGATTAAGAGAAAAACGTACATTGTTTTTTAATCTGCTGAGTGGATAGAATCTACACCCCCTTTTGGTTGCCGATAATTTTCTTTCAAGGGTGTAATCATATTCGGTAGAATCGAATCATTGAAAATGTAACAGATTGATTTTGTGTCGTACATCGTTAGCTTCGGAATAGATAAGTTATTAATTGTATTACTTTTTCGTAAGAACATCTCCTGCGTTAAATTGTTCGATTAAAACACACAATGTACTGCTATACTTTTATCGCTATGACTAAATTTTTCTATTTTAACCAGTTAACTGTAATTGACGAGTAGACTCGAAATGGAGAAGTTGCAGGATTTTGTGTTATGACGAGTCTATTCGTCCTGCGTAGAAAAGAAGTGAACGTTGTAATTTCTGAGAAAAACAAAACAAATTTCAAGATGTTTAGAATATTTTAAGGACCAAGCCGGAGTAAAACCAATAAATAAATATATGAAAACTTTACGATGAACTCATGTGTCCCCCGTACGCATGGGTTGAAGCAGCGCATAAATTCCTATAACGAATTTATTTATGTGCGATGATAATGTTTTTAGATGTTAGCCTAAAAGAGGCAAAGGTAAAAGTCGTAGAGTTGATTTATGATAGGGTACCTTCAGGTGTGGCAAGCCACGGGACCAATGCATGAAGCTGACTCTGCGCTGAGCCCATTGATAGCTGCTGGTCCGAAGTTACCTAGCTATCCAGTGGTGTAAATGCCAATTGTTTGATGTTAGAACCATGTGCTGACATTAAAGTAATGACTCAATACCGTGTTGTTTAAAGAACAGTAATTTTTATTGGGGTGGGAAAGGCAATGATGTTTTCAGGTAAGAGGACTGTAATCAAACCTACAGCACAGCCGACACCAAAGGACGAAGTATTGTCGCGTGCTTTCAAACAAATCCGGTGTGCTGGCGATGTCAACTGAAGCAATGACAATCCCTGCTGTGAGATCCTCCACAAAAGCCACTGGCGTCTCTCACACAGGAGACTTCAGGTGTCCCCAGAAGAAGAAATCCATAAGATTGAGGTCCAGGGAGCGTGGAGGCCAAGCAACAGGTTCGCCGAGTCCAATCCACCTTCTGGGTATGTACCAAGTACGTGATTACGAATCGAAAAATGTGCTGGTGCGCCTTCGTGCATGAACTACACGATCTGGCTCGAAATAATCGGTACTCCCTGTAGCAACTCCGAGAGGACGTGATACAAGGAGTACCAAGGGAACGAGGAAAAACAAGGTAACAAGGGAATCGAGAGAACAAAGTATTTTGCGCCATTTAGGCATTCTGGCAGTATATGTGTGTCCCCCCATCCCATTCGTTTGCCCACTCTCCACGTTTGGGTCATCATTCTCCCGACGTCCACTATTATCGCGAATTTCACCCCATCAGGGTCTGCGACCCCATCTTCAATGATGATTTGTCGGCCTCATGCTGCTTATCACTCCTCCGAATTTGTCGAATTCGGCAATACCCTGTACATCCGTCTATCAAACTTGAATGCAATGGAGAATACGTGATTGCAGTCATGTGACTTTCATAAATTTAGCGGAATAAGTCTAATTGTTAATTTATAAGTAAGTGATTATGGTCGATTTTCATGTCACTAAATCCACACATTAAGCTGTAGGTAACTAGCGTAAAATTCGGCGTATAACGCGTCCTTTTAATACTAAAAAAAGATCGAAATGTATGGGTGCGTGTTATACACCGAGTATTTAGTGGATTGCGAAGATTTTCATTTTTGTTGCGAAAAAATAGTTAATGTCAAAAGGTGTCTTTTTTTTCGTATGCTAAGGAAGATCTTAGAAAACGATTTGACTATTTATTTTAAGTGAACAGTGTATGTGTATATAATTAATTTTACAGTTGAATATCTTTAATCAATTAATTAGCTTTAACGGATTAAATTTTCCAAAGTTGAGTAATTTGTTTATGTATATCCCTTAATTTTCAATGTAGTAGTGATCCAAAATAATTATTCCATGAAAAAACTGCAGTAAATCATAATTCGGTACATAAAGGGTTAAACAAAAAAATGCATGATACGAAGTAAAAAAATATTTAGTTTTATCGAAATTTATATAAAAATAATATGAACAGTTATCATAAATATAAGTTGTAAATTCCAAACAAATTTTAAAAGTAATTCAAGAAAGCAAGCGCGTTTTCGCATTCACTCATTTTAAACAGAAACATGCATGTGTGAGTTACAAGAGTAGCAAAACAGGCAAAAACAACCAAGGTTATTGACTTTTGATGTCCTCTTTTTAAATTGAGCATTTTGTACTGCGTAGTTATATTTTCTCATAGCAAAAACCAATAAAAAGAACTAAATGCCATGAAAAGAGAAAAAAAAATGTAAATAATAAATGCTAAAATTTTAACGTTTGTTCTTTTTGAAAAAGTTCTAAAATGGAAGAAAAACAAACCAAGGTCGGAATAAAATCATGTGGAATTTAAACTTCCAAATTTAACTATCGAAATAATAGCCCAACCAGAAACTGAACATATAATATATGCTGAAGTAGTTACTCTCTTTAAAATAAGCAGATATAAAATTTATATTAAAATTCATCCTTTGTAATATTAGCAACTTCATTCAAATTCGTCAAATTTTTTGAAAGCGCGTGAATATAAACACAATACTAACACATTTTACTACACCATTTTTACGTTAGTGAAAAACAAAACGCAGATAACTTTTCGAATGCGTGCTTTGAATTGGAAAAAACGTATTTTCTCCCTTCCACTTTGTCGCAATTTTTGATCGCATACGAAAGAAAAGTTGGAGAAAAGAAAGAAATAAAAACACGATAAAGTATCTATAAATATCCTGAAATTTATTAAAATTATACTTTATTCTTTTTTTCTGAATAAATTTGATAAAAAAAAGCGAGAAATGAATAAAACAAAAAAATCATATTTGGAAATCACAATAAAATGAGAAGTAAAAATATATACCCATTTGAAATCTTAAGATAAATAGATAAATAATAATAAAAAATACGATAAATAAGATGTGCTTTTCTGTTACAACATAACATTTTCACAACTGCGATTTGAAATTCTTAATCTATACAATTCTTGTATAAATAAAAGCGCGTGCAAAATTTTAAATATGCATAACTAATTATTTAATAATTTGAGTCAAATCCAGTAGATGCTTTTAGCTATACAACACTGATTCATTTCATTTGCAACTCTAATTGATTCGAATTTGTGTATTTAATTAGCTGAAAGAACATTTTGAACACAATTATTTACAAATGATTTTTACTTCTACGAAAATATGAAAAATGAAACAATGTGTCAAAATATCTTTCGGTAATAAGGCTTTCATTTCAAAGCTAAACCTTTTTTTTATTTCATTCTTATAAATATTCTTAAATACCTAGAATATCAATGTAGGAAATATGAATTCTGATGTGATAAGGATTTACATAATTTTTTTTTTTTGGGCGCCAAACAAATTATTCGAAATTTCAGTCTTAAACTTCTTGAATTGGTTAAATTTCTTGGTAAAGTAGAAAAGGTGCTTAACTTTCCTCCAGTAATTTTTATACAATTCTTTTTTTTATCCTTGTGGCTAAAATTTAAATGAAATAATCCTATTGCAATAAAATAAAATTGAATGAAAGTAAAATAATATTTTCTTCATTTTTAAAGGTCAGTATGTCTTTAATTATTTTAATATATTCTAAAACTATCCATTAAATAACAGCAGATGTTTTAGGGACTTAAGGCCAATCTCAAGAAAGGGGGAGGGGGATTTTACACACAAATATTTGACTAAAATTCAAAGATGAGAACTTTTCAAAAAAAGATTAAAACTATATTTAAAAGGATAAAATAATAAGATAAGGATAAATAGATAAGGATAAATAAATAGACAAAAAGGAATGGAGAAATTAAATACACAGCACACGCTTGCGAAGAATATTTACTATTTCTTCTCAAATAGTTTCTTTTTTTAATACATCACAGTTTAATTAACAATAACACGAAACAGTAAACAGATGGCCAACTAAACTATTCCTAGTACAGTATCTCTAAAACAAATAAAAGAACCTACTCTAATTACTGTTGCGGGTTGGTTTTTTTCCCTCACTCTCTTTACACTGGGATGAAATAATATTTATCTGGTTGAGTCGTAGAGAAGTAGAAAAAAAAAAGTAACGAGTGGAACAAGTGTTCCGATCCTGGCTCATATCACGGGCAAGGACATTTGTACTAATGAAAAACAAACTTAGCGTCGTTGGTGGAATCCAAATGAGTCAGATACTCCAGCATGTGTTGGATAATCCACTGTAACTTTTAACTTCAGAGCGATTAAATGCATGCTATGCTGTAACATTGATATGTGTAAAATTCTACAAAATATTGAAGTTTAAAAACGTTTCTAATTTTACAAAATGAAACTCAAGATTTAGAACATTGGAAATGTTTTAAGCAATTCAAACACAAACCTAAACCTGTATATTTATCTAATGGATTAATATACTACGATCAAAATGTATTTTATGAAAAACTGTACTAATTTAATGACTGAATAAACGGAAAGAACGAGAGATTAAATTTTTCACAGATGATAAATGTAAAAATCTTATTTCAATCGTTAGGAAAAAAAAATAAAACTGATTAGGACAATAATGTGCTTGATTAACCAGTAGTTTACAAAATTAAGAATTTAGTGATAGTTAAATTTCCATTAAAAAGCTTTCAACAAACGATTAATCGAAAGTAGAGCTTAAATAATATGCTAAATTAAAACGATTGTAAACAATTAGAAACTAATAGCTTAGGAGGATAATATTTTGTCAAGATTTATTAATATTTATCATTACAATAGCAACACAATTAATTTGAATTGAAGCTAACTCGATGAAAAAGTAGATTAGAATATAAGAAAGATTACA
The DNA here is from genome assembly GCA_019973935.1 of Trichonephila clavipes. Taxonomy (NCBI): domain Eukaryota; kingdom Metazoa; phylum Arthropoda; class Arachnida; order Araneae; family Nephilidae; genus Trichonephila; species Trichonephila clavipes. The sequence continues at coordinate 143,771 of BMAU01018116.1, forward strand.
ATTTCATTTGTATTTCAGTTCACACACAAAATTAAGATTAATTTAACGAGATATTCCAACACATTTTTTTAGACTAAAATTTCACGGACTACATTAAATTTTTACCAAACGATTTCCAAAGAAACGAATAATCGAAAGTATTTAAATAATACGCTACATAAAATTATCGTGAATAATTAGTAACTAATAGCAGATTAGACGATAATATTTTATAATGATTTATTAGTATTTAAAGCTAAAACGGCAACAACTTAAATTGAAACTCATTCCATGAAATAGATTAGAAGAATTTAAAAATATTCCAATTTCACATTAGTAAATCTACTTTCGAATGTTCGTTTTAAATTAGTTTCCTATGAATTGGGTAAACTTGTAATCTGTGTTAATTAAACAAAAATTTATGACATTGCTTTAAGTTTATGATCACAAGATAAAATCACAATGGATTTTTGAATAACAAATTAATGCAAAGTTGTTCCAATTTTTAATCGATTCGAGATAAATAATGTTCTATAGACAATGGAGATAATTATTGAGTCAATTGATTAAATCGTATCAGTTAAAATTAGATTATATATATGGCATGCAGCCAAAAGCAACGCAGTCTTCGCGCGCAGGCGCATTGAAATGAAACAAAAACTTTTGGACATTAGAGCAGAGAAAGAGAGAAGCAGCGAAGGAGAACGCGAGAGGTGCGCGAGCAGGCGTTACCTTCTGAATATCATCGTCAAACTTATCTGTAAAAACTTATCTACCTTTTTAATTAATTTTTGTTTAATGTTAAAATAAAATAGAAGATAGACCAACGTCTTGGACCCCTTGTTGTCTCCCACAAATTATGGGGGTTCGCCCGGGATGGATAAAATTTCGATTTTGAACCAAAGTCTGGACAATGAACAACAGCGTCCGTGAAGGAGACGCTCCGCCATTTTTCGGAAACTTCGTTCAACCTGTGTAGAGGTTGAATTTTTCAACTTCATTCCGCCTGTGTAGAGGTCGGAACAAATAACAAAATAACCTGTGTAGAGGTATATTTTTCAACGAACCATCGACAAATATTCCGCCTGTGTAGAGGTTGGAAAACCCATCGACGAAAATTCCGCCTGTGTAGAGGTTGGAACTAACTCAGTGTGAATAATCCGCCTGTGTAGAGGCCGGAACTACAATTTCACGATATAACCTGCGAAGAGGTGAAATCAGTGGATTCACAACGTTTTTTCTTCATTGGATACATCGTACGTGCGAGCAACAAGGGAGCCAGAAAAAAAAAAAAAAAAGGTAGGATCTTTCCAAATTTCTATAAAATGTATAAAAACGCTCTTAAAGAGGATCTCATAAGAGTTGTTGAGAATCTAGACGGTATTGTAGAGAATACTGACACTATAGTTAAACTAAAGACTAAAACTGAGAACAGTAGTACATTTGAAAGTGATCCAGATTTCGTTAAAACTTTAATTCAAAACTGTATAGATGAGAGAGTATCGCAAAAACGAAAGAGAGGTAACTTCAGAACAAAAAATTGAGCTCGCGAAACTTCAGTTAGCAAAATTAGAAAAAGAAATCGAACTTCAATTGGCCAAAAATAAAGCATTAAGTTTAAATCCTGCAGCTAAAGTCGAAGAAAAACAGTCCGAAACTAACATAGAAAATATGATAAAAAGTATAAAAACTTTATCTCTTCCTGTTCCCACCAGATCTGAAAATTTTAATCTGTTCTTCCAATCATTAGAACGCGCATTTTTAACCAAGAAAATAAATGACGAATATAAATCTGAAATTTTGATAAATCTTCTGGGCGAAAGAGCTCATAACGTCTTACTGTATATTAAAGAAGAGGAATTAAATGACTATGAAAAACTAAAATCTATAGTACTCAGAGAATTCCAATTAACCCCTCGCGAGTGTTTAAACTCATTTAAAAATGCTGTAAAATCATCAGGCGAGACATACATCCAATTTGCTGCAAGATTGACGGCAAACTTCCAATATTATTGTTCGTTAAGAAAAGTTAATTCCTTTGAATCTCTATGTGATCTTATAATTTCTGATAAATTATTTGAAACTTTAAATAAGGAAACTGCAACTCATATTGGCATTCGAGAAGCAGAAGATTGGTTTAGGCCTATTGATTTTGCTAAAGAGTGTGATATTTATATTTCATCTAAAAACGGATCACATAAAGAAACTCCTATTACTTATGGATATACCCAAGACCCCTTTAAAAATAGATCACAAAACTTTAAACCAAAGATTAAAAAGAACTATCCCCAATATCTTGAAAGAGAAAATAAAAATTGCTATATATGCGGTGATTCATCTCATTGCGCAAGAGACTGTGAGAAGCGTTTTAAACCTAAAGAATCTAATGATCACATCCATAATAAAATAAACGTGAATACTTTGAAAAGAGAGAGCGAAAAACAAAATAGCGATGAATGCGCAAATCTTCAATACGTAAACATTTTTGTGGAAAATCAGCCCGTAACAGCATTGATTGATTCAGGTTGCCAGATCCCAGTTTTAAATTCCTCACTAATTAGAGTGCAAACACCTTCCGAAGAGATCATAACATTAAGTTCATGTTTTGGCGAACAGCGTATGGTAGAAGTTAAACCCATAAATATTTCTCTTAATCAACAGTCTCCTAGCCTAAGTGTGCGAACGGCGATATCACCGACCTTGACCGAAGAATTTATTATACATCCCAGTGTATATTCTGAAATAGAGAAACTAGGCCACGCAAAGAGCGATGTTTTATTGAGTGAAAGTGGATCCTCTTTGAGTGTAGATTATGGTGTTTCTTTTCCAAATGTTTCTGTTTCAAATGTGATAAAAAACTGTAGTTATGATTTGCCATATGTTAAGAACTTTAATACTAGAAATGATTCGAGTTCTCTAATTAAGGATTATAAATGTAATAAAATTAAGATTACTAAGTTAAAATTGAGTATTGTAAGAGAAAAATGTTCTGATATAGTATTGTGTAAGAAAGCCAATGGTGCCATGAAAACGAGTTCTGTGGAATTTATCTCCCGCTCATCTAACCCTTTACCTATGAAGAGTGAACATCGACGATTTGTGTTGCTCCGGAAAATTTTTGAGCCTTGGCAGTGGAAGCGAAGGAAAAAGAGAAATCGTTTTGAACAGACGTCCAGAACTCTACAGAGGAAAATATCGATGCGTTCAACCAAAGATCAACTTGTTAAAAAGATGTTCTTATGCCTGTGAAACAATGTGTTTTCCTGTGGAACCTTCCGGATGTCGAAGAGGTGCCTCCACATGATGGAGAAACTGTCTAGTTCAGAAAAATTATGATATGTTTAATCTCTATATATTTGTCGTATAGTCCTTGTCTGTTCCGTTTTTTTTTGTATGTTTCAGATTCTCCTCTGGTCTCCATGGAAGTACCGCTGCGGACAGCGTACGGTCAGGCTGGCCGTTATGGCATGCAGCCAAAAGCAACGCAGTCTTCGCGCGCAGGCGCATTGAAATGAAACAAAAACTTTTGGACATTAGAGCAGAGAAAGAGAGAAGCAGCGAAGGAGAACGCGAGAGGTGCGCGAGCAGGCGTTACCTTCTGAATATCATCGTCAAACTTATCTGTAAAAACTTATCTACCTTTTTAATTAATTTTTGTTTAATGTTAAAATAAAATAGAAGATAGACCAACGTCTTGGACCCCTTGTTGTCTCCCACATATATTTAAGCAAACATGTTTATAATATAATGTTACGTAGTTTGGAATAAATAATAAAAATAATTAATAACTGTAGAAGTTAGTAATTCTTTCTCCATTTACACCGAAATTTCAAAACAAGAAGAATGAATGATTGTATCAAGAAATATATTATAAATACGAAAGTTTGGGAGTCTTTCACGCAAAAACAACTGAATGGATTTTAATGAAACTTTACAGTAATATAGCTTATACATCAGAATAACACATTAGCTATAATTTATAAAGATTTGTGAAAAGTGTCCTAAATATAACGATATTTGTAAAGTAAGTAGGAAAAAATTCTGCCATCTGCAAGTAATTCTGGCTTGCGCTGCAAAAAAGCCAACGTCAGCATATATCTATCTTTTGTTTGTGAAAGAACTCTTTTTGTTTTGCTACGCAATTAATTTCTAATTAATTTCGCTCGCTTCTAATTAATTTCTGTAAACAGCATAATCCTTAATTTATTTTTATTTCAGAATAAAACTAAGTTTTGAAGGGAGAGATTGTTATAAATCTCTCTTTATTTGAATGTTTTTAATGATTTTATTATGCACATTTGGTAGTAAGAAATTGATCTTTTTTCAAAATAAATACTTTTATTGCTTCTGGTACTTACAGTAGATAAACTTTGTCTTTCACACTACATCATTTGGACATATTTCCATAGTTTGTTTGTGGTTAGTAGTTAATTATAACGCTATAATTTTAATTGAATAGGCGGATATTGCATTTTTAAGTATAAAAATAATTATAACTACTGTGATGTATTTTTCGGAGCGAGTGAGTGAATATTAACGTCGCACTGTTCAGCTACACGAGGGCTTTTGGCAACGGATCACGTAATTTTGAACCATGGTCAAGTGACGTGGACGACACTTGAGCTGGCATCCCCTTCTTCTAACTACCAAACCACGCCAACTTAGAAGGAATATTCTACCAATACTTAGCAGGAATATTCTTTGAAATCCACTCTTCCAAGATATATGGCAGCACGGGTCTTATGATGAGTATTTTAGCGGGGAAGGCGAATAGTTTTGCAGCAGATATGCGTTTTCAGCGGATTGCAAAGATTATTATTTTTGTCCCGAACAAATAGCTTATGTCAAAATTTAAGTGTCTTATGTTTTTGTATGTTAATGAAGACCTTAGAAAATGATTTGACTACTTATTTTAAGTGAACGGTATATATAATTAATTTTACAGTGGAATATCTTTAATTTATTATCTCTAACGGATTAAATTTCCCAAAGTGGAGTATTTTGTTTATGTATATCCCTTAATTTTCGATGTAGTGATCCAAAAAAAATATTGCATGACAAAAACTGCAGTAAATCATAATGCGGTAGTTAAAGCATTAACGTGCATCGTTCCCCTACACGGCGGGTCATGCAAAGCTCTAATAAAGCTCGAGCTATGAAAGTAGCTAGACATTTGCCAATTTGACTATCGTTATCATTTCGCTGTGTTTTTCATTGAATCTCCATTATAGCCATTATAATTTAAGAAACGGCGTTGCTTGCGAATATTACAATTTTAACATAAAATAAATACAACAGAATGTAATATTAATGTATTACACTTTCAGATATAAATTATTTACTCTATTTTAAGCGTTTATTACGCAACACTTTTAACAATGTGTTACTTTTGCTGAGCAGAGATCAGCTTAGGGAGTTATTTTCAAAAATCGACCCTCAAGAGTGTTACGGGGAATTATAAAAAAAAAATCCTTTTTATCAGCTGTTAGAGTTACATACTTAAAATTTAACAAAGGTGTTTTTCTTTGTTTTTTTTTGTTTGTTTAGCTGAGATATGCAAAAAGCTTTTTTTTGTTTAATTTGCAATTCACGTAAAATTAACTCATTAAAAACTTCTTTATCCTTCAATCTGCGTTGTTTAATTTTTCAGTTCACCCGTGCGAAGAACGGGTATACCAGCTAGTTTTGAAATAAAATAACAAACTAGAACTAAAGATGTGATATCGTAGCTAGCGACATGAACACACTAGATGTCTCGCACGCTTTCAAACACCTGATCATCAGAGATAGCATTGGAAATCAATGTAGGTATAACAGGTAAGTAATTATCAGTTGGAGACAAAGTTCTGCCACTCTTTCGAGATCATTTGATCGAAAGATTTAAAAGCAAGCCGAATAGATATATTTTTTAAAAAAACTTAATCGTGGAAATCGATTATGTTTATTTGACAAATATCCGACAAACATGAAAAATAAATACTTAAAAAAAAGCCATAATTTTGTTGTTAAAATGGAAATTCGTAGCCTGGTAAAGAAATTGGATTATTACTCGTATCTCGCTATTTGTTATTCATACATTAAAAAAATTACTCTGCACCCCCTTTTGAATACTGCAGTATGTTACATTTTGAAGTACATTTTCAAACACTTCACAAGAACAATTTTTAAAAAGTTGAAAGTTATCTAAAAATTCTTTTTCTATAAACCAATTAAATCTCATTTTTATTAATTATGACAATGCTTAGCTTTTGGTTAGTTATGTATTTAAAATTGTTCGGCGATGTTACTGTTTTATTTAAAAACTTATTCACAGAAAAAAATAGAGAAAAATTTTAGTTAGATAGAGGATGTAATTCTGGGGAGAGTTCTAGAAGTCTCGGAAACGTCAAAGTATATAATGGTACATGAAATGAACGATGTCTCTCAAACGTCATTACACACACATCAAGGGATTAATTAAATCTTGAAATGGATATTGTAAGAAATGCTTTACCATGCCAGATAATAAGATTGAGACGCCTTTGATATAACACGGAAAGGGGGTGGTAAAGAATGAAATCCATCAACAAATTGATTGCATTTTAAAATTTTAAGATACAAATTATACTACAATGGCATATTGGGATCATTGCAAATAATTTCATTCACGATCAGATGGCACTTCAGTCGATTCTCACACTTCAAACTTACACACCTTATGCAATCATTCTGTGATTTAATACGAAAAACCACAACAACTACTGATAATCTTAATTTCACAAAAGGATTTGCAACTGATTTTAATAAATATCTCTATATGAAGCTACAAGGGAACTGTCGGCGACAGACTACGTCATTTTGAACCATGGACAAGTCACGAGGAAGACGCTCTCTGGAGCTGGTATTTCTTCCTACTCTTACAAACTGCGAGAACTTGAATTTCCATTCCATTTAATAATGCAGTACAGTACAGTCCCGCTAATCCGAACACGGCTAATCCGAACATCCGATTAATCCGAACGGCTCCGCGGAAAAAATTTTATAATTTTAAGGACGAAAATCGGTGAATATTTCAATATAAAACAGTGTAAATCTTAATTCAAAACAGTTCTTTATTTAATATGCACGCACTGTACATCAAGTTATGGTACAAGTTTTTCTCCAATCACAAATTGTAGCTTTGCCAACATTAAACTCTGTAGCCAATTTTGTCACACCTTCACCTTTATCTAAACGCTTTAGAACTTCTAGTTTGTCTTTAAGAGTAAGTGTTGAGTATTTACGCTTACTCGCCATAACAATCTGTTTACGTACACTGTATCACAGATAAATGTCCAAAACACACAACAAACTGTTTTCACTGTAGAATATCGCACTGTAACACTGTTATTAACACAGAGACAAAAGCGGACGAGTATAGAACAAGCACGGAACGACTGACGGCCAACAGTACGGGCACACGTAGTCACACTGACACACTAAGTTAGGAGTGGTGGAGGGAGGACACACGCGTCGAGGAGTGGGAGTACAGTCCACGCGGCAAAAAAGCGGGTGCGTACGCTCACATTACGACAAAATACATAGACACAATAGACCCGTACTCCCGGTTTAAATAGTGATTTCGCTATTACTCCGGCTAATCCGAACAATCACGTAATCCGAACAATCACGTAATCCGAACAGGGGTCGGTCCGATATTGTTCGGATTATCGGGACTGTACTGTACTCCCACATTGTTCTACATTTTGAGATTTTGGTGAAATCATTCAAGCGATCTAATTGTATGACTTAAACATCGTTCGCAATGATGATCAAACTATTATCAAGGGGTTACTACAATCCTCGACATTCCATGGAAGAAACGGATCATATCCCTACGATTCTGAATTTTTTACAGTTTTTTTTTATATTTAAGCGTCGTCTCAAAAAATACTGAAAAATGAAAACATTGTTAAAAATCGATTTTAAAATAGGTGTGCTCTGAGTAGAAACCTAATCGATACAAACTTCCCCGTCCCCTCGAAATATTAAGATAAAAGATAATTACAATAGTTCGAGTCTAGCTGTCAACATTCTTACAGTAAGGCCATTTGAACGCCTCACTAGTACATAAATTCCAAAAAAACTCCTCCCAGACATCAAATGACGGTGCTAACTTTTCACGTGCAAATAAACTTCTCAACAATACTTGAATGTTACTATGGTGACCTGTCGGACACAGTGAAAAACCACTATTAACTACTCCGTGTTCTGATTTGTAATGGTTAAGAAGTAAGCTTTGCATTTTTCAACACATTTTTTATGATTAGCGTAGTAGTGTAAAAAATAGATTAGCCTACCAGAAGGGGAGAAGCAATGTAGGAGAGAGGAATTAATGAAAAAGAATAAGACATGTGTTTGGACTCAAGGTCAGCAACAGCCGCGCTTTATTAACTGCGAACCGAGAGGAGATAGTTGCCAGAAATACTAAAAAAAAAAAAACGGATCCTTTCGTAAAAATAGATGGGGGTAATTGTTTTGTTGAATTGCTCAGTCAAAAGAAGACCGTAGATGTCTACAAGTTCTTTTTCCTTTAATTGAAAGAACAAAAATTTTAAAAGAAAAATAAATTAGGGTAATTTAGACGAATGTCATAATTTCAATGGAATGAATTAAACAGAAGTTAATGCTAATTGAACGTGCGTGGTTAAATATTCCATCCATCATTTTTAACTAATTTGAATAGAGAGTGTAATCACTGCAAATAGTTCGTAACTAGATACGTTAATTTACACAAGTGGGACCAATTCTGTAATTTAACTATCTTCATTTAAAAACATCTTGTACTAGTTTAAAGAACCTATAAAATTTATAAAAAAACTGTAGTTACAGCAACTTATCAATAACGATTAATTTATATTTCATATCACACACTCAAATTTAATAAAAGACCCTTTTTTAAATATACACTTTACAAAACAGATCAGAAAAGGAAGAGTAAAAAAAATATTTAATGGAACAATATTCTTACGATAAAATGAAATAAATGCATAGATTATTATTTCCACCAAGCGATTTTAAAAATCGTATATTTCCTTGGCAATTTATATTATGATATTTTTTTTTCAGAAAAGTGCAAACGATTATTAATCAGCAATAAAACATATATTTTACAAGAAACCATGTTGAGAGGGAACATTAACGAATTTCGAACTGAGTTAAGTAAATTCGAAGACATGAAAAATATAAATGGAAGCCCCCATTCACAATCTGGAATTTAAATTCGTAATTATATCCAACACATTTAGGAATATTTAAATCCTCATTCCAAACGACTACTTCCAATAGAGTTATCATTCGAATCATAACACTATTTAGTAACCTTATTTTCGACGGAGAGTTTTTTTCTACCGAATTCTTAAACTATAATTCTAAAAATTCAAGCATTTAAACACTTGTAGATGAGAACATTTTTCTGGAAGAATTCGATATGATGATCTCATAACAGTTTTTAGAAAAGAATAGAAATATAAAACATCAATACACGTAATGTAGAATAAATGCAATATAGAATCTTAAAAGTTGATCGAATTTTTATATATATATATGTGAAGATATCTCACATAGAGTCTACTTTTTATGTTGATGATTTTTATGTGTGATATTCATTAAATTCTTTTACCATTAATTTAATTTCCGTAACTAGCCAAATTGCATCCATTGTACATGAAGAGGTAGAGAAGATGCGATTTTTATTCTTTATTAGCCATTACCCACCCGTTTCACCGACTATTTCATGATAATGTACGATTAAATATATTTTTATAAATCACTAATATTTATCAGTCTTTAACATTATGCTTTCAATTGTATTCAGAAACATTTTTATCTTGATTTAAAAACAGGATTTCAATTTCTAAAACGGAACATTTATCTTTTACGCCCTCCGCAACCCCCATTGAAAATCGATTTCCGCAAAATCCGTTCATAGCAGACTTCTACAAAAGAAACATGTTTGCTAAATTTAAAGTCTGTTCGTTGTATATTTCAAAACCGAAAGCTGTGGCCTACGCAACCCCACCCTTCTAAGGAGTATAACATCGTTGTCAAATCAATATCTGCTATGTGTAAAAAGTATAACTGAAATTTGAGAATGAGACCTTTTTTTGTCTGACATTTCGGTTGATGCACATCGCATATTTTTTTTAGTGACTACAGTTCACCGTTTAATGCTCAGAGTCGCACAGCTGTCTTTTCAAACGAAAATTTGGTTAGTAAACTAGTCATAATTGTCAAATGTCGAAGTCTTTACAAAGTGCGCATAGCAAATATTGGTTTGACAACGTGTTCATAAACGTTGCCAAATCAAAAGATGCCGCTAAATGTCTGAACGTTAGTGGGAACGGTCTTCTACTATTAGTCGCATATGACAGCATTTGGCGACTTCGCACAAACAAATTCTTCCTTATAGGCAAGAGGGTTTAAGAAAAAAAAATTCTTTAATAATACATTTGAAAATCTTTTAGGGGCTCTTTTGAAACATCAGCGAAGCCCCCTGCAAAATTTTGGAGCGATACGATCAACAGTGTGGATTTGTATACGGTTCCATACAAATATATTTTTTCCCAATGGGGCTGCGGATTGGTATTTACCATTGTAGACCCAGTACAATCCCCAGGAGTTGGTGTCTCTTTAGTGTGACACCATATAGGTCAGGGGTGGCGAACCTGTAGAGATAGATCCCCGTGCCATTTTTTTCTAAAGAAATGTTTAGCGAGGTATAGACGTGAAGTCCAATAATTTTGACTTGTGATTATTGGAAAAATAATAAAACTAAATACTAACAACTCTCACAATTCTATTTACTACGAAGAAATTCCTTTTTGCACTGTATAGTAGTAAATATGTTTTAGTTTTATATGTGTAATTCAAATTATAAAGTAACATTAGTGTGACCTCTGTTGATGCAGATTAGATGATAGATATCATGGTAGGGTTGCAAGATGTTACTTTAAGCAGAATTCATGCTGAATTGAAATCATCTGCCAAACGGTTTCTAAGCGAGTCTTTAACGTTATTCATCTCTGAAAATAATGACTGGTAGGCAGAGCCAAATGAAAATAAATATGGTTAAAATACCACGAGCCAGCTCTTCGAACAGTTAAATGTGTCTGCAATCCGTTTTACAGACGATGTTCTACATAAAACGTTTTCAGAACATTCAACACACATTGCTTTGTCGTCTTTACTAATCATTTCATATTTCTCGATCCACCAAGTTTGAAATTCTCTGTTACATTAACTATTTTGCACTTATCGTCTTTTTGCTGAACTAGCCATGTTAAATAACGGTTAGAAATCGTAAATATAACACAAATCAACTTAAAATACAGTAGTGTCAATGAAATTGACTATGTTATGCGTATACAAACTTTGCAACATTAGCAATTGCAGTCCACGACGTAAATAAGGCAAGGCAATAACAAACGAGTGTGCTTTCGGCCACACCGCGGCCTATCACTCGCGTTTGATTGTAATACTTATATGTGAACTTTCTTAATTTGAATTTAAATGTAAACTGTTTTGATCGGTGGCGTGCCTGGGGAGACACGTGAGCTCTGACGGTGCGAAAGGTTTCTTGGAATTTTATTTTTGCCGAGAACACCTAAGCCAAACTAGCACTCAAGGGATCTTTAACATGCCGGTAATCGTACGACGTGCGCGCTGTCGATTTTCTGCATCATGAAAATTCACCGACTTGTGCCGGGGTCGAACCCGCAACCTTAGGCATATAATATCAGCGACAAACTAACTACGCCACCCAGCCGTCTCCAAACAAATTAAATTTATATATAAGAGAATCATATTTTACCTTTTTATTATCAGTTTACACACACACGCAGAGAATGTTACCTTAGGTGTGACATCTTAATGCTAATGTCGAATATTGAATATTATTTCATTATTATATATGGATTCTACACTTCCTACATAAACTAAAAAAATGCAAAAAATGAGAGGTTGGGCTGACTGTTTACAGTTTAACTACAAATCGAAGCGGATAAAAATTTCCTGGCATTTTCAAAAACTGTTCCTGATTTACTTACGAAAAGATCAAGCACGTCCGATAAAGGTAGCTAGAATTGAGAAAATTTATATTTTTCCAAAAAGGATGATTATACTGATAAAATTATTAACGTATCGACTTTGAGTAACATTATACGCGCAATTTTACTGTGACAATAGACTATGCAAGACATTAAATATGTTTTTATTCCAATTCTTGAATGGTTAACCTAGGTATATACGTATTAGAATTTAAGATACAAATATAAACTAAAAAAAAATTATATTTGCAGTTCCAGGAAAACGATTACACCTTTTATGATCTCTTCGAAACTAATTTTTTCTTCCGCAAATAAAAGAACAGATAAGATCGAAGGAGGTAAAATATCAGATACGCGCGCACCCAATTATGGAGTTGGACACAATCACTACACACCTTACCATAAATCAACGTCCACAAGCCATTTTTTTTTCTTTTAGATTCTGCGAACAATCCATATCTGCTTTTTTAAAAAAGAAAAAAATGTTCGATCAGTGCACGAAACAATATATCTGGAGCGCAGCGTTATCGCAGATCGTAGTGCATCTCAACTCGTCTCCTTTCCAATTTTTTTATCCTCAAGGTCAGAATATGATGTGAGAAATAAATACGATATCCGAGAAACAAAGGAACTACAATTACAGTTAGATGAAAAAAAATTCGTTAGTTGTTTAAATAAAATAAAAGGCTGAAGAATTCAAGTATATAGGTTTTATTTCTTATTAACACATATTCGTACAGAGTTTTGTCATGCTTTCAGACTTGAAAATAATTAATACATGCTTTCTGAAATTCATCAGAAGCACCATCAGAAGTAATAAGTGTGTGAAAGAATTATAGTCAATTTGTAAAGGTCCCTTAGGACCTCACTTTGAGAACGAGAATAATTTTGAGTCAAAGAAGAACCAGTAGCCATTTTTATAAATAACTTTCTTTATTTGGTTATCTTTCCCAAATAGAATCAAAGACTTATTAACAAATGCTTCTACTAGTATTATGAGGTTTTAAAGGTAATATCCTTTAAATTAACTTAATTAATTAATGATTTAATTAATTAATTTATTAAATAACGATCACGCAGAAATTACCACGATAAGAGATCCCAGAATTATATTTAATAATGTTCTTATTGAACATTTAACTTTAATCTCACTCCTAAAACTTTAATGAGACTTTAAACACAAGATAATATTTACCACTCGGAATCTCAATTCTTGAGATTAAATATCTCTAACAAGAAATCTTCAATTTTACATCCACGATAACTTTCTGCTTCAATCTCTATCTCCTACTGCTCTAACTTTACTATTTCGTTTGACTTAAATACTGAATCTAATCTGCATAACAAGGAATCCTGTCCGCTTTTTGGAGTTGATTGGAAATAGGTAGGGAATTAAATTTCCCTAAAAAGGTCGACTCAGAAGGTTAGTGATAAAGTTCCGTACAGATTCGTCACAAATTATGAATTCTAAACAACTTTTCTTCTTTTAAAGTAAAAACTGAAATTACAAATATCTATCAACATCTTTAATAAACCGAAAGATGGGCAACAATGACATAAAATTATTAAGGGAACATTTATAAGTAAAATTTATTGGAGGAGGGGGGGGGAATGGCCGACAGAAAAACCGTAAGCAGTTATCAATTATTGGCAACGAAAACTACTCCAATCAAATTAATTTTCCGTTTTATAATTTTTTTTAATGGTGGATATCACTTGATACTTTTTTTTTCAACGGCTGCATTCAAAATTTAACTTTCGTGCAACCCATCTTAAAAGTTAATAATTTAAAAAGTGCTTAAAAAAAACCTTTGAGAAACATGCACCTGCTAAATTCAATTTTTTCCCACCTTTTTAATAAAATCCTTATATCTATTGTGTTTAAATGTGAGTATAAATTCTACGAAAACACATACTATTTAAGAAGCACTTTTAATATTTTGTAAAAAAAAAAATGTGTATTACGTACCTATTACAGAGATAATTTAACTTAACTAATAGTGTAATTTAACAGGACGACAAAAAGATTACAAGGCGGAAAGAGAAGTTGCCTTTGAAATACTGGATGTTTGAGCAACGATTTTTACTAAATCCTATCTAATTTTTACTGACTTTAACTCCTGTCCTATATATGTAGGATTTTCCCTTTGAAACATTTTGTTAAAAGGTTGAGTCATATCCTTTTCAGAGGACCATAAATCTCAATTTTATTTATTACTGCATTCCGAAGCAGCGCCATCTAGTGAGCTTTCGTAGCTCCGGCTTGAATAATTTTTCGGGAGAGGCCAACTAACCACTGCTTGTTCAACACGTCGCGTCTTTACCGCATTTCCGCGCCCTGCGCGGCACCACCAGTCCTAACGACCAATAATGATAAAGGTTTATTTCCCCGTCTTCTAAAGGTATAACTCAACTTTTAATTAACCTAATTCCTGCATGTCTTTCTCTTTGTAAATATCCCCTTTAACTTTAAATAAATTCTTTTTTACTTACATGAAGTATCTGTGTTTAAATGACTTAGATTCAATTAATTCATCACTCACCCTTAAATACTTACCCTAGACAAGCCACCTCGCCAATCTAAAATCCCGCCTTCTGAAGAGTCTGATTTTTATCCGAAGATTTATTCGGACTCCCACAGAAATAATTGGGGGCTCGGCCGGAAAATCTTCTCTAAATATATAAGTATTTTGAGATCATTTTTGACAGAGAATTATTATGCTTTCTATTGAAACATGTGTTTATCCTTAGAATGTTCTGAAGAGATACTAAAAAGATTTTATTTTTATTGGTGTAATAAAAAATATGAGATTTTTCTTAAGTAACTAACTCCTAATTGTTTGCTTTTTTCAGCAAAGAACTTTAAATGATTAAATTTTCATATCACAATAAATTTAATCACAGTTCTTAAACAAGATTTATATTAATTTATTTTTTCTTTCAAATTCTTTTTGCATTTATTATAACGAAATGAAAACTGATACTTCCTATTTATTTTTTTTAAAAAAAAAGGGTTTTGTTTTTAGTTGAAATTAATAATTTGACTATTTTAAATTAAGCATTGTGAATTTTAGCCCGCACTGTTGTCTTTACACGTTACTGATTTAAAATATTTCTAAATGAATAGAATTTGAATATTTCAATGTATATTTAGTGTATTTTGATGCAATATCATTTTAACTTGAGAATTTTTGTAAATGCAAACGAGAATTGCCAATAGCAAAAAAAACATTGTTTTTGTTTGAACGCGTGACAATTTTGTTTATTCTTTTGGTTACTATCTAAACATAAATTTAAATTTTAAAATGGCGTATCTTGGCAAAGGTCGATGCGAAGATTTATTTGTCTTAGCCACGGAATTAAATTTAAAATTCGATAAATCTATGACCATCGCCACACTTAAAGATCTAATTATTGGTAGTGAAAATTATGACGAAGAACTGACCAAAAACATACATTCAACGATTGTTGAGGATCGCAAAGCCAGAGAAGAAAAATTACGCATTGAAGAGCAAAAAGAAAAATTACGCATTGAAGAGCAAAAAGAAAAATTACGTTTCGAACAATTGAGGTTAGATGAGCAAAAACGCAAAGATGAATTTGAGTTGGAAAAGTTAAGAATCCAATTAGGCGCTGATACATCCAAAGAAAGTGATACTAAATTTCTCGTCAAAGAAGTTTCAAAGTTTATACATCGTTTTGATTTGAAAGAAGACATCAGTCTTTATCTAAAATTATTTGAACGTCAAGCGCAGAGATTGAATATTGATCAAGAAAACTGGGTTTTTCATCTGTTAGGCTTGTTACCGACGGAAGTATCTCACATCATAGCGAGAGAGCCTGACGATAAAGCCAACTCTTACGAACACGTTAAAGATTTACTGCTGAAATGCTTTAAATTAACTCCAGAAAAGTTTCGACAACTATTTGTCACTCACCAAAAAGCACCTGAAAGAACATGGATTGATTTTTACCATGAGTTATACACTTACTTCAACGGATGGATAGATGGATTGAAGATAGATACTTTCAAAAAGTTATCAGATCTAATCATAACAGATCAATTGAAACGAAAAACTCCTTTTGAATTTAAAGAATATTATCTTGATGAATGGGCAAATATGAACTCCCCTGTTCAATTAGCAGAAAAACTAGAAGAATTCGAAGACTTTAAAAGGACTCTGAAACAAAAATCTAGCAGTCCATTTGTGAAGAAACAAGAATTCAGATTCACAGAAAAGAATCGCAGGTATGAAGCACCAGGAAAAATCGAGTATAACAGGAAAGATAAGAAGTTTCCAGCGTCAACGAATTACAACAAACATTACGAAGTCCCTGTTACCAAGTACGAATCTGTTCAAAGATATCAAGACTGCGCGCATAAAGGGTATTACAACAAAAATTACGAGAAACACTCAAATCACAATGCTTCCAAGCATGCTCAGACGAACTATTCAAAATCGCAGAAATTCAAAGAACCTCCAAAAGAAACTTGCACACTCATCGTTAAGGAAGGTTTACGTACTAAAGAGATATTTTTGGAAAGGTGAAAATCACGGCGCTGATAGACAGTGGTAGTACCGTAAGTTTGCTTCGAGAAAACACAAGCAGAAGAATAATGGATCCAACAAAATTATCGAAGAACAAGATGCTTCTCACAGGTATTGGTGAAGCACAAGTGACAACTATCGGTTCCTTTGAACATAAGTTCAAAATAGATGATGAAAATTACTCGTTAACTTGGCATGTTGTACCGACTGATAAATTAAAATTCGAAGCAGTTATTGGATCAGATCTTTGGAACAAGCATCGATAAGTTTTTTACTGAAGAAGGAGTTAAATTCAACAAATATGAGAATCATGCACAGCTTATGCAAATATCTGCTGAAAATCTTCAAGAACTAGACCTACGCCATGTTGAAAATCATCAAATCAAGAAGGAACTTGAAAAGTTAATTCAAGACTACAAGCCAGAAAAAACAGCATCTACTGACGTCACAATGAGAATTATTTTAAAAGACGAAGAACCAGTCTGTCAACACCCTCGTCGACTAGCTTTCACAGAAAGACAAGAAGTAAACAAACAGATAGAAGAATGGCTCAACGAAGGCATTATACGTCCGAGTTCTTCAGAATATGCAAGTCCAATAGTAATGGTAAAAAAGAAAGATGGATCTTCGAGAATGTGCATTGATTACAGAAAATTGAATCAGAAGCTTGTGAAAGATAAATTTCCGTTACCTATCATCGAAGATGTTTTAGACACTTTGCAAAAAGCAAAGGTATATTCTACATTAGATTTACGCAATGGTTTCTTTCTGCAATCTTCGTCAACATCGACGTGAAAGTATACATCCTTTATCGTCCCAGATGGACAATTTGAATTCAACAAAGTTCCTTTCGGACTAAGCACAAGTCCAGGAGTTTTCCAACGCTACGTATCAAGTATATTTAGAGATCTTACTCGGAAAGGAATTGTAATAAGTTATTTAGATGATCTCGTCATTCCAGCGAAAAACGAACAGGAAGGTCTAGAAAAACTTAAAATTATTTTCGAAGTCGCAAAGAAATACGGATTAGAAATTAAGTTCAAGAAGTGCCAATTCTTAAAAAAGAAAATTGAATTTATAGGTCACATTGTAGAAAGCGGAACTATTAAACCATCTCCCACGAAGACACTAGCTGTCCGAAAATTTCCAGAACCAACAACAATAAAACAAGTACAAAGTTTTCTTGGTTTAACTGGATATTTCCGCAAGTACATCAAGGATTATTCAAAGATAGCTAAACCACTTAGCGATTTAACAAGAAAAGAAAACCTCTTTGTGTTTTCGGGACTCAACAAAAAGAAGCATTTGAAAAATTGAAGAAAATCATGTCCGAAGGCCCAATCTTGCACCTTTTACAAGTATGGAAGAAAAACAGAACTGCATACAGACGCATGTAAACAAGGGTACGGCGCAATTTTGTTACAAGAAGCAGAAGATGGAAAATTACATCCCGTTTACTACATGTCGAAAAAGACAAACACAGCAGAAGAAACGTATGACAGCTACGAATTAGAGGTACTAGCAATTATCAACGCATTAAAGAAGTTTCGTGTTTATCTTTTAGGACAACACTTTAAAATAGTAACTGACTGTTCAGCATTTCAGAAGACTATGCAAAAAAAAGGAGCTAATTACTCGCATAGCCAGATGGGCGCTTCAATTAGAAGAATTCGATTATGAAATAGAGCACAGAGCTGGAAGTCGTCTGAAGCACGTTGATGCTCTTAGCCAATATCCCGTAATGATGGTATGCAATGATACATTAACTTCAAAGCTTAAAAACGCACAAGAGGATTGATTGATTGAATATTAACGTCGCACTGTTCAGCTACACGAGGGCTTTTGGCGACGGACCACGTAATTTTGAACCATGGTCAAGTGACGTGGACGACACCTGAGCTGGCACCTCCCTCTCCTAACTACCACACCACACCAACGGGAGGACGTTTCAGCTCTCGACAGATTTAACGTGCATCGCTGCCCTACACGGCGGGTCTTTAGTGGTACTGGGCTCGAACCCATGACAAAGCAAGCCACGGTCCGATACCTATACCACTCGGCTGCCGCGGCCACAACGCACAAGAGGAAGATGACAACATCCAAACATTGAAATCACTTCTAGAGAAGCAAGAATCAGAAGAATTTTTTGAGCGAAATGGTATACTCTACAAGTACTTAAATGGTCGAGAATTAATTGTAACCCCTAAAGCAATGCAAGCTGAACTAATTAAATTGATTCACGAAAATGGTCATTTCTCAGTAGGAAAAACAGAAGAAATTGTGAAACAGGAATTTTTTATCCCAAATTTATCCAACGTTGTTAAAAAAGTAATAGTTCATTGTGTTCCATGTATCTTAGCTAATAAGAAAACTGGCAAAAAGGAAGGGTTTTTGAATCCTATTTCTAAGGAAAGCATTCCTTTAAGTACGTACCATGTTGACTTCATTGGTCCTTTACCCTCCACAAACAAAAGTTATCAACACATTTTCACCGTAGTAGACGCATTTACCAAATTTACTTGGCTATATCCCGTCAAAACTGTGTCTGCTGAAAGTGCCCTCGAAAAACTAAAACAGCAGAAGACCTTTGGTAATCCCATCAGAATTATCTCTGATAGAGGTTCAGCGTTCACTTCAAAATTATTCAACGACTACTGTGATGAAGAGAACATTCAACATCTACAAATAGCAACAGGTGCTCCTTGAGGAAACGGACAAGTTGAACGAATTCCTCGAACTTTGATTCCAGTTCTTACCAAACTATCATTAGACGACTCAACGAAATGGTACAAATACGTCGACAGATTACAGAGAATACTAAATAGTACTATAAGTCGCAGTACAAAATGGACACCATTCGAACTATTAGTGGGAACCAAAATGCGTAACAAGGAAGACATCCTAATCAAAGACTTACTTCTAGAAGAAATGGCGAAAGAATTACTAGAACAACGCGAATTTTTAAGAAACGATGCAAAAAAGAACATCGGAACCCTACAGTCTGAAAATAGAAAGACATATAACAGAAGAAAGAAAGATTCGTTATACAAAGAAGGTGATTTAGTTGCCATCCAAAGAACCCAATTTGGAGCTGGACTGAAACTAAGACCAAAGTTCTTAGGCCCTTACAAAGTAACAAAAGTTAATTCCAAGGATAGGTATGAAGTGGAAAAGGTTGGTCAGCACGAAGGACCGAACTCAACCACCACCTCAGCTGATTTGATGAAACATTTTTATGCTTAATTGAATTTTTTTTTTTATTTGTTATTATTTTTAATTTTTCTCATATCCCTCTTGAGAAATTAATAGATGTTCTATGGTAACACTCGTTTCCATTAATCATTTTATATTAACTGGTAACATTTATTATATTTTCGTATTATTCATTATCTTTCTATTGATGCGAAGCATTTTTTTTATGGTTTAGTTAATTGTAGATCACAACATAGAATATTTTGTTTTTATATGCTTTATTTTAGGTCCGGAATTGTGAATATTAGGTATACATCTTTTCATCTGTAATATTTTATTTTATTATCTTTAAGAATCGTATTATTTGTCTTTATTGCGTCCACATTCCAATAATCATCAAATTTATAGTTGTAACTAAAAATAGTTTGTATTTAAAGTACTTGAGCTCTCAACATTTTGTAAGAGCTGACAGACCAGCTCTGTCAGGAGAGGGTGATTTTGTAGGACTTTCCCTTTGAAACATTTTGTTAAAAGGTTGAGTCATATCCTTTTCAGAGGACCATAAATCTCAATTTTATTTATTACTGCATTCCGAAGCAGCGCCATCTAGTGAGCTTTCGTAGCTCCAGCTTGAATAATTTTTCGGCAGAGGCCTACTAACCACTGCTTGTTCAACACGTCGCGTCTTTACCGCATTTCCGCGCCCTGCGCGGCACCACCAGTCCTAACGACCAATAATGATAAAGGTTTATTTCTCCGTCTTCTAAAGGTATAACTCAACTTTTAATTAACCTAATTCCTGCATGTCTTTTCTCTTTGTAAATATCCCCTTTTGTAAATATTTCCCTTTAACTTTAAATAAATTCTTTTCTACTTAAATGAAGTATCTGTGTTTAAATGACTTAGATTCAATTAATTCATCACTCACCCTTAAATACTTACCCCTAGACAAGCCACCTCGCCAATCTAAAATCCCGCCTTCTGAAGAGTCTGATTTTTATTCGAAGATTTATTCGGACTCCCATATATATATATATATATATATATATATATATATATATATATATATATATATATATATATATATATATATATATATATATATATATATTTGTATATATATATATATATAATAAATATTTGTACATAAATTAAAACTTGTACATACATATATACATATTTAGTACAAATGAGCGATCTGAATTTAAACATTTATATTTTCAAAATTATTACGCACACGACAAAAAGTGATACACGAAATTAAAGAAAAATAAGCAGACTTTTATTCTCAGATACAAATGTTAGATATATGACCCTTTTATTACACGACAAACATCTCAATGTGTAATCACGTTGGTTCCAAAGATTTTGTAGTATCACAAAGTCAATGATTCCTAAAGCAGCAAAAATGTATTTTCGAAGTTTCTGCAGTGTTTCCAGCCTCGGTGATTCATAAACAGTGTCTTTGACGAAATCCCATAAAAAGAAATCACACAATGCAAGATTCGGGGATTTTGGTGGTCATGTGATTAAGGGTTAATCACTATCTACAGGTGTGGAAGCTCATTGTTTGAGCAACGATCATGCAAAGACGTATAGGCTGGTGCCCCAACCAATTGAAACACAATATTTGTGTAGTTGCCACGCACAGTTGTGGAAATAATCAAATTTACAACATGTCCTGATCATTGCTACTTGTCATAATTTTTTCTGAAAAAGCCCATACAGTTTAGTGCGCGACATAGAACAAAAAACATTAACTCTTGGTGAATCTTTTTCCACTGCCCTATTTCACTCCCTGATTCCTTGATCGACGGTAGGGAAAAAAAACTTGGCATAGTTTTCTTTAATTCTATGTATCTTTAATTGTAATAAGTGTAATGGTTTTTATCCAGCCATTCAGTCGTGCAAACACCACATAATACTTTGGAAAACACAAAATATTATGAAATGCCGTCATGTCTTTTCCCATCGTGATAATAGCAAAGTTAACTTTTCTCTTATAATAACAAAATTTTTAAAAAAATCTTATATCATGGAGATTGAATACGACATTTCATACAACAATAAGCGAATAAAATTATACAGAAATTACATGACGCATTAACATGAAGTCCTGCTGGAGACATTTCAATTTCAACGTGCAACTCTATTCTTCGAAGAAATTTTCCAAAATTTGACGGACTACACTTTCTTTCTTTTATATTCAAATCATAACGATTTTCCTCGTATTATGCATCATACATCACCACAACGCTTAAATCCGCAGTTGCGGATGACGTTATTTGCAGTGTCCATTCAAAATCAAACATGTCAGGAGTTGTTGTGGTTTTAGTACCAGAGAGAGTTTAAAGCCGAGTGGAAAAAAAACCTCACCTGTGTCATCGCCTATTGTCTTGTCGTAACAAAGCAATAAATGATGACAAAAAGACTTTATTGCAAGATTACGTGAATCACTAGAAAACAGATGTCGCAGTTTATGTCAACATCTCTGCAAGAATCAATATTTAGGGGAAATAAAAAAAAAAGCGAAAAACTTCTAACGACGTGTGTCCTTCAAATGGAACACCTGTAGATTGGAAATGGAACACCTGCATCTGTTGATTAATTAAAAATCTGCTTTTTCTTTGTGAATTTTGGTTGAATAATTTAAGTAACTATTAAAAATTCAAAGTAGCTAAACTTATTGCATACTCCCTGTTCTTCCTATATTTAATGGTGGGAAAAAGACATTTCAAACATTGACGGAAATGCCTAACGTAAGCAAAGTATTTGGTTCTTCGAAAATATTGCGGCAAGTTTGCGCGGGAAAAAAGCAGCCGACGATTCCAATTATTTGAATAACAGACTTATTAGTAGACAAGGACGAACAGATAACTAACTATATGAAGACAAATCGACGTACATACAAAAAGAAATATAGCGGATTTTTTTCAATAGTGCAAAACGCACTCGTTATAAACAAGCTTTACAGCGCTCCAGAAACGGTTCTATGGAACCGTTTCGAGCATGAACTGAAACAGTCTCTTTCTTATCGCAGTCAGCACACAAACAATTCAAATCTCGACAGCACTCTCTTCTTAACTCCACTGCCAAGGTGACCCGACTTTTGTTTCAAGGGTCCTTAATACAGCCTCGAGGTAGTTTATAAAGAAGATTGATCCTAGAGCCTTTTCTCGATGATTCCTTAGCAATATCGTATTATTCGTCAAATTTGTCACCAACGGCGATAAAGTTGACACTCTGGTAACCTGGTTACATTTTCTAGGGAAACCATAACCTTATCATTCAAATTTATGCAGAGAAGTCAACTTTACCTGTAAAACTCAATTTTCCCACAAGGAGAGTGTTACTGCGGGGAAACAGACGTGGCGTGTTTCATTATGTCATTTTTTTAATACAGTAGAATACAAACTGCTGTATTTTTTTCCTCCATTTTAATATACCAAAAAAAGCTACGTTGAAAAACAGCAATTTAAAGTGTTTTTAGGATCATATGAGCTAAAAAGGGAAACTTCACAGTAGTTCAGAAAAATTCAATTTAACTGAATCCCCATCCAGGAATTCTCTTCGCGGTCTGTGTTTATATATAAGTAAGGATATAATAATTAACAGGTTTAAACTATGTATGAATAGGTTTCTATATCAATTTCATTGTGATCCATTACAAAATATAAAAAGTTTATTTCAGTATCAAAATTCTTATTCACAATACGAAAAATATGACAATCGTTTTAACTAGTTAATGGGCTCATATTTGCAAGACCATTGCAGATTTATCCATTGGGCGCCCAGGGGCCCGGGAAGGCCCAGGTAAACTGAACTTAACCAGTTTCCTAGTATCCGCCAGTGCCAAGGGGGCCTATAGATCTTCTGCGCCCAGGGCCCGAACTAAGCTCAAACCGGTACTGTGCAAGACAATGCTCTTTATTTTAAAATAAAAAGCATGCTTTTAAAATACTAAAGCAAATCGTATAAGTCGCTTACAAAACATGATTTTAAAGGCGGGAAGAAAAGCAAGCTAGATATGGAATGTTAACGGAAAAAAAATATTTTTCTAACAATTACATAACAATGCTTAAACACCGAAAAAGCATTCAAATATATTCTTTGTTTTGAGATAATAGCAAAATTTCGCTTGAAATCATTGTTGAACTTTTGTAGTTTTATAATTAATGTAATCATCTTTTCAATAACCCGATACAAAAAAATACACAAGCTAATACTAATTTTAATATAGTTCTAACACTTTTCTTGAATTTTTCCCAAATGTTATCATGTAATTTAAATAACTTATCATTAATAAATATATACACACATTTTTTAAACATAGTTACCTTTTTTATGGGTATTAATCTGAAAACTAAGTAAACAAATATATTTTATCATTTAATATAAAACCTGATTAACATATTGACAGTGGCATGCACAGAGCTCTCTTATGGGGGTGGGGTTGCATTCTAATAAAGCATGTAGATCAAAGAGATAATCTCTACTGTAAAATAAAAATATGTCGGTGTACGAGGGAAAGGGTTTTAATTCTCGGCCCCTCCTTTCCCTTGTGTATTCCACTGCAGAGTGGGACGGTAATATACTTACACGTTTATTACACTTTTAACAGTACATAAGAAAAGAAATTTTATTTTAAATTCGAATTCAGTCAGTCTTAAAAAACTGATTCGCGAAATTTATACAGTATATATATATATATATATATATATATATATATATATATATATATATATATATATATATGTTAAGTATTGTAGTAGTGTTAGCTTGTTGTCATATCTGGTTTAGTGAAAACATCTTCAGAATAACTTTTCATCTTTTTATTTTGAAGCACACATAGCGTAACTGGTCAATGACTTTAGTGTTTCACATCTTTGTTAAAAACACGAAAATAGACACATATAACAGAAGCGACATCTTGACGGACACAACACAAAGAGAGCTGCAGCTATTTACATTCTTACGTGGACGTTCACATGCTGACGGCAAGCAGACAAAGAGGGCGATTACACAAGATTTTTGCTTTTATACCAGCAGTGCAAGCGCGTGATTACAAAATAGTTGTTCTGATTGGATAGAATGGGCGGGACAAGGATTTCGGACTAGCCGATTACGATTAAAATTACAATGTTATTTTTAAACCAAAGAATTAAAGTTATTTTAAATATTAGTACAAAGAGTTAATAAAAATGATACTAGAGGGAATTGTTACACACACACACATATTTGTTCAATTATCATCGAACTAGATACTTACAGTTACTGAAGTCGTAACTCTGAATCACAACAAAGTATCTTACTCCTAACATGAAATCACAAAAAGCATTAGAGGAGATGGTATGCTTACAGGGGAGAAAAGGAAGCTCTTAGCTCTTGTTTTCGCCATATATACGAGAGCGTGAACTAGACGCGGAGCACATTTTAGGATAGAAAAAATGCCTCAATTTTTATAAAAATTTGTGAAATTGTAACTCATGCATTTATTTATAATATAGTGTTTTTAAAATTTCAAAATATTTCTTAAATAATTAGTTTTTTTCTTTTAACATGTGAAGAGATAGCTCATTTAGCATTACGGTATAGGGAAAAAAATGCGAAACACATTTTATTAAAGAAAAAATGTGTCAACTCGGATAAAAATGAGTAGTATGATAAAATAAGGGATTCTCTACAGGATAGTCTAGCCAGAATATAATATTAATGTTTGAGAGTACTTTTATATATGAAAAAATATTCCGAATTCGGCCCCTATTCTTCAACATTATAGCCGAAGATAGCCCTTCAGTGTCAACAGCAGAATCGAGATTTAAATTGATCAGGTGCATGAAGCTCGGTCTTCATCTTCCGGCACCACCCACAAAAATTATTGATTTAATACAGTAATTTGACATAACATTTAGACTAAAAGAATAAATACAACAAAAGCACTCTCAAATAGACCCATAAACTTTTTTGATGACAGAAAAAAATGTTAAAAAATTTATCCTTTCCCTTAAAACAACAAACGATTGGAGATATTAGAAGTACACGCGTTGGTGATTTTAACTAAAGCAATGGGTTAAATTCCTGTGACGTCATAGTCATATGATAATGATTAACACGTGATTCTAACCAATTTGTTAAAAACTTACGTGACGGCATAGTCACACCATAAACGCTATCTTGTGTTTCCAGCTAATCAGTTCAAGCGCTTCGTTGTGGCCAACTTTTGCTCTTTGCAGAAACTTTCTCTTAAAAAGTACATACGTACGCAAAATGAATTTTATTTAAAAGTATATGAATAAAACAAAGATTTTTTTTTAATTTTAAGAAATCTTTCCGAAGAAACTTTTTGTAAAATTTAAACATTTTTACCTAATTAAGAAAATTGAAATTTTTATCTAAGTTTTCCAAATAGAACAACAAGTACATAAAGTTTAATGGAGAACACGTGTTTGTCTTTACCATGTAGCGTCATGAATTGTGCCCCATTATACATTCCAAACACACAAACCATTAATCAATTTTTTTTTTAAAAAAAGTAACAATTTCTCTACCCCTCTCCTTCACCTCCATTTCCTTATGTATATGGGTGCATCGCAAAACTTATAAAGAGAGGGGAAAGGATAAGTAATCATTCATTGCCTTACTGATTGGTAAACTTCTGTGGTTTAAGCAGAACTTGACGCGAACATGTGCAATCTTTTCGAAAAAAACTTGGTTGTAGCTTAATAATGTCTCTCGAGAGTTGCAACATGGACCGTTGATGACGACCTTCATCATTTCAAAACGAGTCAGAAGACGAAGAAACATTTTCAAGTTAATGTCTTTCTCCTAATATCGCACCAAATCAGCTGGAAAATATTGAGTCTCCATGAGATTGAACGAACTGCGGTCCCTATGAAAGAACTCAATTCATGACGTTCACATTCCACTGAAGTCAAAAGCTATCTTTCTCTTTATTTATCGTTGCACTTTTAAATTTTAGACACAATTTCATATTTAATGATGTATGTGAGTTAGCTTCAAGATTCCTCTAAAATATATTTCTTTTTTTTATACCTATATACTGTCGACTCTCGACAATTCAAAGTTGGAGCGACCAATGAAAAACTTCGTATTATCCAGAGGGTAGGAAAAAACTCCCAAAATACACGAAGATAAATTTTTTTCTGACACATTTAAATTTTAAACTATGTAATAAAACAACAATTGTACTTATGTATAAAATTATTTTAAAGTATTTAAAAAAAGTACATATTAAACAGTATAAATATTATACAGAAGTTAAAAGTCTTGTATTTTAACCCCTTTATCTACCGGATTATGATTTACTGCAGTTTTTTTCATGCAATATTTTTTTTTAATTACTACATTGAAAATTAAGAGATACACATAAGCAAAATACTTAACTTTGGGAAATTTAATCCGTTAGAGCTAATTACAGATATTCAACTGTAAAATTAATTATACACACTGTTCACTTAGAATAAATAGTCAAATCGTTTTCTAAGGTATTCATTAACATATACAAAACAAATAAGACATTTAAATTTTGACATTAACTTTTTTTCTGGGACAAAAATAATAATCTTCGCAATCCGCTGAAAACGCCGTCAGCTGAAAACGCAATTTCTGCTATAAAACTATTCACCGTCCCCGCTAAAGTACTCGTCACAGAACTCGTGCTGCCATATATCTTGGAAGAGTGGATTTCAAGGAATATTCCTACTAAGTATCGTCAAAATATTCGTAAAAATGGTTATTCTATGTAACTTTAAAGTGAGTGGTACTCAGTGGCGCACGCAGGAATTTTTCAAGGGGGGGTCCGGGATCGAAAGTGACCCCCCCCTTTGTGTGCGCCACTGGTGGTACTTATAAGTACCGTCGGTAGACAAAAAGTAAAAAGAATACATTTGGTGTACTAAAAACGATTATTAAAAGAAAACATACTGTACATAATTATCGTTTTTTACGAAAAAATCTGTTTAATCTGTTATCGGTTCCCTCAAACACTGTCCGGAACACCATTGGTTCTTCAAGGCAGGGTCCAGTCCGGACCATGCCCTATTTGGTGTCACATTTCATAAGTCACACAGATCAGTCATAAATCGTCATGTAACTCTGACGCAAAATACACACAATCCTACGCATCTCTTCACACAATAGAGGACCAAAATATCAAAGAGTTTTTCTAGGGGCTGAGCATATACTTCGAATTAACGAGAGGATTGTTTTATCGAAGGTTTGAATTTGCGAGGGTCGACTGTATACATATTTTAAGATAAGAAACATCACTGTATTTTAACTTATGCGAATTAATCTTAGTAAAATGCATTTTTTTGAAGAATAAAAAAACTGACAATAACGAGGCACACGAAATGATTGATTGGAAGTATGTGATTCGAACTGTATTTTTATTTTTATTCGAACTGTATTTTTATTATTATTCCAACTGTACTTTTATTATTATTCCAACTGTACTTTTATTATTATTCCAACTGTACTTTTATTATTATTCCAACTGTACTTTTATTATTATTCCAACTGTACTTTTATTATTATTCCAACTGTACTTTTATTATTATTCCAACTGTACTTTTATTATTATTCCAACTGTACTTTTATTATTATTCCAACTGTACTTTTATTATTATTCCAACTGTACTTTTATTATTATTCCAACTGTACTTTTATTATTATTCCAACTGTACTTTTATTATTATTCAAACTGTAATTTTATTATTATTCCAACTGTACTTTTATTATTATTCCAACTGTACTTTTATTATTACTTTTATTATTATTCCAACTGTACTTTTATTATTATTCCAACTGTACTTTTATTAATATTCCAACTGTACTTTTATTAATATTCCAACTATATTTTTATTATTACTGTGCTTGGTATGTTCATTTATATATGTTCCTTTTAATTTCTATTCAATTATTATTTTCAATTTCTATTTTATATGTATTTTATGTAAAATATTTAATTTTACTGTTATGTTTTTACCAACGCCATCTACTGTATTTAAATTTTGCGTGATGGCAACAAGTTGTTTGCTTCGACTTGTTTGTGTAGTACAATCTCTGAGGAATGCTCAGTTGCTGTACTGTCCCTCGCTACTAGAGGGTCTCGCAGCACGAAACTGCTGACATTTGTCTAAATCTTTATATACAGAATTGAAGTTGTTAAGCTTTTAAAAGTAGTAGTCATCTTTATTCGTCCTATGAGGCTGACAGGCTTTCATTATTTTGCTATTAAACACTTAAGTAGAAGAACAGGTTGTTGGTGATGTTCATAACTTCGAGTCATATGAGGAATTTAGAGCCACGAGAGATTTAACATGTATCAAGCCCTCTTAGTGGCGGGTGTTCAGTCGCACTAGGGCTCGAACTCATGATACGCCAGCCACGCGTTCGGGATCATAACCACTAAAGCTACCACAGTCACATAAAGGTGGGGAAAGAGAAGAAAAGTCAATAATCCAATTACCAATTAAAGCATCAAACAATTTTACACATCTTGATAAGTTCGAAATATTTCATTAAGGTATCCGACTACGTTCGGCACCGTGATTTTAAAAAAGCGCATAAATGGATAATTTTCATGATATTTAGTGTCACTTAGATTAGAATACATGTATAAAATTGTTTTAAGGACATTATGATAAAAAAATATATAAATACAGTTTTGGGCAAAAAAATTAACTTAGAATAACTTTTTTTCAAAACGTTCTCCTCTTATAAAAAATGCTTCTATAATAATAATTTGCTCAGATAAAGTAAAGACTTCTTCCGAGAGTCTCAACTATAGGATTTTTGAAAAATTCACATTTTTAGAGTTATCACCAATGGAAATAATTATCGGCATTTTTTCCTTAAGATTTCTCCCCTCTGTTGTAGTAAAATATGGATAAGTCCACTTCTAAGTTAGATGTTTCAAAAATTCTAGTTGAGCCTCTGTACATAGGTCTGAGCTATAGACAGGCACAAAATATTATTATAATAGAAGCATTTTTCATAAAAAGAGAATGTTTTGAAAATTGGCCATTCTACGTTCATTTTTTGTCAAAATATTTTACTTAAATATTTTTTATAGTAATAATATTCTTAAAACAATTTTATATACGTTTTCTAATCTAAGTGATACTAAATATAATAAATATTGTCCATTTATACCCTTTTGCAAAATCACGGTTCCGAACGTATATAGTCGGATATCTTAAGTATATTCAGATATAAACATTGATTGCAATATGATCCTCTAATGTGCATACAATTTTCATAGCTTGGTTTTGAAAAATATTTCAAAGACTTTTAAAACTGAATTAAAACCAAATTAAATAGGATTTGTATATCACTTAATTATAAGAAAACTTCCATTGACATTTCACAGCCTTCGTCTTCAGAGGAAGCTGAAAATTGACATTGCGACATCAATGATAAAACGAATGCAATTATGATAATAGAAAGTATTTCATAAGACAAAAAAATTCATTTCCGCTCTTTTCTGTGAACATTATCGTTTTTCAGATCATTACGAAAGCCATTTGCCTAAATGCAATTCAGAGTATTAAAAGTAATCTTCTCGCAAATTGCGACGATAATCGACGTATTTTTCACAGTTAATATACTCTAACAGCTTTTTGTGTCAAGAAAAACTCTTTAGTTTTCGAAACAAATATGTGCATTTTCTTAGGAAACTGTATATATTCATTATTTAAGGTTTCTTGCAGCGTCAATTTCCTCTTTGCTCTCTTATCTCTTTATAAGAGAATTGATACTTCAATTTATATTGACAAATTAGGTGTAAAAAACGACACATGAACTTTTTGTATCATTCGAAACAGCAGAAACCAATCCTTATAGAACGCTTTCTTTTCTAAAAGTACAGAGTGATTATAATTAAAGTTCCTCTTTCAAAATGCTGTAAAAAACACTGGTCAGAATGACTTCAAACTTGAATTGAATATACAATACTTGAAGAAAGGAAAAACGGCATGGCATAAGGGAAAAAAATGGCGTTGTAAGTAGAATTCGAAAGTGCGGAAGTGGATTTTTGAAGTGCAAAATGAAAGTGGATTCGGCTATAAGTGACATTCTGAATCGAATTACGACGGCTTTGGAATGAGTTGCGAAAAAAAAAACTGTACCGTTCGATGCGTATGGTTGTTTCGGGTTTTTTTTGACGGAAAAAATGATTTCAAAGTCATTCAACAGTTGCGGCAGTGTTAGTGAAAAGCCGCCTAGTTATAATCGCCTAGTATTTTTAAAAAGCCTTTAAGAATTTGAAGATTTTTCGCCATTCTCTCTTACCTCAGTAGCTGTTAAATTTACACCAGGGCAAGGTCGGACCTTATTGGATGGGGAAAATAGGTTTTTAATTGTCCTTGGGTAAAAAAAAACACATAAAAAACAACAACGAAAACGCTTGTTAACTATCGCTAAACTTGCACAAGACATGTTCAATGTGCTGTTCTCCATTTTCCGACAAAAGGTGAAACCGATAAACAGAGCGTCGTGCCTTCAAGTCAGCCAAATTTACAATCAGGCGAGTGAACAACGTTTTTAAGATAAAACCCTACAGCTAGAAATCATAAGGATTGAGGTACAGTGATCTTGAAGGCCAGGCTATTGGAAAATGACGGCAGGTCATTCTATTATTTTCGAAATGTCTCTTGAGCAGTTGCATTAATGGCTTTACAACGTGCGGAGGAGCATCATCTATTCATAAAATTCGGAACATTTTTCTTAAGCCATACCTTTTCCCCCTTCAGGTATATTTCAGTTCAGATTTGAAGTATTTCTGACCCCAGTGGGTTCCTTTCTTTACAACATTTTGAAGTTGGAATTTTACTTATAATCGCCTAGTATTTTTCAAAAGCTTTTACAAATTTAAAGACTTTTCGCCAAGGCCATTCTCTCTTACTTCAGTAGTTGTTAAATTTTTAGCAACTTTAAGATTATCACTCAAAAATTACATACATCAATCTTTGTCACGTTCATCGGAGAAACAAAAGAAATCTGTTTCTAAAATACTCACGTAAGAACAGTAATTGAAACAGGAAATCCAATACCTGGTTTTGTGTTGTAACTGACACACCATACCGAAAATATAAATATTAAAATTTCACGAACAAAATTGCCCTTTCCTAAAATTTAAATATTTGTCGGAAACACCCGTGCACAAACCCAGACGGTTTGTAGTTTGCATAATATTTTTTCACCTTAAACTTCATTTTGTGCCAATCTTTTTGTCGCATTTCTGCACGAATTCCTTTTTTCCCCACCTTTAGCTCGCAAGACGAAATCTATTGTCTGATAATTTTCAATAAACTACAGTTCTTTACCAGTTCCTGTGACGTAATATTTGCTTTCAAAATATTGTCTTCCATTTGCAAAGAACAATGAGAAGTAACGCAACAAAAAATGAAGCAAAACGCAGATTAAATTCAACATTTGTTCGAAGAAATAAAGAATCAAAATTGCACTTTCTACACATAACAAGAATATACTTAGAAAATTATATACCAGTAGAGTTTAAAGTATAGAACTAACTACACGTGGACCTTTAGGTGAAACCCAATAACTTTGTGCCACTATCAAACAAAAAGGATAATTAAGTTGATATACCATCCTTCATTATATAAGTGTTTTGAGGCCTCCTCTGTTTAACGCATAGCAACTCCCATAACTCTGCTTTAATAGGATCATGAGAGGAAACAGAAATTTGGCTTGAATAATGCCACTAGTAATCACGTATGCTTTTTTTGAATATAAGTTAACATTTTGCAAAAGATATATATTTTTTATTTTCATCAAGATAAACGGCGACATTAATTCACTTATTTACACACAAGAGTAGCAGAGTTTATATCATATCTATACTGATTTCAACGCACAGCAATCTTTCCTTTGACGGTAATTTCTGATGCTTACTTCTGGAACTAGTCCACACTAAGTTAATTACCAAATTTTCAAGAAGTAACAGAATATTTAAAGTTTCTAGAATAAGGCCAATTAGTTTATAGATAAGATAGTGTGACCTTATTCAAATAGCCTAATGTGAAAGATTTCTCCGATTCCTGCACACAAGACAGCACTTCCCCTCCCCCCCCAAATAATACACTAGTACACAAAACCAAAGGACGGACCTTGTTTTCAAAAGTAACAGTCACAAAATGAAGCACATTGTGGCGTTGTGGACGGGTAGCGAGATGATGACCTCACAGCAAACTGTAGAAATAAAATCAAATTTTATTTTCTCAACTAAATGACTATTAATAACGCGACATGGAAATGTCTCTTTGCGCCAAGCCGGTGTGATCAGTCTCTTTCCAGACGTTGGATTTCATTTTCCCACACATCTCTGCGTAGTCCGAAGGACGCTTCCCTGTAGTTCTCTAGATAGGTTAGACAACGCCGCCGGCATTCATCCACTTTCCTTTCCTCTTACTCCAGAAAAAATCCGCTTTCGTCTCGACCCCTCTCTCCAGAAAATGCCCCTTTTAAACTCCCGGGGCGAATCCACTACACGCCCCTCGTTATTTCTCTTCGGCAGTCCCACAAAAGTCTGCATACGGCCCTCAGACTCATTAGCGCTCTATTGGAGCTGACCTAACAATAGCTCTCTGGCCCTTTTTGAATGCACGGCTCTTCCGCACATCTGGACACTTTGTTCACCACGTCGCCATTCTTTCTTTGAAGCAATTCTCCCGCTGTCCTCCGAGGCGTCAGTTTCCTCCGTCAGACAGGCCCCGTCAATTGTTACACAACAGGACACTCATGTCTAGTACGGCTTACAGACATACTGACGTTGCAGACCCGAGACAGACATCAGTCAGACAGGCCCCGTCAATTGTCACACAACGGGACACTGTTATGTCTATTACGGCTTACAGACAAACTGACATTGCAAACCCGAGGCCAACAATGGACAGTGACTCCAAAGTCACGAGCACTGTCTCCAACCCACAAGCGAGCCACCTGCTATAATCTATCAAACTAGACATGTATAGAAGGGTGTTTCGTATCAATGCGCCGTCGTCACAATATTAACAAGAATAAATTAGCGTAACTACTTGATCAGTATAGGAATCATACTAAGAATGCAAATTTTTTTTTGTTCGTGGCCTTGGCTCACATAATAGAACCGATTAAGGATAAAGGCTCTCGGTACGTGCTTTGATTGACTATTTATTTAAGTCTCACTATCATTATATATACAAATAGCGTTGGTTGCACAGAAATCTGAAAGTGAGAAATCAATTAATGATGTAAAATTTTGACTTTTTTCCAGCAAATACATTTATGATTTTACTCGTAGAAGGACGAAAAATAACGAACATTACCAGGGATTTCAAAATCGCTTACAGTGTTCTTTCCTGATTTAGAACATTTCAAAGAAGTGGAATGCTTAGCAGGCACAAGTACTACGGCCACAAACGATAGGTGAATTACCCACAACGAAGAGGAATGGCGCATTAAAACTGGTAAATAAACTTCAAGCTGACACAAATATATATTTACGACATCCTAGCAAATTGTTCCCAAAAGTTTTTGACAAACATTATACACTTGAAAACCTCTGTATGTGTTTCCAATGACAAGAAAGCATTAATTTACAATGGCGTCGACAGCATCAAAAGTGGGTTTAAGATAACTGCGTAAGCGTGTTGGATGACAGCGTATTCCCTTTTTCATTTTATTAACAGCAACTGATCATGCATAAGAACAAAAACATGTACTGATCACAAATTATCGGTGAAAGCACTTAAAAGACTGTTTAAACAGCGAGAATATTAACAATATCACATGATTATCACATTTCTCAATTTAAACTCAGATTAGAAATGGTTAGGATGCTGTTGGGCGATATCTCGCTGCTCAACACCAGCTTCTAACAAACAAACAAAGACACCCTCACTCACCTGTGCACTAAATGATGAACGGAAAATTTGCCTCAATAGCTATTGGATGATAACAGCATGTTCCGAAGAGTTATCAATTGCATCGGACTTCACAATAAACATCTCATACTAACGTATGTTTTAAGCCTGCCTATGACGGATTATTTACATGAATTTTACGGCTATGTATTCGGGTGAACATGCATATACATGACAACAGTGTGCATACCGTAGTACATAGTTTCTAAAACTAAATATTTAATGTAGTGTACAATTTAATGGCAACACCACATGTGTAAGTATGATATTCAAGTTTTTGGTTTTTATGCCACACAGATTTTTCCCTTATCAGTGTAGCTGCTACACACAAGAGCAGTAAAATACACATCTAAAAGAAAAATATAATTGAAAGACAAAAAGTATGACAAAACTTACAGGTAAAAGACCACAGAATACTCTGAAATACAAGTGAACAGACACAGCAGGAAATCACTATCATCATTCGCGACACAAAAAGCACTTAAATTACTAAAATAAAAATATGTAAAAAAGTAGTTCGTTGATTTCGAGGATTATACATGTAGGGCTAATTTCTATATGTTGGACTACTAAAAAAACAAATAATATGCATGAAAGAATTGATAACATGCATTTTTATTCTTAATATACGGTTCGAGCAATATAATTTTACAAGATATACAAGAAATATATACTCGTGTATAAACTTAAAAGGACTCAAATTCTTTTACTGAATGAATTTGATCCAATTAATGTTGTACGAGATTCACAAGGTTGAATTATAAGACGGCAATTGAAGAAGGATATCGCGATTTCAAAGCATGATTACGATGTGAATGATCTGAATAGATATCAAATGAATCAATTATTTAATAACGCTCACTTTGAAGCTACATATGGTTATTAGTGACAGACCTTGAAATTTTGAACTTCGGTCTAGTGACAGTAACGACTCTTGAACTGGCAATCCCACTCTCCAAACTTCAACATACGAACATGAGGACTTCAAGCTTCGACAGATTCAACGTGCATAGCCTCCCTACTAACACGGTGAGTCTTCAATGAAACTAGCACACAAACTCACGACTCGACAATGCTGGCCATGACTTCTCGGTTATCGCGGCCTTGTGTAGTCATCCTATACGAAACTTCAAAACGCGCTTTATAAGAGCTTTGATGTGCACTAGTATTTTCCCACCTGTCACACATGGGTGAGTGACTGTTTAGTAAACGTCTCACTGCAAAGCATCTACATGGTGGGACTTCAGTGGCAGGACTCGAACTCATGAACGCCGGCCATGAGTTCGTGACCAGGACCAATAGGTTAACGCGGCCACACAACTTGGTTATATCACATTTTTCATAAACCCAATACAGTCGAACCTCTACATTTCGAATTTTTTCTATATAACGAACTTTTTCCTGAAACCAAGAACATTTCACGATTTTCTTCGTAAAATAACCTCTCAATAGCGAAGAGCATTTTCTATATAACGAACTTTTTTCTCTTGTGATTCAATTTTTTTTCTTCCTTTTTTTAAAAGTATTTCTCGACACACATTTCAAGTTATTCTCTCTTAACACATTTTATGGTGGTCGCAAATCTCGAATTGGTTTTATTAAGTGCCTATCTCACCGAGAGCAATAGAATTCTGGGCGTTTCATCCAAGAAGTGCATTTTTTAACCCCCATTATCCAGTTCACTGGAAACATATTCGATATCTCCTTTCACCCTCAGTGGAGTTGTCTCGTGTCCTTTAACTAGTCTCCGTTCATTTGTAGTGTTGATCAGCGGTACTAGCAATTTCGTTTCTAGTAGCTCGAAAATGTCAAAACTTAAGTGCTTGAGCATCAATGAAATTTTTAAAAAATTTTCAGGAAGTGGATAAAGTCATCAAGAAAATTTCCTTGCGGTTTTTCTTTTTTTGATATAGGTAAGATATATAAAATAAATATATATAAATTTGCAAAATGGTTTGAATAATTACTTTTTTAATATATAGTGTTTTTCAATTTAAAATATTTTTTATGTGGTTTAGAAAGAAAATTAAAAGATAAACCTCTGTATAGCGAATTTTCCATATAACGAACTTTTTTTCGGGATTTAGCGACTTCGTTATATAGAGGTCCGACTGTATTTTATACATGCACAAGAATAATGCAATTTCCAAAATAAAGATTAGTACGCAAATACGGATAACTTTAGTGAAATGTTAGAAATCATTACATGCATCTTGACTGCCCCCCAATATGTGAGCAATCATGTCTCTTTTTGGACTAAAACAATATCTACAAAAATAAAAAGGAAAACATTCGACTGTAAATGCTCTGCATTACAATTTTACGACTATAACAACAAAGCACGAAAAGTTCAAAAGAAGCCGAAAATAGAGATACGCGAATGCAGTGAAATCATAAGCAAACCTAACTGGAAATATGAAAACGTAGCCACTTGAATCCATAAATAGTGGTTACCAAACAATACGTAAATTACCCTTGTAATTTACGGCCAAAACGTGATGTGAATATCGGCTTTCTAGCCAAATGTCCGGCACATATTTTATACGGTCTCTTACCAAATCTAATAAGGCTGCAAAAAAGGTAAAAAGTAATAAATTAAGGGAGTACTTAGTCAAATATCAGAAACAATCTTCGCCTAAATGAAAAATAATTATTCTATTCCCAGCTCATTGTAATATTGAGTCAAGCACGAAATTCTCGAGGATCCAAACATTGCTTCGTTAAACAAAAATAAATAAAAAAAAAAAACTCGCAGTAGATGTACAATGTTATTAGAGCAAGACGTTATTATGAGCCACAAACATCTCATTCTACTAAATTTCAAACAGCATCAAACGTTAAAGATTTCATGAGTATAGATGGAAAAAATAATCCCTAATTTGAACTAAAAGTCCCTTTATCCCTAACATTTAACTTTTTTGTATTATTTTATTAAATAGCACAATTTAACGTGAAATTATCTTATAAAAATTATCGATATAATAAAATATCTAAACTAAACTCAGTGGCGCAACAGCACATGAGGGCAAGGCCTACTGTGATTATCTCAGTATACGTGACCATTGGGCGCTGAGGTGCATGAGCAGATGTTCAGATCAGGTGGTCAGTCTGAAGCGCCAAGCAATCTTGGTGCTCATTTATCGACCCACTGACGGAATGTAAGGCTGAGTCGACCTTGCCCAGACGGAGGATATAGCCCCGAACCAGTGCTGTGGAAGCGCGATGCGTTACTCATTACGAGATCTCTGGAAATATGAGACATACTGGCTTGAGATTTGGCATGCATGTTTCTTTTGAATAGAGATCTCCGAAAAAAGGGTTTTGCGGAAATCGACTCCCAAGGATGGGATGGAGGAGGGGGAACGTAAGCGATGAATTGTTTTCCGTTTTTAGAAATTGAAGCCTTGTTCTTTTATAAATCAGGAGGTGAGGGCTATATGAATGTCTTTAAACAATCGACAGCTTAATGCTTAGATGTCAACACCTTAAACACAATATGAAATACCCAGCAAAACGGGTGCGTAACGGCTAGTTACATATAAATGAGTTATTGCAGTTCCAGATATTAATTTCTTATGAAAATATTTGTAGATCGTAAATGGTTCTACATAATTGGTTATGATGATGAATCCACATCACCTTATAACTTAACGCGCAGCCAAATTCTTCTCAAACCAACCTTCTTTGCATATCAATTACTTTTCTAACTCTCTGCTGAACTAATAGAAAAATCCGGAATTCCCCCCTTTTTGAAAAAACTATAAAAGCTTGAACGCGATAGCCGTTTTTCGCCTCTTTCTGCAGCATACGTGTTGCTTTATAGAGTGACTTTAATAAACACTCACGCACTCTTCAGCAGCATAAAGTATGGAAGCTTTCGTGTGCTGTACAATGGTGTATTCAAGATTAATTCAAATACCCTCCTCAAAGTGCTGCTGATTGCCTTATTGTGGAAGGAAGGAGTTCCTGGGCGGAATCTACGAAGTATGCAGGGAATTCTCTTCCGGCAGGGTATTTTGCCCAGCTAAAATCAGTAGACATAGGAGCCTAGATAGATTTCTACTATTGGGTGCTTCAGTCCTTCCTTCAACAAGACGCGTATTTTCTCTCTACATGAATTCGCTGATTCTTTATGAATACAACACAAGGCTTTATGGATCTAATCTGACTTCATCCGTCTTCGAAGGATTAGCAAAAATAACCATAAAGATTAATTGGACTTAATATATGGTCATAGTCAGCGGCGCACACAAGGGGGGAGGGGTCCTGGGGTCCCGGAACCCCCTCCAAAGCCCTTGATTTTTTTCAGATTGATTATAATTCTAAGTATATAGTACGTAAAATTTAATTACTTGTTATTAATGATTAATTTTATTAATTAATGCTAATTATTTATTCAAAAATTAGTTTTTTACTGTGTTTTGTTTCCGAAAATCGACAAAATCAAAAAGAGCATGATACAAGAATGGTGAACTTTCAACCCCGACCCCCTTGAAAAATTCCTGTGAGCGCCACTGGTCATAGTAAATTAAAACTACAACTAGTGACTGCCTTTTTTCAATTCGTACTATTAGCTCACACTCTCTATATTTATTTATCTAGGTGGAATTTTCAATCGTTAATAAAATACATTTTAAAGCGCTCCATTGAGCAGAAATTTTATGTACATGATCATTTTGGATGACAATGCAGTAATTTAATTATAATTAATAAAAATTAATTGATTAAAACTAATTATTTAAAGAATTACAAATACAGCCACGATGGCATCATTTTTGGTGACTTGTGTCAAAACTTGAAAAGGTTTTTTTCTCACGTTTTAAAGCATTCAGTTGAACTGAAATTTTATGCACATGATTGTTTTGGATGACAATACGATACTTTAATGATAATTAATAAAAATTAATTACCACCACTTAATGTTGTGATTCTGTCATGTTTATATACATATTTATATTAATTGTAACTATTTAATAAAAAGTAGCTAAAATAACATTTTCTTTGTTGATCTAAGTAGGAATTGACTTGATTTTTTTTATATTACTTGTTTTGTTCAAGGAAACATTATACATCATCCACCAAATTGACGTCTCAAGAAATAGTGAAGGTTTGATGTATGTATGTGTATATAAAGACTGAGTCCACTGAGAGGGAAAACCCTAGAGAAAAATAATCTCATGA
The DNA here is from genome assembly GCA_019973935.1 of Trichonephila clavipes. Classification (NCBI taxonomy): domain Eukaryota; kingdom Metazoa; phylum Arthropoda; class Arachnida; order Araneae; family Nephilidae; genus Trichonephila; species Trichonephila clavipes. The sequence continues at coordinate 183,683 of BMAU01018116.1, forward strand.
AGTGGCTCATGTAACAAAAAATATTTTACAAATTCATTAACACCAGTCTCAATTGTTTTTTGTAGGGAAAAAGTAGTTAATCCATTTTTTATTACCCAATTCCGAGTGAATTTACAAATTAAATACACCATAAAAGTTTAAATATCTGAATGTAATCATTCACTAAAAAGTACATCCTCCATTTCTATTGTTACAGAAAATGCTAAAAATCTCATTTGACAATTTGTTTCTTAGTTGTAAAGCACACCCGCGTTCACATTTTATAAACCAGAGTTTTTGATATTTTAAAACATATTACTTGTTTGATGGATACGTTTTTTTAAAAAAAATACGATTCCGCAAACTTATAATCTCTCATACGCCATTAACTTCCTCCACCAATAGATTTAACTTTTATGAGCGTTTATATAGATTACCTTTGTTTTTACCCGTCTTGTAATGTTTCAATTTGAATGGATCTCGTTTTCGTCGCGTGAACTTTTCCCACAACTTGTGGATTGAAAAATGTATCTCACGCAGATTTAATGTCATGAAGAAAGAACCATATAAACTTCATTTACATGAAATGAATATTTTACTAACCAAACACTTTATACTTTCACTAGCCGTTACCTAACGCCCTGCTTCGTTGGGTATTTCATGACATTGTAAGACTATACATTCCTCTTACGTTACTTTTAATTAAGTATTAAAAAGATTCTTATAAAAATCACCTCTTGATTTAAAAAGAACAGGATTTGAATTTCTAAAACAGTAATATGTTTTATCATTTACGCTCCTGTAGCCTTTCATAGTCAATTTCCTCAAACACCATTTTTAGGGGATCCCTTCTTAATTAAAGAAACAAGTGCTTGTCTAATTCCAAATTAATTGTTCACAAACAAGATTTTTTTAATACCTATAACGCCCCCGTGACCCTCATGGGATTAATTTCCTCAAAACCCCCTCTTAGCGGATCTCTACTCAACATAAGAAATATGTTTGCCAAATTTGAAGTCTAAGTTTAATTCAAAAACAGGAATTTTTGTCTATAACACCCCTTTAACTCTTATTGGGAGTCGATTTCCGTAAAACCCGTTTATAGAGGATCTCTATTCAACAGAAGGAACATTTCTGTTCATGGATGGAGATAGGGATATTTTCCGAAGGATCCAAGAGCTTTGAAATGTGTAGCAACTGTTCTTCTGAGCCGGCCTCGCCTGCTCACATCCTCGAATGCCTAGGGCTCACCAAGCAGGATTTAGCAGACGATTCCTTGCTGGTGTTGGATTTTTTGAGAGTGTACGAAATCATGGACCTAGTCTAGCACTGCTGGCCAATGGGGGCGTGCAAGCAACAGGAAAATTTCTTAAGTCTGTAAATCTAATAGTTCAAAAAAGGAACCATTTTTTTTTTTTTTATCGAAAAGGCCTCCGCAATCCTCTACTCACACAATCTCCATTTCCGCAAAACTGGGGGAAAGGCAGGGGGTTCTTAACGGATCTATACACAACAAAAGAAACATGCTTGCCAATTTTCAAATCTGTAGGTCTAAAACTGAAAGAAATGAATTTTTGAAAAACTCTTAATGGATCATCTACTCAATAAGAGAAGCATGCATACCAAATTTCAAGTCTCTATGTCTAATAGTTCTGAAAATCTAGTGATGCGAGTGAGACGCTTCTTGAAGATTAAATAGACATTTTTCCCCCAACGTATTTTCGCTAGTTTAAATTAACGAATTAAATGAATTTAACTACTAAACTTATGAGAGCTCAGTGACATTTTACATATTGAACTCCTCAAAAAATCATAGTTTAGAATATAATTACAATTACAATGAAAAGGGGGGGATTTCACATTTGTTAGGAACATTATTGTTTCCAAAGAGAACGTTACTAGCTATAAAGAACTGACGCTTGGCGTCATAAAAAAAATCAAAACCATTTACGAGTTGAAATGGCCTTTTTATAACACACTAATCCAACGTGAATAAATGTATTTTTGCAACAAAACTTGGCATCAGAATACATACCATGCCATTAACTTCTTTCTCTATTTGATATAGATTCTTTTATTTTGCACTCCATTCTTTCCAATGCTGCTAAAACCAGATTTATCTCAAGAATAATGAATAGAGAGAACTGTGTATTTCATATCCCACGGACATTCTTTTAATAATTCTCATTCATAAACCATAACAGCGAAGGTTGAAGACCCGGAGTCATTGGCATCTTCGTAATGCAGATATCGCAGCCAAAAGTCGCCCACAGAATTCTACGACGGCACCCGCGATTCCCTCGACAACATTTGGATAGTAACGTGATTTGAATGTAATTTGCAAATTCTCGCTCAACAGCTATCTCTCTGTATTCTTAGAGTTTAGTAACAGATGAGAGATAATCACGACCGACACAATATAAATGTCATCTTCAAACCAAGACAGGAAATCATTTGTCTTAGGCTTGCAGCGGTTATTATTTAACTAGTTTCAACTGTAGCAAAGAGATCGGTGGTGATACAAAGTGGTTTGTGATAAGCCGTTTAAATCGGTTTGAGACGGAAATCTCATTTGTTATTTTAGAACAGGGGTGGGCAGACTTTCCCAGGGTGCGAGCTACTTCTAATTTTTTCAAGCTGTTGCGGTCCACCCAATGTCAGTGGCGCACGTAAGGAAGGGGGTCTACTGGTCCGGACCCAGCTCCATAGCCCTTGTGATTTTTTTTTTTTTCCGATCAGTAGCGCACACAGGAATTTTTCAAGGGAGGGGGTTCGGGGTCGAAAGTTTACCATTCTTGTATCATGCTCCTTTTTATTTTGTCGATTTTCGGGAACAAAACAGTAAAAAACTAATTATTGAATAAATAATTAGCATTAATTAATAAAATTATCATTAATAACACATACTTAATTAAATTTTACGTACTATATACTTAGAATTATAATCAATCGGAAAAAAATCAAGGGCTTTGGGGGGGACGGACCCCCACCCCCTTGTGTGCGCCACTGTTTCCGATTGATTATAATCTCATGCATATAGTACGCAAAATTTAATTACGTTTTTGTAATCAATTTTGTCCAGTGACTTTTGTTTATTGTTTTTTGTTCCCGACAATCTACAAAATTGAAAAAAATATATTTGGCTGCGCATTGGGGTCTAGTACGAGAATGGCAGACTTTCGACCCCGCCTCCCCCCTTGAAAAATTCTTCTGCGTGCCAATGCCCAGTGTCGTAGGTGTGAGAAGGTTGGAAAAGGTCTACAATATTTATAATAAATTAACAAATTCGGAATAAGTACTTACAGAACTAAAATAAAAAACTAACACTCTTAAAACCACGTTTTAAGCAAAACGCAATATACAAGCCTAATAAGAGCCACAAGTATAATAATATCAAATGATGCATTTATTATCAAACAATTCAAAATACAAAAAAAAAAAAATAAAAAATAAAACGTTTTCATCTTAAGTTAGTTCTCTTTTTTTATAGTCGGTAGAAGACTTAGTCTGCATACTGTCAGCCAATCTTGAATATTTCCGTATATAATTACTAACTGTTAAAATCTTCAGGCGGTCACCCCAAAATGTCTTGGTGGTCCATCGGTCGATCGCGATCGACGTAATGCCCACCCCGGTTTTAGAGTATTACATCGCGATCCCGTTTGTTCAAATTAAATGATACGAATGTTTACTATATGCACTTCATACAAGTTTAAAAAAAAGTGTGGAAAGGAGCTTATATTTTCCTCACCAATAAATTAAAAGATTGCTATTACTTTTTTACACTTGCGCTACAGAATTTGTTCTAAAAAGTTGTAAATATAACTAGAGGCGTAAGAAGTCGCCCATCCGGTATAGTGGTTAGTGAAGCTGATTGCTGTGCCGTAGGGCCTGGGTTCGAATGCTGGAGAAGGCATGAATGTTTGTGAATGTATAATGCCTTCGCTGCATGGGGGTACTCTAATAGCCGCCCCACGAGTTATAAATCCTCTCGTGAGGTTGGTGGAAAGGGAAGAAAGGTGGGAGGCCCCTGGCCACCTCCAGCGTGTCCTTCCTCAAAACTGGAGTGGTGATCAAAGCTAAGGTTAACGACAGATTTTACCATGATGAATTTCGTAGGCCTCGATCTGGCCTTTGACGATCAGGTCGCATTAGTAACAACAGAGGGATGAAAAAAAATATTGTACGTTTACATATTTTCCAGTCACTTTTACATTGAGTTTTATTGCCACTATATATAAAGCAACACTAGAGTTATTGACGACGGTCCGCAATTTTGCACTACGGTCAAATAATTAGGACGACACTAGAGCTGCCTCCCTCTCCTAACTTCCACACCACGCCAACAGGACAACTGAACCTCGACTTGTTTAACGAGTATTGGCTCCCTCTGCAGGGAGGGTCTTCAGCGGTAGAGGGCTCGAACTCATGACACGCCGATTACGAGAACGTTACCTTGACCACTAGGCTACCGCGGCTACTGATACTGGTGACGGAACATGGTCTGAGTAATATTAACGTCACACTGTTCAGTTTACACGAGGGCTTTTGGCGACGGACTAAGTAATTTTGAACCATGGCCAAGTGACGAGGACGACACCTAAGCTGGCACCCCTCTCTCCTAACTACCACACCAACGGGAGGACGTTTAAGCTCTCGACAGATTTGACGTGCATCAATCCCCTACACGGCGGGTCTTTGGTGGTACTGGGCTCGAATTCATGACATGCCTGCCATAATCGGATACCTTGACCACTGGGCTACCGCAGCCCTATGGTCGCATGATGAGATTACATACTTGAGCTTGTACTTCACTCCCTACCACACGAACAACTCAAGGACTTCGAAGAGCGCATTGATTCAACGCGTATAGAAGTAATCTTTAGTAAATTGTGGAATGTGTTATTATTTTTGGGTGTGTGGGTAGGCCCTCCATCACTATTCTGTAAGGCATTACAAGTAAAAACTAATTTGAAATTAAAAATAACACAAGTGATAGATCATAGTCACAAAATAAACCCTACGATAATTTGAATATCAAATTTGAAATAAATAACTTTAGAGAAACTACCGATTTTGTTTTAAAAAACTCATGGTAGTGTAACGTTTTTCACCCCGACAGCTGAAAAATCGGCTTTCTTATGCAGATAGCATGACACAGTTCACATCCAACATGTGCACCCCTAAATATTGCGGGTCTTTTCATCTGACATCGCCCTATCACCCGTTGGCCGTGAAAAATGCAACGGCTGCATTCCACACGTGCGAGCCGGAACTCCGAGTGTAATTCAAGGTGACAGAAACGACCCACCACCATCTCAACAGAAAGGAAGGACAGTCCGTGGAAAACATCAAGGAGAACGGTTACGTTGCCTCCTCTCACACAAATAACATTCCATAGTATTGAAATAATCAATAGTATGAATAACTTCCATTTAAAATGAAAAAAAAATGTATTTAATAGCTGTGACGTAAATAAATCAATTATTTAACTTCTTAACTCTCAAGCTACCATTAATTTTCCCAAACGTCACAGTAGCTATGCACTAAATGCAAACGCCGCCAATGTTTATTAAGAGTTCAGCCTACGTTAAACAGAAAGGAAACAGGTTAAAAATAAACAGGTAGCAAATGTATGGATTAGTATTTTGGAGGAGGGAGGGGACTTGGTAAAATTCAGACATATGATAACTTAAATTATGCGTCAGAATTCTGGCATCAAAATTTATAACAAAAAAAAAGAAAGAAAGAAGGATAAATCTTTTATTTTCCTTACGTAACTTCTTTTACTGACGGGCACACTAAAAGTTTATTTTATTAAAAAACGTTTCACCAGATTTTTTTTCTTTGTTAGATTTTTTTATTTAAATTTTCTTTTCAAAAATAGACCAAGAGTTTCAACTAGGATTTTTGAAAAATTCACATTATTTTCAGAGTTACCACCAATTGAAATAATTATTCACGTTTTTTTCTTAAAATTGCTCCCCTCTGTTGTCGTAAAATATGAATAAACCCACTTCTAAGTTATATGTTTCAAAAATTCTAGTTGAGCCTCTGAACAGAGGTCTGAGTTATATATAGGCATAATATTATTCTAATAGAAGTACTTTTCACAAAAGGAGAACATTTGGAAAAAAGATTATTCTAAGTTAATTTTTTGCCAAAATATTGTATTTAAATAATTTTTTTTGTCAAAATGTCCTTAAAACAATTTTATGCATATATTCTAATCTAAGTGACACTAAATATCATGAAAATTATCCATTTATGCGCTTTTGAAAATCATGGTTCCGAACGTAGTCAGATACCTTAAGCTTGTTAAAAAAAAGAAGAGACTTCCTTTTCTCGAAAAAAAAAATTATTTTATAATTTGGATCCCTTAGATAGGGCATTGAATTTTGCTACTTTAGAATCTTTTTATGCCCAATGACATCCAATCCATCGCTATACTTTGAATAGGTTAAAGCAATGATTCTCAACCATTGTGCCGTGACACTTATGTGCCACCAAATTTTTTTAAAAAATTATTATACTCAGAAAAAAATATAAAATCCGGAACTGAATCATTCGGTCGTTTTACAGAAACAAACTACGAGTGTTTGTGTTATATTTAACTTATCCTTTCGTGGATAGATGGACATAAAAAATTGATTGCGTTCGTAGTCCATTTGTGATAACGTACATCTGTATATGAATTAACTTTGAATAAAGATAGAAAATTAATTTCGCCCTGTAATAATTGATATTTCATTTCAATACATTCGGAAGAGTGAATTCATTTTTGATTAAAATTAGAGGCGATTCTCTCATAATAACCAAAAAAAGCTTTAAAAATATTGTTACAATTTCCTACATCTTATTTGCATGAATTCGTGATGATGATGATTTATTATTAACGTCGCACTGTTTAGCTACACGAGGGCTTTTGGCGTCGGACCACGTAATTTTGAACCATGGTCAAGTGACGTGGACGACACCTGAGCTGGCACCCCCCTATCCTAACTACCACACCACACCAACGGAAGGACGTTTCAGCTCTCGACAGATTTAACGTGCATCGCTGCCCTACACGGCGGGTCTTTAGTGGCACTGGGCTCGAACTCGTGACAAGGCAAGCCATGGTCCGATACCTATACCACTCGGCTACCGCGGCCACTTGCATGAATTCGTATTTTCAGCATTAACAAATATAAAAATGAAAAGATAGACTTTTAAATGTAGATGACAAAACGAGAGTGACATTATCATTTTTACGACCCAATATAATCGAAATTATCAAAAAACACCAAGCTCAAATTTCACATTAAAATGTATAGTCTCGTATACTTAATTTGTTATTAATTACTCAATAAACATCTTGTTGTCGTACATATTATTTTATTTAACAATGAAAACTATTATCAAACTATTTTACATAGTGTATTACAGATATAAGTAAAATTTTTTTCAATCTTATATTATTGTTAGTGTGCCGCCAAATTCTGAAATTGTTTAAAGTGTACCGAAACAACAAAAGAAAAAAAAAGGTTGAGAATCCTTGGGTTACAGTTATAATTTTTTAGATTCTTAAATTTGGTTCACACCCAATTAATTCAAAGACCGACAGTTAGCATAGCGATATCAAAAATACGAACTCATAAGAAAAAAATAGATAAAAAAATCACGTCATTATGTGTTTAATGTAAGCAATGGTAACAAAAAATATATTTCAGCTACGCTGACGGTAAAATAAACATAGAATACTTGAAAGCCCCCATTAGGCGAATAATGCAGAATGAACAGCAAGCTGAATTTGCACAGGTGCCAGATGAAATGCCTGCACGGAAATGCTTCAAGGGAAACGGATGCAAAATCGTCGGTATCATTCGGAAATAAGGAAGTTGTGAGGCAAATAGTCCTTTTTTTTCTTCTTAAAATAGAAATCCAACGAAATTTCATTTAAAAAAATTAGTTCATACCTTTTTTATGCACATGAGTGAGACTTAAAAAAAATAATTAATTTACTTCTTACTTTAACAATATGATTATTTAAAATCTAGAGGAAAAAGTAAACTTTATTTTTATATACACAAGCCGAGTCTAATTTTCCAGTATAACTGGAGTGGGAGTGGGGGGGGATATTTTACGCAAGGAAGCAGCTACAAACTTAGCAAAATACTAAGGTAGTATGGCCTAAAACAACCACTCAAACTGCGGCCCACCGAGCCTTTTTAAGTGGCCCGGTCATGAGCCATTTCTCTGAGGAATTCTTTTATTTAAAACAAAGTATTAAAATTTTGGTGGGAAATTCTTTGACAAGAAATCAAATATATCAATTTTGCTTTTTTGTTGTCGATGTCGTACAGGCTGCAAATTGATATTATTTTTCTATTTGTAATGTTTACGGTTAGTGATAACAACAAGCGACAATTTTATGGGTGGAACTAAAATTTTGAACAATCTTTCATACCTTGCAAGTGAAAAATATTCGAACGATTTGGAGGTTGACTGTTTTGTAGTATAAAACAAGCATGGGTCAGTAATTGTTTGTTCCGAAAATGCTGTATTTAAAAAATACCAATAAACTGGAATCATTCAATGGCACTTTTCCTCGAAGATCTCTTTCAAGTGATAAATAGGCTTTATTGAATATTCTTTGCAACAGCAACAAAGTGTTTTGTCAGTATTGTCAGTGTTAATGTCACAGTAGTAACAAAGACATCCTAAGAAGTTTATTATATTATTGGTATCCATATGAAACCGTTTACTGATGCAAAAATTGCTAAGGAGTGTTTCTTAAATTCTTTTAATTTAGCGTTAGTGACATGACATGCCAGTCATGATCCGATACCTTGAGCACTAGGCTACCGTGGCCACTCCTGACCAGTTGGACATGAGACGCTAATAAAGAGAAAACTTAGCTAGGATAGATTTACCAAAAAGGTTTAGAAATTATAATGGAATTCAAAAATAGTTCACAATGATACAGATATATATGGCATTCCGAAAAGAATTTTAAAAATTTTTTCTATTACAAACCCAACAAGCGTGATGGAAAACATGTACGCAGATAAGTTGAATCTGGAACACTCTTAACTGCAATCTAATGTTATATTTCTAAAAACAAATCTAAAGGTTATTTGTACTCGTTAAAATTTCTTGTGATATCTTTGCTGAAATCCAAAACAATTGCTCGATATATTTTGATTTTGGCGCAACTCTGAATTCGGCACGTGCGGTTCTCACGAAGCTGAAATACACAATATACGTATTAAAATGCAACAACTAAATGGCATGAGCGCAGTGGCGCACACAAGGGGGGGGTCCTCGGGTCCGGACCCCCACCCAAAGCTCTTGATTTTTTTCCCGATTGATTATAATCCTATGTATATTATACTTAAAATTTAATTAAGTATTTGGTATTAATAAACTAATGCTAATTATTCATTCGATAATTAATTTTTTATTGTTTTTTGTTCCGAAAATCGCCAAAAACAAATGAATATGTTGGAATGTTATATATTGGAGCATGATACGAGAATAGTGAACTTCCTACTCGAAAAATTCCTGTGTGCGCTACTGCATGAGCGCGCGAATGGTCTTTCCTTAAAACATTGATATTCATCTATCATGGGATACCATTAACTTTCATTACACATCGATTCAAGAACTGTAATTTTAAAAAATAACTTTAATTGAAGAGTTAACTTAAAATATCCGACTACGTTCGGATGTTTGCAATATTTAGTATCGCTTAGATTAGAATACACGTATAAAATTGTTTTAAGAATATTATTACAATAAAAAATTACAGTCGCGAACTTTCATATATAATGAACCTCTATTATACGAATTTCTCTACTTTACGAACTTTTTCCTGGAACCAAGAACATTTTACAACTTAATTCGTAAAAAACCCTCCCAATAATAATAATAATATTCTTAAAACAATTTTATAAGTGTATTCTCTAATCTAAATGACACTAAATATTAAAAAAAAAAATTCGCTTGTACGGTTTCGCAAAGCCACGGTTCCGAACGTAATCGGATACCTTAATAAAAATATTCAGTTCTTATATTTGACTTGGTAAGATTCTTAAACTTCTTTACAATACTAAATTCAACACTTGCAGCATTCTAAAGAAATCAGTTATATTTTCGAAATACTAAGTAATATTATTATTATTGCATGCGTCAAACTAAACCTTTATGCTACATGTTTTGGCAAAATAGCAGTAACGCATCTTTTAACAGTTGTTCAGAATAACAACTCTAAAAGAAATATTTCTAGGCAATTTTTTTAAAAAAATTGTTTGAGACAATTTTTCCACAAAATTTTTCTTTTAAGATTTCGAATACTGTTTCAAATCGAATACGTATTATATTTGTAACAGCCCAAAGTACGTGTTGGAGGTAGGGGCTTTAGGCACCTTTTTTAGGATACGGCAGCAAAAGCTTTCTTGGGAAAAAAAATGGGTAGTATTTAAATAAATTTGTGAGCCTATGATCTTGAAATATAGAATTTTGCTTTAGCAACGCTTTGTACCAACACTCACTAATCCTACCAAAACGCATTATTTTGAACTGTGATTAAGTGACGAGAATAACACTTAAGCTACTACTTCATTCTCTTAACTTGAACACTATACGAATGCTGTGATGCTAAAGCCCTATTTAACGTACAGAAACTTCGTAGCACATTCCATTTGATAGAACTTAACTCAGTGATTCTCAACTTTTTTGGTGTAGTTGATGCGGTAAACTTTTAAAAATTTCAAAATTTGGCGGCACATTAGCAATAAAATAAGTTTGAAATAATTTTACTTACCTATAATATACAATGTAAAATAGTTTATGATAATAATTTTCAGTGCTAAATATAAAATAATACGACAAAGATAGCAAAATGTTTATTGAGTAATTAATTAAATTAATCATAAGAATACACATTTAATTCAAAATTTGAGCTGGATGATTTTTGATAACTTCGTTTATATTTGAAAGTAAAAATGATATAATGCTATACTCTCATTTCATCATCTACATTTAAAAGTCACTATCTTTTTTTTTTTCATTTTTATATTTGTTATAATGCTGAAAATCCAAATAAGATGCAAATAAGATGTAGAAAATTATAACAATATTTGTAAAGCTTTTTTCGCAATTATGGCAATCTCCTCTAATTTTATTCCAAAATGAATTAATTGATTCTTCCGAATGTTTTGAAACTAAATCTCGATTATTACAGTACAAAATTAGTTCTTCCTCTTTGTTCAAAGTGAATTCATATACAAATATATCCGTTGTTTCAAATGGATTATGATCCCAATCAATTTTTTCATACTTAAATTTCGGAAGTAATGAACACAACTCGCTCCTCTTGTGTATCAAATCGTCAATAACAATTTTAAGAATAGTTTATTTCTATAAAACGGCCAAATGATTCTTCACACAAAAGTGCCGCGATACAGTGGTTGAGAATCACTGACAAACTAAAATCTTGATTATTTGAGACCACGACCATTTAATGCACCAAAGTCATATGATATGTAGCAATAAAAATGATAAAAATAATGTATTATTTTAAACTACATTTCAGCTACGTGAAAGACAAACTGAGAATATTAACTTATATGAGTGAAAATTTTCAAATACTCCTACTCTAACAAGCCTATGACTTCCTTTTTCGGCGAAATATAAAATATATTTTCTTTTCACTGAGAAATATTAAGTTTTCTAAGGATAATATAACATCTTTCTACGGGGAAAAGTAGTTTTATTTTATGGAAAAATTAACAATGGTAAGGTTTACAATAAGAATATATAAAATTTCAGAGACAATAAAAATGTCTTCGTTAAAAATGACACAAAATTAAGGAAAAATCCATTGTTTAAAATTTTGTTTGCAATCAAATATTTTAATACGCAACGCAAGATTTCTATTACCAATTAAAAATTATTATGTTCGTTACGGACGTAAAAAAAAACTGCTTTAAAATAATAACGGTGAATAAATGTTTGATATGAAAGAATGAATTTTTATTTGTCTTTTACTGATGGAATAAAAATTTTTTTCAAAAGTTAAAAATTTTTTTAAAAATATTTATGCGTTATATCTTTACTTTAAAAATAGGAATGTCCTTCAAAATTCTTTAATTTTCAGAGATCAAACAAACAAAAGATTATAGTTGAAAGACACTATCAGTTTCCAAACTAAGAAATTGGATATTTTGCAAAGAAAATAAGGAAACAAGCCATTTTTAGCAACGCGTAAATAATCCTTCTTGCAATTTTAAAATATTTTAAAATGTAACAAATCTATCAACGGTTTCCATTAGTAAGAGGAAGCGAAAATAATAGCATCCATTTTGAACAGAAGCAGCCACTAGGTGTTGAACATGCTCTTAATAAAAAAGATTTAAAAGGTGCAGTTGAAAAATCGTCTGAAGAAAATACCGAGACGAAAGAAAAATAAATTTCGAAGATGTGTTCAAATCTTTTTAATTCATGTTTAGAGAAAGATAATAACATTTTTAAGTGTTCTATTAATAAAAATTTGAAATAATGTAAAAGAATTTACAAAATTGAGCCAAATTCGTTTGATAATAATGTCACGAAGTATCAAATATTTATATATTATTAACTTCAACTTATTTCAAAGAAAAAATTCGAATTTAACTCAGAGGAGGGAAAATACTTTAACAGTAAATTTTTTTAGAGTTCGACGCCAGATAAAAAAACCAACTAAATATAAACAGTTTTTTTTTAAAAAAAAAAAAAAAACCTTTTCTGGTGAGTTAACCGATTTTTACCATTCATAATCGATTTACAGTTGTTGCAGTCAGCAAGTTAAATTAGAGCTTTATGAGGTTAAATTCATGCCTTTCACATCATGAATAAAATCACGTGTTCACCATTGAATTCAAAACTTTACATTAGACTTATACTTGTTCTACTTATAAAATTTAAATCTCAGATTTGATAACTTAAGATTCTTCAAAAAGTTTTCCAAAATTAAAAAAAAAAAACTTTTATTATACGTGTGCTTTTAAATCAGGTTCATTTTGTTTACCTATGTGCAATGTTGTTTACAAATATATACTTCTCAAAAGAATATGCAAAAAACAAAAGTCGGTAACAGCAAAGAGCATGAACTGAATGGCTGGAAACGCGTGATTGCATTTATCTTGTGACTATGACGTTACAGTTCACGAACTGAATGGCTGGAAACACGTGTTTGTAATTATGTAACTATGACGTCACATGAATTTAGCCCATTCTAAAAACTTACTTCACAGTTAAATTGAAATGATTAGTTAGTTCAAATCTCTCAAAAGAGATCTCACCCTGTTTCACAGAATACAAGAAAACACTAACTTTTACTTAAGCTAACAATATAAAACAAAGACGCAGAGTTATCTGTTTCCAATTAAAAACAGAATAAATTATAGAAGAGTTTTAGATAGAATCTATAACTTTTTTGACATAAAATCAGTGACAACTCTGTTCCAAATGACATACCTTAGATAGCCACGACTACATGTGCAATAGTTTGATTCACACAACCTTGAAACGTCGTCTTCAATATGATTGTCATGTCATATAACACAAAATAAAAGCACAACTAAAAATAATTGCCATTTTATGAGTATTAAAGACTTACAATAAAAACCTGCAGATTTCCGACAGATGTTCGGGTGGTCACCTGTCAGAATCTGCCAAGATTCATGGAGTGGCAAAAAAGAACAATATCTTTTCATCGAATAGGAGTTGTTATGGATGATATCAAAGTAAACGAATTCAAAGAAAACTTTGATGTAAGAGGAATCAATATGATTAAACAGGACAAAGGAAAATTTAACAAAACATTTACGTAAATAATGCAAATCTGACTATTTTAAGATAAAACCTGCATTCTATATTTTAAATTTTAAACACACTAATAGACAAAACTCATGTACATCATCGTCACATGACAGGGGTGGAGCTACCGCCGTATCAATGATACGGAGCCCCCAAGCAACAGGGGTCCCAACATGTGTAACTACAGTTCTACTAACAAGGCTCTCATATAAAAAAAAGGGGCTCCCGAAGGAATTTTGATACAGGGCCCACACAGAACTAGCTACGTCAGTGTCACATGATAACTACAATCATACATCTGCAGCCGATCAGTTTAAAAATTCATGTGAAGTCATAGTCACATGATAAATGCACTCATGTGTTTCTAGCTCATCAGTTCATGCGCTTCGTTGTTGCCAACTTTTGTTTGTGGCAGAAACCTTCCTTTAAAATTACACATTTGTCAAAATTAATAACGCACACAAGCAAAATATACTTGATTTAAAAGTATGAGATTTTTCTTTTAATTTTATAAACGTTTTAATGATTTGTTTTCTTTATACTTTAAAATCTTTAACCAATTATAAAATTTGAAGTTTTATTTAAATTTAACAAATAAAACAACACGTGCAAGTTTAATGTAAGTTTCCAATTAAATGGAGAGCACGTGATTGCCTTTATCACGTGACCGTCATGAATTAAGCCCATTGACTAATCAAAATTCTCTTACACAACAATATGGGCGGATACGCAAAGCAAAAAGTTCAATTTGCATGATTTTTTCATAAATAATTTATTCTCATAGAAAACAGGGGATACATAAAACAGCTCCTACAGTTGGATACAGGGACATTTCAAGGCAGGGGTCTTCAAACTTTCACGCTCGAGGGCCAAATTAAGAAATTTACAATGAACCGTGGGCTACATCAATAAATTCACAGTGGTCCGTGGGCCACACGACTATCAAAAAAAATTTGTAGTCAGGAAATTTATATAAAAACAGAGGTTTTTTTTACAAGACTACAGCAGATTTTAAGGCAGGAGATGGTGTTTATACAGATGTGTGTCGGTTTGAAAAATGTTAAATGGAAATCGAATTAAAATACTTCACAAAGCTGACTACGCATAGATTTTTTTTACATAGAAAATTATTTAAGATATAGTGAAATTTTTGAAAAATGAATCATTTTCAGAAAATTTTATCTCAAATGGATATCAAACACATTAGTGAAATGTTTTAAATATCAAGAAAAACACAAAAATGGCGTTTTTTACGACAAAAAGCAGAACAAGGCTATATTTTTTTAAATCCCCTCAAATTCAAATGAGAGGCTCGTAAAATGCCTTCTGCAGGCCACTGGTTGAAGACCCCTATTTTAAGTTATGTCCCACCTAGACCTGGGCGCAGGGGGTGGAGGTCCTGGTCTCGTTAACGACTTGGCTTTATTAAGATCATGATCCAAATAATTTTAATAGTTAAATGTTATTCCCGAATATATTCTCCGAAAAACTGGGAATTTAGAACTACATGCCAACTGGCAACACAGGCAAGACCACATTGCTGTCATGCCGTAGACCTATTACCATACACCTTCATTTAAACGAAAGATGGCAATTGGTCCAGGTGGTTTGTGAGATTGTGAGCCACTCACATTTATTACGGGTTACCGTTGGTATGATATTTTACAACGCACATGTTACATTTCTGTCCACGTAAAATGAGTGCAAGTAGAGCGCACTTTTGCACAGGGAGCCAAAGTCTCAAGAAGTCTTTATTTTGTACCATTAATATTGGATGTTAGTCTTTCACAGCAATTAGCTGATTAAAAAAATTGAAACAATTAAATGAACATAACATGTTAAAAGAGGAGGAGCTTTTGTAATGTATTTCAGACAATGGTGCACACAAGGGGAGACCCTCGAATCCTTGATTTTTTTTCCGATTGATTATAATTCTATGTACCGTAAAATCCGGCGTACATCGCGCACTTTGAACACAAAAAAAAATGAGTTCAAAATTTACGGGTGCGTGTTATACGCCGGATATAAGAAATTGATAGTTCCAAAAATAAAAAGAGAGTTGAGCATAAGAAAATTAGACTTCTACGTAAATCGAAATACTGTTTATTTGAAAAAAAAACGACATACTTAAGGAAATTAACCCTCTAAGTGGATACCTTCCTCCTGAAAAGTTACTCCGAAAGCGTTTTACTCTTATTTTGCTATTCTCTTCAAAAATGCAACAGACTTCAATTCTTTCCCCCTTTTAAAACTTTGGAGGTCGAAAGGGGACAATTTTATGACCTTTCAAGATGTTAAACCTTTAAAAGGGGGAAAGGATTTCAGAAAAGTGCGGCTAATCCGCTTTTGAAAACGTTACTTGAAGGCAGAAAAATCCGTGCAGTGCATTTTTGAAGAATCTTTACACTGATGAAATTTTCCGTGCTATCCGCTTAGAGGGTTAAAGGATTCCGATTCTAAAAGCATACTACTTTTCCAAAATCCTTGAATAATACCTCGAATAAATGGCTTTAAAACCTACCAGCATTGTACACGCACATTTCTCGTTCTTTCATAAAAGTGGGGGTGCGAGTTATACAGCGAATATACCTAAAAATTAAAAAAAAATGCAGCTTGAAAGTATGGGTGTGCGGATTTTACAGTATATAGTACGTAAAATTTAATCAAATATTTATCCAGTAATAAATTTTTTAATGTTTTTTGTTGCCGAAAATCGACAAAATCAAAAGAATATGTTGGGCGGCGTATTGGATCATGATATGAGAATGGTGGACTTCCGACCCCCCTCGGGAAAATTCTAGTGAGCCCCACTGACAGACGTTAACTTTTATCTATTTCCAGTTACATTACTCCATTTTTCTTCGTTAATATAATTAATCGAAACAGATTAGTCTTGAAAAATACTCATAATTTATTTTTTAACGCATTTTATATTTTTTACTTATAACATAGTTATACTAAGTTTTAAAAAAAGCAATACACAAATGGTACTATTATTTGAGTGCTTATAAACAAAATTTTTGACATTATGTGGATTTTTAAAGATTTTTTTCCCCCGTGAGATTAATTTTTCGCAAGAAGCACGTAACCAGAAAGAGTTAAATCAATAAAATAAATGTATTTTTAGTTTCTCACAAAAATCGATCACCCCAGCAATTTTTTACCCAGAAAAATACTTAAAACACAAAATTTTGCGAAAACTTTTTAACAATGACTGCTTACATTGTTCTCCTCGGCACTAAAAATAAATTTCAACTAAATTCCTCTTTTTAAAAAAGTTCGAAGATAGAACAGTACTCTCTGATTATGACCATCACTATATACACCCCTTATCATAGAGTCCCTATTCTGTGAAGAGTAAGGTTCCAAAAACTTTTTTTGGCTTCCTAGAATGGGCGTTTCCCATATGTTAGGAGACACAGTGATATATGAGAAAGGTGACAAAGCTGTTCATTACTAAGGAGTCGCTGTAGCGTGACCTAGGTTCCTAGTCAAGAATTTTTGGATTGAATCCCAAAACCGGTCATTTTTTTTAATCGAGATTTTTTTTTACCACCCGATTTTATCTAGTCTTTCTAAAGTCGATATCTAGTTTACACGGATAATTGCTGTTATTAAGAGATAAATTTTGAAAATCATATTTTTAAATTTAAAAAATTGCCCAAATTAATTCCCTTTAGCAACGGGGGATAAAATTGCTAAAAGTGAATTTCAAAGTAAATTGAAATTTTTTTTCTTTAATATAAACATAGCATCGGAGCTGTACTACAAGTTAGTAACGGAAAAAAAATATTCAATCTAGTATCTTAAGGTCCGTATTTCCGACATCCCATTGTTATTTTGATTTGATTTTAATTTACATCGCACTCTAAAGCAACACGAGAACTATTGGCGGCGGGTCCCGTAATTTTGAACTAAGGTCAAATGACCAAAACGACACCTTAGCCGGCACCACCCTCTCCTAACTACCACACCACAGAAACGGGAGGACGTTTGGGCTCTCGACAGATGTAACGTGCATCGCTCCCCTACACGGCGGGTCTTCAGCGGTAGTAGGATCGAACTCATAACACACTCACCACGAGCCCGTTACCTTGACCACCAGGGGACCGTGGCCGCCATTACCAATTTGAACTCTAGTTGGATATAATTCAGCAGAAGTTTAAAGGTGTCATTGAGTATTCGATACAGTTTGAAGTTATTGAATTCAAAACATGATTCTATTAGAAATTCCTGTTGTAGTTGTTGTTTCTAAAGCCACCTGTCTGACGTAGTCAGATCCAGGCCCACGAATTCATCGTGGTAAGGGGCTAGAAGTACGCCTATCGTTGGCCTTGAGCCCCATACAGGTGACAGTATGAATTAGCTCGGCGAAATTTCCCGAAGGGACGATATATGGGGACACTACCGATTTCCTCCTCCACAATTTAGGCATGGAACTGGAGGGGAGGGATATATTCTTCAGTCCCCTGCACTCGTGATTCAGCACACAAGACTTTCGGATCTACCGATTTAACGAGCACGTACTCCGTGCGTACTCTGAGGGTATTTGGTAACATTGGGCATCGAACCCAGGCCTTCCGGTCTGGAGTCCGATGCTCTAACCACTAGGCTACCCACGGCCGACAGAACAGAAGTTTCTATGTAGATTTGCGAAAACTGTAATCTGAACGAAATCTGGGCTCAATAATTACGCTTGGAGAGAAGCTGAGTTTTGCGTTAAGGACCAGATCTAAGTGTTATCCTCATTATTTTGATTTTTATTAACAGTTCATTGGAATAACCTGAGAGCTAATGGCGAAGGACATTATATTGCATGAAGAAGAACAAATGATGAGGATGACACTAGAGCTGGCGTTTTATCCTCATCACTGTGAAGATCATCAACCTCTAACAAAACAAAGTCAAATACCCGCTCCTTTTGGGCGAAAATCAGACGAGGCGGTCCTTCCGACGGTGCGGGTAACCCTGTGCCGAAAGTTTGTCCGACCTCCATTTTCTTAAAGTCCGCTATAGCGGACATGGCTTTAATTTAATTAGTCATTCACACTTAACACAACACAAATGCATTTAATCAATCACAAAACACTTAAATTCTCATTTATATTTACACAAAAGTAAATTATTAATTTCTCATGTTAACACTTTAAATTACTCACACAATATTTTATAATAAAGCAGCAAAGGGCTAAGTGAAAGCTGAACTCATGCAACTCATCCAGTTAATCCTGATTGGAGATTGAGCTTCCCTGCGGGAAGCAGGTTCTCCTATTAATGCATCAACTATAATATAACCTCTAACAATAGGTTGAAATAATGAAATTTTTTGATTTTTCATATCTTTAGGTATTGTGATGTTTTCCCGTTACACAGCTGAAAAACGGCCTTTTGTGAATAGGATAACACAGTTTCTATGCAAACGTGCACCCCTAAATACTGCGGGGTCTCGTCATCTGACATCACCCCAGTGACCTTGAAAAAAACCAACAGCTGGACACCTGTGAACCGGAAACTCCGAGTGTAATTCGAGGTGTCAGAAAGATACCGCTCCATCCCAAGACCTTGGAGTGAAGAGGGATTCCGTAGAAAACACTGAAGAGAACAGTTGTGTTGCCTCCTCCCTCATACATAACATATTCTGAACACTCAATATTAAGAATAACTTCAATATAAATGTATATACTGTAATTAATAGCTGTGACGTAAGTAAACTAAATATTTAACTCATTATTTATTAAAATTTTAACTCATTATTTATTAAAATTTTAACTGATTATTTATTACTTTCACGCAACCATTAACTTTCTTAAACGTCACAGTATTTCTACCAGAAGGGCATTTACATATTCCACAGCAGTGGTCCCTAAAGTGAGGCAAAGTAAGGTACGTGTATCCCGTGGGTTTATGTAGTGATACTTGTATGCAGGGGCGTCTCTAGGGCCGGACAAACCGGACCCCTGCCCGGGGCGGCAAATTTTAAGGGCGGCATTCGGATCGAACTTGAGAAATATTCTTTTTTACAAAATTTTTTTATTTACTTTCTGAAATATTATTGGGCGAAATTTGGTATTTTATTTAAGTATCTTATTTCCTTATTTTGTACTCTGTACGTTTAATCAGGGTCGGTTTATCCATTGGGAGATTGGGGCGGGCACCCAGGGGCTCGGATAAGCTGGACTTAACCAGGTTTTCTGGTAATAAAATTTCGATCCGCCAGTGTGAAAGGGGCCCGTAGATCTTCTACACCTAGGGCCTGAAATGAGCTTAAACCGGCACTGCGTTTAATGCCAGGTTCTGTTGAAACTTAAAGAATTCCAGGCGGGAGAACATGTTAAATCATTAAATTTGATGTGTTTACACATCTTCCCTAGTAACTTTCTCCCCAGCCCGGAGTGGGGTCACAACGGACATTCTTTTAACCCATACCATGTCCGGTTTCAGCTATCCAAAAGGGGACAAGGGTAATTAGAATTTTTGGTTGATAGAGAAGCACATGAGATGTTTTATTTTAGTCTCGAGTGTAATTTCTATGTTAAAATAAACGCTTGTGATCCCCACCACCAGTAGACTCTTTTTCGAAGAAAATGGCCTGCTTAAAGGGACGATTCCTTCCCTTACACTTTACTCGTTTCAAATAGTAACAGATATTTATGTTCTTAATTTCGAATTATTTTGTATTTTTTAAGACTTAAAATAATACATATAATTGTTATGCTCCCTTTTCGTGTGCAAAAATTTTTCTGTAGGTGTGTATCTATGTGAACAATTCATCTTTTTTAATTAAGATTTTTTGCTTTAGAGAGAGGAGAGGCATTTTCCATTTTTGTCCGGGGCGACAAAACTACTAGAGCCGACCCTGTTGTAGGGGTATGCGAAAGAAGTAGGCTTATAATTAGGGGAGTAGCAACCGCCGTATCAATGATACGGGGCCCCAAAATGTAAAAGCTAAATGTGTAAAATATTAAGGGGCTCCAAACCAGGCCTCCTCCAAGGAATTTTCGACATAGGGCCCAATTAGAATTATTTTCAATTTAGGGGATCGCCTTCAAAAAAGTTTGGGGACCACTGCTCCAAGGTAGGTATATATACTGAACAGTAGCGCACACGGGAATTTTTCAAGGGAAGGGTCCGGGGTCGAAAGTTCACCATTCTTGTATCATGATTTTGTCGATTTTCGGGAACAAAACGCAGTAAAAAACTAATTATTGAATAAATAATTAGCATTAATTAATAAATAAATAAATCATTAATAACAAACTTAATTAAATTTTACGTGTTATATACTTAGAATTATAGTCAATCGGAAAAAAATCAAGGGCTTTGGGAGGGGGTCCGGACCCCCTGACCCCCTTGCGTGCGCCACTGATACAGAAGTTTGGAATTATCAAATTGCACTGGTATTAATGCATTTACAAATAATTAAACAATATATTCTAGTCATCTCTGTAGAAAATTACATGATTTTCGATGACATAGTCATTTATAATGGTTACGATTATAATCCCTCCCCCAAGTCCCAAGTTTTGTGCGTGTTCTCACTACCAATAAACCAACTTGTGTCAATATCCCGACTTATTTATTATCCAGAAACTCCTCAACAATAGTTTGTGAAGCAAACATCATCAGTTTCCCATCATATCTCATGGAAAAAGGTCCCAAACACCACCGCTGAGAAGGGGGTGGGGTTTGGAAGGACGACAGGGGAAAAAAAGCACGACTGCGCAAAATCGAAAACTTACTGATGCGATCAGCCCTTTAGAGGTGAAGGAGGGGGGAGAGTTTCTCCAACCAGTGGCGTTAAAAGCAGCTTTCGGCACCTGCTTTCTGGTTGGATCCGAAAGACGTAATCCAGATGCTGACCATCGATTTTTGGCGCCGACGAATCCGCGGGTACAGGTAGATGGTGCGCCGGCACCTGGCAAGCTGCCCCCACCGTAAAAACAACCGCGCCTTTCGTTTCTCTTACCGTCTGGGATGACTTTTTTTAAACAAAAAGCATTGGAGATTATATTTAATGGTTTTTAACTGGCCGATTATCAACTCCTGCAGCTAAAGATGTATAAATCATATTGGCTGTGTTCGTGAGTGTATTTGAAAGAGGCCTATTTTAGGAATGTTTACACGTTTGAATTAACTTTTTTTTATTAAAATGTGTAGAATGTCAAACGTAGAAAAGCAAACTCTTTTCAAACAACTAACATTTTTGAAGTGAAAACTTCTTTACGCGCGTTGAGCGTTTTGGTAGAGGGTAAAATCCTCGGGTTTTTTTTGTTAAAAAAAATCTTAATACTAAGTATTGACAATTTTATTCAATACAAGAAATACTAAAAAAAAGACCCCCGTCAATTCTTGCTTAGGTCAACAAAGAAAATTTTTATTTTTGTTACTTTTAATTAAATAGTTACAATCAATACAAATATGTATATACATATGACAGAATCACAATATTAAGTGGCAAAATAGAAAGCGATTTTCCATTTTCCTTTCTAATAGGGTGTTGGACTATTTTTTTTTTTGTTACTATTTATTCTTTCATTAAATTTAATTTTTATAATAAAATGGTATAGTAAAAAAGAAATCACACTCTCAGAAACAAAGCCATCGCAGTTAAGATTCAAACCCACGATCTTTGGATTAGAAGTCTGACGCGCTATCCATTGCGCTTCAGGGACATAACGAACGATTTTCCTTTCTATATATGCTGTTGGACTACTATTTTTGTGTTTGTTACTATATTTTAATTAATTAACTAATATTTGAAAAAGACCGTATTAACATCAAGTGTCCTCCGCTTAAGTAATAAAATTGTATTTGAATTTGGATGAATAGAAAGTATTTTATTGAAGATTGAAAATTTGAACACGACACGACACCACACACACACACACACACATATATATATATAGGGAGAGAGAGTGAACTAATAGTAGGAATTGAAAGAGTAGATATGAATCAATAAGAAAAGCCTACTTATAAATAATCCTACATATGTTCCCCCTTGGTTTAAGATTATTCAGTGGTCATCTTAGAGGTTTTATTATGCATCATATCAAATTATTAGCTAAATTATGTTAACAAATTGTCGAGGGCTAGAAATAATTTTTTTTTGGTATTCGCTTCGAAATATCATTTATGTGAAAAATAATAAACGAGTAAATAATAAAGTAATGATTTCATAATCAAAAATAACAATAACATTAACATGATCAAAAATTCCGAAACAAAGCCATTGTTGATTGATGCTATGTTTTTACCTCAGAGAAGAAAAAATTACTAGTACACGTTTGAGTTATTTTTGAACAATAAGAAAAATATGTAATATCCATGTAATTCTTTATATTTTTTACGATAAGTATTCTTTCCGACGTTTTAAAATTACGTTTTAGTATAAGAAAAAAGAAAGAAAAATTTTTTATGTCCCACAATATATGCATTTTTTTTTTATTATTAAGCTTCAGTCAAACGGATGCAAAACATCATGAAGGTTCAAACAATCCGTTTCAATATTCCGAGAAATAAAAAGTACATTTCGAAAAACATCATTGTTACTTTTCAATGTATCGTCACGTATTTCGGACAAGAGGAGACATTCGATCCAAGAGTTTATGAAAAAAAATGGCATATTTTGCTTTAAAAATGTATTTTTGGTCTCTTAATATTCGAGATGTCGATAAGGGATAAGTTTTTAAGACATTACTCGCTGAGTCTTAAATCTCACCTGCGCGGCTGGTGTTTTTCGTATTTTGTTCATTCTCAAAAATGAAATCCTTTCGTGTTAAGTTATTTACGTTTCGTGTTAAGAGAAAAACAATTTTATAATTTCGAGTTAACCGATATTTCGTCATAAGCGTTTTCGCGTTAAGGGGGTTCACCCATGTAATGGTTTCAAAAGATAAAAAAAAATTTTTATTAGCAAAATTGCTTTCTTAACATGTCTAAAATACGGTGGTAAAGTGATTTTTTTTAAAATTCGAAGTCGTTATAAAGAAGCAGGTGTTAGAAGAGCAGCTGTTCGTGAGGTGAGAGAATATTAACGTCGCATTGTTCAGCTACACGAGGGCTTTTGGCGACGGACCACGTAATTTTGAACCATGGTCAAGTGACATGGACGACACCTGAGCTGGAACCCCCCTCTCCTAACTACCACACCAACGGAAGGAAGTTTGAGCTCTCGACGAATTTAACGTGCATCGCTCCTCTACTCGGCGGGTCTTATTGGTAGTGGGTTCGAACCCGTGACAAGGCCAGCCACGATCCTATACCTTGACCAATCGGCTACCGCAGCTATAGCAGCTGTTCGTAGCGCTAAGTTAAGATTTTCATTGTTTTTATCTGATTTAAAAACTTTAAACGCGTTTTTCTCAAAACTGTGTTTTCAAACTTTCCTCCATAATATCTCAAGAACGGTTTGACCGAATGACTTCAAATTTATAGGGTAGACTAAGCACATATATACGCACCAAATGAACTACGATCGTTCCAAAATTCAAAATATTTCTATAGCAAAAACATAACAAAAAACTCCCCATGAAATTCGAAACTTTTTCTTCAAAAGTCTACCAATAATCAAATTTTTGATATTTTCAATTGAGTGTCGCTCATTTGGTGCATTTAAGCTTATAGATTAAAATGCCGTTAATTTTTTTTTTATTTCAGATAAGCCAATCAGCCGAAATCGTGGAGGAAGTGAACGTCCACTTTTTCGTGGCGGGTGTGTTCAGAGAGCGCTATAACTCATGTTCTATTGAATATTTCTGGCTAAACATTTATATACATACTTTTAAAACACAAGTACATGACAAAAAAACTTAAAATTCTGTCATTTTACTGGTTGTCAAAAAGAAATTCCTTAAGAATGCTTAAAAAACAGGACATCACGTGGGTGAACCTCCTAAGAAGTCCCAGGGATGTTAACTTTTTCTCGAGGGGCGAAAGTATAAACAATTTTCAAACAGGCATAAATCTTTAAAATTTAAATTAAATAATTCGAATCTTTTACACATTATTTACAAAGGATTATGGTTTCAAAAAAGTACAAAATGTTTGAAATATAATCATAATTTTAAAAATTATAAGCATTTGAAAATATGTAATAAATATTAAATAATTTTTGCGTAGCAAACGATATTTTCTAAAATAGTAGCCTCTGATGTTTAAAACTTGATAGAATTATAAAATATATCATACTTTTTAAACCCTACATTATTTAAGAATAGTATATCTTTTGTATTTCAAAATATCAGTGGCGTAACGGAGAACATTTGGGCCCCCACGTTGAATTTTACAAAGGGTAGGCACTTGCGTCAGTCAGGCTTTGGGCCCCTTAGAACCCTGGGCTCCCCCGCGATGCGGGGGTGTACGTTACCCCACTGCAAAATATTGAAATTTTTTAAAAAAATTTCTTAAATTTATTATTATTTTTAAAATATAATTTATTAATCTACAAATATAAAATTACTACAGTGTAATAAGGATACATTGTGACGGTCTGATCGCGTTTTTCAACTAAAAACTCCTCTTGGGTTCTTTGGGGCCGAAAAAAAGGCAAATTCTTTCAAACCAAATCCAGAAACGAAGCGTGACTATGCAAATTAGGAACCTTTTAAATATTGGGTTGTTCGGAAAGTAATTTCGTTTTTTCCCGACAGAGGATTTAATTGTATTTTTTTGCAACCAACTTCACATTTAAGTCGTATAATTTGTATATGCTTTGAGAGCTCATATAGCAAGGCTTGTGTGCGAAAAATTCCAATTAATTCTACGCAGTAGTTTTTGGTTGGCGCCCTTTTAAATATGGAGAGCGATAAGCAGCATTTTCGACATATCTTACTGCTTTACTACAGAAAGGGTAAAAATGCTGTTCAAGCCAGAAAGAAATTGACCGATGTGTATGGGGAAGGTGTGTAGACAGTACGCCAGTGCCAGAACTGGTTCGCTAAATTTCGATCCGGCAATTTTGATGTCGAAGATGCACCACGTTCGGGAAGGCCGGTTGAAGCTGATAAAGACGCGATAAAGGCATTAGTTGATGCGAACCGGCGAATAACAACACGTGAGATCGCATTGGGGTTAAATTTATCAAATTCAACAGTTTATGACCACTTGAAAGGCCTGGGATTATCCTCGAAGCTCGATATGTATGGGTTCCCCATGTTCTCACAGAGAGAAATCTGTGTCGCCGCATTGACGTCTGCGATTCGCTTCTCAAACGTCACGAAAATGATCCTTTTTTAAAGCGCATCATCACTGGGGACGAAAAAGGTCATGGAGCAAAAAAGATGAACCGGCTCAAACCATTTCCAAAGCCGATATTCACCAAAAAAAGGTGATGCTGTTTGTTTGGTGGGATTTTAAAGGAATCGTTTTTCTTTTTAGCTTTTCCGGAAAACACAACGATTAATTCGGAAGTCTACTGTCATCAGCTGGACAAACTGAATGATGCACTTCAACAGAAAATGTCAGAACTAATCAACAGGAAAGGTGTAGTGTTTCACCAAGACAACGCGAGACCTCACACAAGTTTGGTCACTCGCCAAAAGCTTTTACAGCTTGAATGGGATACAATGCCACACCCACCATATTCTCCAGACCTGGCACCATCGGATTATTCTTTGTTCCGGTCACTCCAAAGTTTTTTAGACGGTAAAACCTTCACCTCAAATGAGGTCAAAAACGACCTCGATCAGTTTTTTGCCAGCAAAGACCAAAAATTTTATGAGCGTGGAATTATGCTACTACCAGAAGATGGCAAAAGGTGTTGGACCAGAACCACCAATATATAATTTAATAAAGTATTTGTTTATTATACGAAAACTTTTTCATTTCCACAAAAAAAAAACGAAATTACTTTCCGAACAACCCAATAGCAGAAGTTTAACGTAAGCGTATGACCTATTGGGAAGTGATTATGTTAGTCTGAGTTTAAGCGCGTAAACTGAAGTCAGAGAAGTAAGCTGTTATTCTAGTGGGAAGCTATCCGTGACAGAGCGATCAAGCCAAGGTGGATACTATTCCACGCGAGATCAAGAAAAGATATTTAGGATCAGAGAGGATTGTTATTAACCAAGAGATTAAAGTAGGATAATTCTGTTATCTATTAGGAACTGTGTATAAGTTGAGATTAGAAATAGGCGGGAGTATAGTGATTAAAGTCGCGCTTATTTGGTAATACGTGTTGTGTGTTTTCTCACCTCAGATCCTCTAAGTTTAAATATTACTATTATCTTTGTATAGTGTTTAAGATCTTAATAAAGATATATTAAGATCATGGCAACGTCTGGTTCTTCATTCACTCCCACACCTCTAGGTCACGAAGATAACTTAGAAGTAAGGCATCACCCACGGGCGAATACCTTACAACATTTAACTTTATAAATCATTCTATTGCTAGTAATTAAAGCTACTGTATTAGAAAATAGCATGCGCAACTCAATTAATATTTCTTATAGAAATGTTTCTTATTTTCATATGTTTATCATTTTTAAAATTATGATTATATTTTAAACATTTTATACTTTTCTGAGAGAGAGAGAGAAGCCCCATTCCTTTATAAATAATGCGTAAAAGGTTCAATTTATTTAATTTTAATTTCAAAGAGTTATATGCATTTCAATATTGTTGGTATTTTCAGCCCTCTAGAGAAAGTTAACACCCCTGAGACCCTTACGTATTTCACTGCATGAATGCCAGGCACCTGTGTTTAAAATAACTTTCACTCACCTGTACTACTGATAGAAAAAATACATACAGTCTATTCAACACATACGTACATTTTGACACTACAGCTTATTTTTGATGAATTATGTCATCTTTTTATTCCGATATCAAATTGGTCTGAACCATATCTTTCCAACAATGCGTTTCTCAGATAGTTCAGCATTGACTATAAAGTTAAGTTAAATGCGCAATCCCCAAGGCCAAATAATCAATATTTTGCGGCAATAAAATCCGAAAAGGATTTTTTCTCTTGACATAACGGGCTCAAATTCCCTCATAACGCACAGTTTATCGCTTCCTTTACCACATCGTAAAATAAGGCACAGATTTTTTTATATCGATATCAAGAAAAAGAACGATCTCATAAATGCAGTTTTCTGCAACTATTTCGTATATAATTAATGGTATAATTAAAAGGAAATGTTCTACGAGTACAGGGATAAAATTCTCCAAATAGGGAAAAAAAGACTAAACCCAAAATTTAGCTTTTTGGCATTTCAAAATATAATTCGGTTTTTACTGATGCGTAAATGTTTTATTTTGGGATCAAATAAAAGAAACTTTCAATGTTCTTGGAATTTAAACATATCATCTAAAATCCGAAATTGATTTAATGCCTGAATATACACTTCTTAAATAAATAATAAATATTGAATTACATTTTATGACTAGATTTTGACGCTAGCCATAGAATCTTGAAGACCGTTTAGTTGGGAAATATTCGATTTCGATCAGAAATCGATTGAGGAGATAGACCATCTTTTATTATTATTTTAAAAGCTTTTGTTTAAAACTGTATCGATAAAAGGCCTTTGAAAACTTATCACAATATTACCAATAAAGATTTTTAAAAATCATTTTAAGTTGAAATTCTGCTCTGATTTCACCATTGTATATAAAACAGCACATTTTACTGTTCTGTTTGAGAATCAATATAAAACCGTATAAAATGCCTTTCATATCCTGCTACAGTGACAAATACAGATGGATTTTTCATTTTATAAAAGTGAAAAATGGATTTTTATTCCGAAAAATTTTAAAGAACACTGAACACTTAATGTGTAAATGGGCATTTATATTATAACCATAATATTGATATTCTTCAGTTCTCTTTCTGAAAATGAGTGCCAAATTTAGATTCCGTTCTTTTAACCACCTTAAAAACACATATAAAGAGAAAAATACATTTCAATATTGACACCTTACTCTACAGACTTCAGTGTCAAATTACTTGAGATTTTTGTAATACATTTGATTTATTGCGTAACAATACTCATAATCCCATACAATGTTCCAAGAAGGAATCGAGATTCGAAGTCTATAACTCATCAGCTACGTTCTAGCCGCCTAAAAATAGCAAGTTCTGACACTGCCATATCGCTAACTCATTAAAACCGTTAATTTATCTAATTTTTTCCCCAATAGTCATTAAATTTTAGGCTTTTTTAAATCCCGTTAAAATTTTTCTTTCGTGTATTGAAATCGCAAAATAGATCAAACGGAAACACCCATGTACGTTGTTTTCTCTGCGACAGTACTTCCTTGTGAAAAATTTTGTTGTACAGACAAGTTCGCTTCCCAGCATAAAAGATAAGATTAAGGCAACCCTAAAAGTGACTAGCGTTACCAGATTGACGATTATCAACCTCGTAGACAAATTTGGCGAAAAACGATATCGCCAAGGCACCATCCAGAAATATTTGGGATCGACCCTTCTGGAAATTTTCATAAGACTATACAAGGGACCTTTGAGACAAAAGGGTGAAGTCAGTCGAGATTAAAATCTGCTTGTGCATTGACTGCGATAAGACAAATATTGTTTGAGTTCCTGCTAGTGGAACTGTTCTGCAGAGCCGTTTCTGGAGCGTCTGAAGCTTTTTTTATAATGAGTGCACTTTCAACTATTGTAAATAATCTGTTACAATATTTATTTGTATGTATAAGTCGATTTGTCTTCGTATAGTCATTTGTTCGTCCTTTGTCCATTAACAAATCTATTATTCAAATGATTGGCTCTTTTCCCCACGCAAATTCGTAACATTATAGCAAATAATAAAACATTCAAAAAGGAATCAACACATTAATGTCAAGCTTTCACGGACAGAAATACTATAAATACGAGGGAGAAAAGGAAAACATGAAAAACCTGGAAATTTATGAAACATACTAACTTCGCAACTACACTAACTTTAAAGTAAAAATTCAATAAAATACGTAAAAGGCATCTCCAACACAGACTCAGTTTTCAATTGTTATGTATGTTAACGTTAAATACAAATTGCAACGCACAGAACATACAACTCGAAGAGAAATAACCAAAAAAAAAAAACAAGAATCAAACCTATTATACAGCATACGAAATAAAATAAGGTGCATACATTAAAAGGTAACATAAGTGACAAAATTAAGGGACTACACCGACACGCTTTATTTCGATGCTAAAAATTTAATTGCATTTCTTATTCCCCAACATAAAAACAGGCAGTAATTAGCATTGGTTTTATTATTAATTTGAGAAAAACTGCATTAAGCAAATAAAAAGAACTCATCTCAATTGTAGCTTTAAAAGGAGAATAAATTAACATACATTTTTTATAGCACATAATATCCGAAATGCAGAATGAACTGAATCTTGTACAGTCTTAGTAGAGGATGGGGAATCGTTTATTTGTTTGTTGTCATAAGTCCGTCTTGGGGGGGAATTGAGTAACAATCGGGCCAGTGTCGTAACGGTAAATAATACCCCCCTCCTTGCAAAGTCAGGTTTTGAACCCCAAGCCCAAATACGTACTTGGCGTTAGTCATCAGGCTTAGGGACCCCTAGAATTCCTGCCCCCACACGCAATGCGAGGGTGTACGTTACATAGTTGAGTCGGACCCTCTATGTAACGAAGTCACTGAATCCCCCAAAAGACTTCGTTATGTGGAAAATTCGTTAAACAAAGATTCATCTTTCAAAATACTTTAGAAACCATGTGAAACAAATTTTAAACTCCTAACCACTATATACTATTAAAAAGGTATTAATTTACATGAAAGGTGTGAATATAATTATCTATTTATTTTATATACACTGCTGGACAATTGATAAGGACGGATAACACTGTCATCCATAGCAACCACAAAATGAAAGGAAGCAAAATGTGGAAAATTAGAATAAGTGCGGGATATTAGTAAGAAGAAGTATGAGTATGCAAATTTTTTCCCCACGTCTGTTCATCACGTGATAGCGTTCATAAGAGCTTTAAAAGTTTTGACGCGTGTGGACAGTTGTTGTTTCAAGTCAAAGTTTTACAGGAAAGATTTAATAGACGAACTTAAAATTTTTGGTATGTCTTCCCGACATCACATAGATGATTTTATGCGTGGCCGAATTACTGGAAAGATCGAAGAAGGGCGAAAAATAACAGATGTTGCCAGGGAGTTCGACATCGCTCACAGCGTTGTTTCACGGCTATGGAAGTCATTTAAAACTACTGGAATGTGTAGTAGACGGCACGGGGGAGGTCGTGTCAGAAGTACGACGCCTGCAGAAGACAGATATATCGTCCTATCAGCAAAAAGGAACGGGCGCACCACAGCTCAGCGGGTGGCAAATCAGTTTCTTGCTGCCTCAGGAAAGCAGATCTCCCGAAAAACTGTTGCCAGACGTTTGAGGGGAGGACTATACGCACGCAGACCTGTTGTGTGTGTCCCATTGACCAGACAGCACCGTACTGTCCGTTTGCAATGGTGTCGTGAGCATCACAATTGGACTGAACAGGACTGGGCATGCGTACTATTCTCAGATGAGAGTAGGTTCAGTCTGTCATCGGATTGAAGACGCCAACTGATCTGGCGCGAGAGTGGTACTGCTTATCGTCCAGAAAATATCCGGGAAAAGGACCGATATCCGACATGCGGTATCATGGTGTGGGCCGGCATCATGATCAATGGCCGCACGCGCCTACATGTGGTTGCGAATGGGACTATGACGGGTCAACGATACACTGATGAAGTTCTACTTCCTCATGTTCGTCTTTTCCGTGGTGCTGTCGGTGATAAATTTGTTTTTATGGACGACAACGCAACATGTCATCGAACACTCGCTGTTCAGGATTGTCTAGACAGCGAGGATATTCAACGTCTTGTATGGCCAGCGCGTTCTCCAGATCTAAACCCAATTGAAAATGTGTGAGATGCTTTGGGGAGGCAAGTTGCTGGTCGAAACTATCCTCCGACAAACAAGAACACCCTCATCCGTGCACTCACAGAGGAATGGGATAAATTGCCTCAACAGCTGCTGGATAATGTTTGTGCAAAGTATGGTACGACGTTTGGAATGTTGCATCACACTCCACGGTGGACATATCCCGTACTGATACCTTTCTTTAAGGTGGCTGCTGACTTTTAGATGCATTGTTCCATTTCTCCGTACGCAGATCAAATGAACATTTTTTTTTTTTTTTTTTCTTTCAGATGTTTCACAGCTTTTGTACTTTCCAGAACAATAAATATTCTTTATTCTAATGTCTGAACAGTGTGGCAACTATATTTTGTCCTACTAGGCCTCATGTCTCGCTTAATGTTATGCTACATAGCAATTTGTGATCCGTCCTTAGCAATTGTCCAGCAGTGTATCTTACACATCAAAAAGCATGCTTGAAGAAAAGGGGGGACATTTTCCCGGAATATACTTTATTTAACTTTAAAAAATAAATTCATATTAAAATTAACGAATTTTTTAATCGTATTCTCTAATTTTAAGCTTGCAAGTAATTTCAAGCAGACATTACAACGTGACTTTAAATTTAATTACCGATGAAGTCAGTTAATTTTGGGCGAACCTTTTGCTTGAAAAAACGATTTTTCTCATAATACGGCTTTAAATTTTTCAATGGACCAAAATGAACGCGGGGAGGGGAGGGGAGGATTAAAGGTACTTGGATAAAAAGTCCAGAATTGCGGGAATTTTATTACTTTTAGTGAGAAAATACATTTCGCTATTCGGTTATTTTTCGAAGAAAATCGTAAAATGGTTACAGGAAAAAATTTTCGAAATATATAAATTCGTAAAATAAAGGCTCGTAAAATTGAGGGACATTTAAAACCGACAGATTGAATACTTTTTTGCTTCATAACTGTTATAATCTCTTTATTTCAGTTTATGTTACGCAAGTCAACATATATAATCAGTGATGATTCACACTGTACTGGAAAAACCTCGAAGGCTATGGACCTCATAATTTTGAGCCACAGTCAAGTGACGAAGATAATATCTGAATGGCCACCCAGATCTTGCATCCACAACACACGAACATGAGCCCTTTGACCGTGGACACAATTAACCCTTCTATAAGACGAGTCTTTAGTTGAATCAGGATTTGAACCCACGAACTCGGTTGCAACAACGATGGTTACGACCTCGTACCCATGACCATTTTGCTATCTCTGCCAAGCAAATCTGATTTTATAAAGTTAACTAGCTGGTATGCCCGTTCTTCGCACGGGTAAATTGAAAAATAAAACTATAGATATGGAAGGATAAAGAAACTTCCAATGAGTTAATTTTAAGTGAATGGTTCAGTCCTAGGAGAGCCCACACCCTTGGCGAGAATTATTTTGGTTGGCGATAATTGTGCCATCTTGGTAATACTACTTTGATACACTAGATATGGTAAACCTAACTATTTCTGGAATTTTCGTATTTTATTCGGCGGGCATTTCGAATTTAATTTTGTTTTGGGGAACCGGGCTTGAATGGTTGTGTGTGGGAAGGAATATATCTTAGAATTTTTTACTTTGTTGAATGCGAAAGGTTAGAAAGAATTGATTGAATAGTGTATGTATGAAGGAAGGATTGATTTATTGCTTAGAGTTATGAATGTCCTAAATGTAACGATCGGCATGATGTAACATGGTCGACAATAAAACGCTTTCTTCGAAATTGCACCAGCCACGCCGAAGGTATGTTCGACCATTACCTCGTAGAATAAAAATGGCGGCGCTCACACGATCATTCACTTAGCGATGGGACCTTCAAGACTTTTTAAAAATCTGTTGTAATGTTGTACTTTCCACTCGGAAAAGATCAGCAGTAAGAAAGTAAGTGCCGTTTTTATATTTTTTTTTTATCTTAAATGTTTTATTTCTGTATTGTTTACATTTATTTTCATTACGCATCCACCTTATCTCTGTATTCACTTGGCGCCATCTCGTTCTGGCTTGGCGCGTTTTTCATTTTGTCGCCAAGGGTGTGGGCTCTCCTAGGATTTTACCAAACTGATTTAAACGGTATTTCCCTAGGTCATTGTCAGTCAATACATAAAAAGTATCTAAATCAAATTAATAAACATTATCATTTACGCCGCTGTGGGAGACTATTTCTGCAAAAATAAAAAGGGATGATATAGTAAAAAAGGAATATTTTCAAAAAAAAAAAAAAAGAAAGTATTTAAAATTTGGAGAAATTCTCTTGTGTTTGAAAATTAGAATTATAAAATTTTTCACACCAAGACCTTATGAACGTTTACTTCTAAATGGGTAAAAAGCCAGTTAGTAATCAACTAAAAGTTTTAATGCCTTAATAGAAATTTAAATATACAGGAACAAAATATTCGATAAATGTTTAGATGATAATTAATATGTTATCTGATTTAAGAACTAATTTAATCTTCAAAATAAAATATTAAATAGAACAAAAACTGATCAGTTTGGAATATATTTTAGGATTAAATCAATTTGTTTATTGAATACACAAAGTTAAAAACATACTCACAATCAGACTTAAGCACAATTAAATACTTAATACTACATTATAAACAATGTTTTTCGTTTTCTTTTTCTGCTTGAAGGATGATAAAATTATCAGGTGAACTGACTCTTGAACATGCCGCGTACATTGATTGATTGAATATTAACGTCACACTGTTCAGCTATACGAGGGCTTTTGGCGAGGGACCCCACATGCCGCGTAAAACTGATCATAAGAAAAACAGTCATTTCTTAGATCTATGCCGGCCATTTTCAAAGTTTGTCCCTGCGCTTTTTATTGATAGTAACGGCATAGCAAACTATAACAGGGTATTGATTGGCATTACGTTCACAAATATGATAAGCGGAAACCAGGAGCTGCATATAGAGCCCATAGCTGGGACCGAGTAACCAATAGGACTGAGTTTTTCAGCGTCAGACTCTAAAGTAACACGAGGGTTATTGGCAGAATGTCCAAAGGAATCGAGCTCACCCGAAGAGAATTGATTGAACATTAACGTCGCACTGTTCAGCTACACGAGGGCTTTTGGCGACAGACCACGTAATTTTGAATCATGGTCAAGTGACGTGGACGACACCTGAGCTGGCATCCCCCTCTCCTAACTTCCACATCAACGGGAGGACGTTTCAGCTCTCGACAGATTTAACGTGCATCGCTGCCCTACACGGCGGGTCTTTAGTGGCACTGGGCTCAAACCCGGGACAAGGGAAGCCACGATCCGATACCTATACCACTCAGATACCGCGGCCCACCCGAAGAGGGTTTAGAGCAGTATTTCCCAACCTTTTTTGTGCCATGCCCCACTTTAACATTTCTAAAGTTTGTATGCCCCCCATGTGTAACATACATAATATTTAATATTAAAAAAATTGATTTGTTCACTTAAGAAACATAAATGATGGATTCTAGGAATAAATCACTATCAAATTGTTAACAAAACACAGTAAAATTTCAAAATATATAATGAAAAACAGAAATTAAAATTCAAAATAATTTTAGTAATGATTTTTTCATATTAATTTGTCATTTTAATTTAGTGAGATCCTTGCGCTTGATGCTTGCTGCAGATAGATTTTATATTGGGTTCCAATTTGGTTAGCTTAAGTCTCAAATCCCTACGTTGTGTTACATCCAACCGATTTCTTTTTTTTATCAGTAAATCATTTACAGCACTAAATCCACATTCAGCTAAAAATGAAGATGGAAACGGTAGTAATAGCTTTCTTGCAAACAACTGCGCTGTTTAGCAAATTTCTTGACTGGCCGGGGCTATGTCCCCCCTCCCGGCAGACGGCACACTCCGTGGTAAACCCCGGACGAAGCCAATCACCCAGTTGATATTTTGGTCTCGTCAAACGAAATTATGCCTAATAATTATTTAAGAATTTGCTTTTTTTTATAAATTCGTCACCGATATCTAGCATTGCATTTAAATGGCCCGGAGCGGAAGGGTTAGTGTTGTGTCGTATCCATTTTTGAATTGCCCCCCTGCGGAACGCCAGCGCCCCCTGTGGGTGTGGGCCCAACGTTGGGAAAAACTGGTTTAGAGCGACAAACCGATCCCTCGGCAGTGGCGTAGCTAGGCATCCAAAGGACCTGGTGCTAAAAAGAAATGAGGGCCCTATCTTGGTTGGATTTTATCAAGTAAAACAGTAAAAATACATTAATATTTTAAATATACAAAGCTACAACTTTTGTTTTCTTACTTGGCATTGTTTACGCTTAAACGCATCATTGAGAGGTTTTTTTTTTATCCCTAATTTCAGCATCATAACTTATGCAATACATTTCGTATGTGCTATAGAACTTACTAACGTTAAAAAGGAGAAATGTAATGCTACGCTACAAAACGTCGTTGGGGAATCTCTGGCTATTTATTTGGGAGGATCGAACTCACCCATCAGAGGGCTTACAGCTACAAAATGGTCCACCGAGATAGACAGGAAATGATACAAAAAATATGCATGCATAAGGAAATACAATACAATATATTATTATAATTATTTAAAAAAAAACCTGCAGATACGAGAAGATAGTGAAATTTTGAAACAGGAAACAAGTTTATTATGAATCATATTGTTATTAAAAATATAATGCAATTAGGAAGGAATTATCTCTTGTGCAGGTTTTTTAAGATGTAATAATATAAGTATGGTAATATTTTTCATGGAATTTTCAAGTTATGGTTCAAAGAAAAGAGTGGAAAAAAGATGAAAATATAATGTAAACTTTTCAATAAGTAAAGTTCGCAAAGCTTTACAAACAACGGGAAGAATTTAGGGGAATTTCCTACAAGTTAAAAATTACTTTCAACTGAATTGCCATGATTATGGTGTGTGTGCTGCAACCTTTTATATTTATATCTTCAATTTAGGAGAAATTATAGCAAGTTCGGTTTGCTTGATGGTCGGGTTCCGAGGGCTTCTCTGAGCTTGAAGGCCCCGGTGCACGCACGGCCTAGCCCATTGGTGGTTACGTCACTGTCCCTCGGAAAAAGCAATGAAAATAAATTCAAACACAAAAATAATTACAAGATTTGTAGAAAATGCTCACAATGATATGCACACACAATCGTAAATCCACAAAAAAAACCCACCAAAATTTATATTTTTAATAAAAGTTCATACCCAAGTTTGGCAATGTTTTTTTTTTTCAGCAAACTTTTACAAGAACAGGACAGTACTTAATTTGTGTGCTCGACTTTATCGTATACACAAATAAAATAAGACGGTAATTATTTCCAAAATTTCTTGGAAACTCTCCAAAAATGGAATTGCCCAATACGCATTTTTTTTTTTTAATTCTGCGAGTCCTCCATTCCAAATTGGCTGGCAGATAAAATCAGCTGCAAAGGGAGGCAATCTTTCAAATAAAATAGAACGTTTACATAAACTGCAAAGCCTAATTCTCCATAGCCCAAAGAAAATTTATATATATTTCTCGTTCATTATTTATCTATTCCAATAAGCGGTAATCATTTGAAATATTATATATACTTTGATGATCAAACTATTTTAATTAAATGGGTTTCAATAATATTGTAAATAGATAAGAAAAGTCAATTAACCGCTTTAATCAGACCCGTAAATAAAAACAGTCAACTGCTTGCAATGTTTATTATATATACCGGTTGATTCAAAATTAATGCGACCAATTTTAAAAGCTTATAATTATGAATGGTAAATTTTTATTGTTTTGCTGCCAGTTATATTTTAAGGTATCCGACTACGTTCGGAACCGGGAATTTAAAAAAGCGCATGAATGGATAATTTTCATATTTAGTGTCACTTAGATTAGAATACATGTATAAAATTGTTTTAAGGATATTTTGATAAAAAAAAATTATTTAAATACAATATTTTGGCAAAAAATTAACTTAGAATAATCTTTTTTCAAAATGTTCTCCTTTTATAAAAAAATTCTTCTAAAATAATAATATTTCGCTTATATAAAGTAGACTTCTCCAGAGAGTCTGAACTAGGAATTTTGAAAAATTCACATTTTCAGAATTACCACCAATTTATATAATTAACGGCGTTTTTTTCTTAAAATTGATCCCCTCTGTTGTCGTAAAATGTGGATAAACCCACTTCTAAGTTATATATTTCAAAAATTCTAGTTGGGCCTCTGTACAGAGGTCTAAGCTATATATAGGCAAAATATTATAATAGAAGCATTTTTCACAAAAGGAGAATATTTCGAAAATTGGTCATTCTAGTTCATTTTTTGTCAAAATATTGTACTTAAATAATTTTTTATTGTAATGCTATTCTTAAAACAATTTTATATACATTTTCTAATCTAAATGGTACTAAATATCATAAATATTATCCATTTACACGCTTTTGTAAAATCACGGTTCCGAACGTAGTCGGATAACTTAAAAATGAAACATTTAAATTACCAATCTAACTATTTTTATTAGTGGGAGTAAATTATGGCTCCGAAATTAGATCCTCAAACTCGAAACGAAGTTTTAAGATTTTTGAAGGATGTTTACTCAAATTCTGTTATAAATAAAGCATTGAAAAACCAGAAAAGACATTTTGTTAATGAATTAATTACTACCTAAACTTGGAAAAGAAATAAAATTTGGCTGGCAATCAAAAGCTCCATGAAAAAAATGTGAATGAAAGGAATTCCTTAAGAAAAAACAAAAAAAGCTGAAAAGACTTATCGCTGTAGAAAATTCTCTGCCTCAAAGAACCTCAGCAAAGAAACTATAGGCGTCGCAATCGACAATTTGTCGTGAGATAAAGAAAATTGGCTATAAAAAAGTGAATAAACCTATCTGTCTTCAAATATCTGCTAAGACCGTAGAAAAACGAAGAAAACGTTCTTGGTCTCTGTATTTAATGTTACGCAAAGGTAGATACAAAGCATGGATAACTTCGGATGAAGCACTGTTTCATCTGTCATTCACAACTGACAAAACAAAGATACAACATATAAAAACGTAGAAAAGACGCAGCTGTTTTGCAAAATGCAAGCCGGCCGTCAGGTGTTATGGTATGGATGGGAATGTCCTCTCAAGGGTTAACAAAACCATTTTTTAAGAACCAAAGGCTGAAATTTATGCTAAATATTATTAGAATAAAGTTTTGAAACACTTGATCAAAGAAAGTAAACGTTTTTACCCTCAAGGAGACTTTGTTTTGCACCAAGATTCTGCACCAAGTCATACTGCATAATCAATCCACTATAAAATGAATGAAAGATTAAAAAGTAAATATTTTGCCTCCTGAGAAATGGCTACCCTCATCCCCTGAATGTGTTCATTGCGATTTTTTTATGGAGATATTTAAAAAACAATTTAACAGACGTAAAGTAAGAACTCTCCAAAGGCTTCAAAAAGCAATTAAAGAGGAAGCTGGAAAAATACCCGCAAAAAATGGTCAAAAAGCCTTTTTGGCTTGATAAAAACGCTAACGCAAAATCTGTTATACCAAAGGAAACCACATTGAGAATTTCATGTAAATAACTTAATTCGAAAAAAAAAATGTTTTGAAATTGATCACACTATTTTTTGAATCAACCAGTATTTGAGTTGTTCCGTTTAGTGGCGTAATGTAGAATGTTGAGGCAACCCTGCAAAGTCAAGTTTTGGGCCCCAAAACGTATCTCACAAAGGAATACCTTTATAGGCTTTGGGCCCCCTATAGCCTCCCCCTCACGATGCGATGATGCCACTGGCTTTACAGCAAAATAAATCTGGAGAAAATCTATAATAATCTTTTGAAAACATTAATACAACTTTTCACACACACACTTCCCGACTAATCAATTTTAGGAGGTAGATGTCGCAAAAATGTGTATGTGTGTGTGTATCATTTTTACTAGTAAAATATCAAAAATGTACTTTTTTCCAATTTTATATAAAACTGCAATATTTCCTAATGATTCTCTCGTATGCATTTCCCTGATATATCGCCGACTTAAAGATTCCTCACTGAAATTATTAACATTTCTTACAACTTCAGTCTTGATGACAAAGAAAGACATCTGAAAAAGTATCATTCTCTCAGCATCCATACTGCACAACTTGAAAACTTCGAGGGTTAATTTAAATTATGGTTCAATACTCACTGTGATCTTTTTGTGTGGGACCACTAATTGTTTATTAACACTCTCAGAAGTTACACGAAAGCTAAAGTTGGAGACAGAACTGGTAATTTTGAGTCTTCGTTAAGTGACGAGGGTAATACCCAAAGTGTCACACTCCACTCTCCAACCCCCACCCCACATCAACGTCAGGATTTTGATCCGCTTTACATGGTGAGTCTTCAGTAGCACCAAGACTCAAATCTACGACTCAATAAGATGGACACGAGTTCGCAAAAATGTTCATTCGGCTACTGTGGCCATTTTGTGAAACCAGGACGAACGTAAAAATCAACGTGTCACCAGAGTTTTAAGTTTGAACTTTAACCATTGAACTACCATGTCTCTTTTCGAGTGCTAAAACATTAAAACGAGCATATTTTTTTAAAAAAACGTTTATAATATCACGTCATCCGTAAGGATACACCTTTCAATACGTTTGCAAGAGTTCTTTTAAGAGTCTATCAAAAAGGAAAATTGGACATTCACTCCAAGACATTCCAATGGACTAAATTCATGACGGTCACATGATAACGGCAATCACGTGTTTTCCATCGATTAAAAACTGGCATATTAGTTAGTATCGTTGATGAACTGGATGGAGTGCCTAGGCCTGTCGGCCTCTAACCTCCTATCAGGTAATTTTGAGATGCCTTTGACGAGTTCTACCATTGCCCAGTTTTAGGAATAAATCAGTTTAATAATGAGAAAGTTCCGTAGATTTTAAAAATTTAAGCTACTTGGATGTGAGATTAAAATAACTATTAAAAATTTAACTTTAAAAACAGTGAAAAAATCATTGAAAAATGCGAGAAAAGTGGGCGGAGTTATCCTAGCCAATCCGAGTGCAGCAAAAACTGACTATCAGAAAAGGCGGGAAAGTGATCTTGGGGGAAAAGTAAATAAATTAATTGAAATCTGGATTGACCAAGATGTCTCTTGGTCTTTTTACAGAAAAGTGGGAGAAGTAGGGGGAGATTTCATTAATAGAAGCATTATCTGAGTCGTCTATATTATTGAAAAAGTTGATAGCAAGTTTTCGTATGGTCTGTCGAATAGTTGGTATATTGCAAGCTATTCTTATATCTTTATTTCGCATATACCAATGAGCATTGCAAATTTGTCTTATTATTAAATTTTGAGCAGTTTCAAGTAAATTTATATTAGTTTTTGCTGCATGTCCCCATACAGGGGAGGCATAGGTAAGTAGTTGTTTCATGATCAGAGTATAGATAAGCAGTTTGTTATGTCTATTCAATTTAGACTTTCTGCAGATAAGGGAGTAAAGTTTACGCGTAGTATTTTTAAATTTATCTCTAATATATGTTATGTGTTGTCGGAAAGTGAGGTTTTTATCAACGATTACACCAAGATACTTGGTGTGTTGAGACCAGGGTATTCTTTGATTTTGTAGAGTAATTTCAGGGGTAGGTTTCCTTTTTGAAAAGAAAACAGCTTCCGTTTTGGAAGAGTTTAAAGCAATCTTCCACACGGAAAACCAGGTCTCCAGGTGAGCTAGGTGTTCATTGATATTTTCGACTAGTGTGTCGAGGTTTCTGTGTCTGCTGAGTATGGCTGTATCATCTGCATACATGCATATTATGGTATTAGAATATGTTTAATAATATCATTAACGTAGAGGTTAAAGAGAGTTGGTGCCAGAATTGACCCTTGGACCACCCCAGCGTTAATCTTTTTAAGTTGCGAGAAGGTACGATTAATTTTTACAGTGAAGGAGCGATCAGAGATATAGGAATTTAACAGGTAAATAAGAGGGGGCGGGATTTTATAGGTGATTAATTTAAAGAGTAGGCCAGTATGCCATACTCTATCAAAGGCTTTTTGAATATCAAGGAAGACCGCGGCCGTGCATTCATCTTTGTTGTTTCCTTCCTTAATAAATTCAACGACTCTAAGTTGATGTGAGGTGGAGAGACGAGGTCGGAACCCGTGCTGCTCCGGAATCAGGATATTTTCTCTTTCGAGATGGTCGTTGAGTCTGGCTAAAATCACTTTTTCAGCCAGTTTACTAAGGACAGGAAGTAGACTTATTGGTCTGTAGGATTCGGCCAAAGCCGAATTTTTATCTGGTTTTAGGATCGGAATAACAACCGCAGTCTTCCAAGACATAGGAAAGTATCTTAAAGTTAGCATATTATTAATGATGTTAGTAATCTTGAAAATAGTGAGGCGCGGTAATTTTTTAAGCATTTTGTTAGTGATCCCATCTCTCCCCGGACACTTTTTGATTTTAATCTTTTTAATGATCTGAATAATTTCAGATGGGAGAGTGGGGGGATGATATCAGTATTGTTAATATTCGAGTCCATGTATGCATCAACAACGCTGGTGATGATCTCGTCTTTGCTATTAGTATTAGTTAGTTTGCTTTTTTTTGTCTATTAGTTCTACTAGTAAAGTTTAGATAATATTTAAAATTTGATGATAGGACAAAGCTGTCCACGAGAGAGAGTTAAAATTGTTCAAATAGTTTTTAAAATTTAAAAAAAACTTATATTACACGTGTACTTTTAAATTAAGCTCATTTTGTTTAACTATTTGCATTATCGTTGACAGATGTAATCTTTTTAAACGAAAGTTTCTACAAAAAGCAAAAGTTGGCAACAGCACATGAACTAATCGGCTGAAAACGCGCGATTACATTTATGATATAACCCATGATGTCACATGAATTCAGGAACTGATTGGGTGGAAACACGTGACAGAAGTTATCATGTGACTATGACGTCACATGAATTTTGTCCATTGTGCTTTTAAAAGAACTCCACCAGTTTCAAGACTGTCCTCACCAAATGTACGTGAACCTGAGCTAAACGGGAAGCAAATTTTCAGACAGAAAAATATCTGAATTTTCAAGAAAATTTGCA
The DNA here is from genome assembly GCA_019973935.1 of Trichonephila clavipes. Taxonomy (NCBI): domain Eukaryota; kingdom Metazoa; phylum Arthropoda; class Arachnida; order Araneae; family Nephilidae; genus Trichonephila; species Trichonephila clavipes. The sequence continues at coordinate 226,463 of BMAU01018116.1, forward strand.
ACATTATAATCCATACACCTGCCTATAATTAAGCTTTTTTAAAATTTCAAAATATTTCATAAATAATTATTTTTATTTCAACACTTAAAGGGATGGCTCATCTAACATTACGGTACAGGAGAAAAAAATGTTGAAACACATTCTTGCCAGACTCAGATATAACACAACTCAGATATAAATGAGAAGTATGATAAAATATGCTACTCTTTATAGGATAGCGAAGTAGGAATATATGTTAACGTTTCAGTTCCTTTATATCTGAAGAAATACTCCAAATTCGGGTTCTACTCCTTAACATGAAGCGCAGACAGCCTTTAAGATGGCGAACAATAATTCAATTTTCTTTTTTTATCATATTAGGATGACTTTAACTGTAACTCTTCAGTTATCATTTAAGATAGTTAGTGACAATTCAAAATCAATACTTCATGAAAAATTAAAATTCATTGAAATTAATACTGACAAAAGTTGGCCATACAAAATGATAATCATTAATATTTTTCAACTACAAGGACAAAGAAAACGCCACTTACTATCTAGTTTTGCCACTCTTAATTTTTAAAAAAATAAGCCATTAAAATTCTAGCGACATATATATGCTACGGCCAAAGCCCGAAGTTCGGTCAATTCGCGTTTTGACTAAGAGGTTTGTCCTAAGTAATTGAAATTAATATTGTATATTCTACTTTGGCCGGCCATTTCGCGAAGTGGCTGGGAATCCTTGACCAAAGACCGATGTGATAATAATTGACCGGTAGGCGGCACAAATCTAATCTTCATACTATCACGTTGTTACAGTACGTATATACGTTAACTGAATAATTTCTATTGTGATTTTAATATAAGAACAGAATTACATGAGATCAGTGACGCACACAGGAATTTTTCAAGGGGCGGGTCCACAGTCGAAAGTCCACCATTCTCGTATCACACTCCAATACGCCGCCCAACATATTCTTTTGATTTTTTCGATTTTCGGTAACAAAAAACAGTAAAAAATTAATTGAATAAATAATTAGCATTAATTAATAAAATTAATTTAACAAATACGTTATTAAATTTTAAGTACTATATACATAGGATTATAAATCAATAGAAAAAAAATCAAAGGCTTTGGGGGTGCCAGACTCAGACCTCCCCCCCTCCCTCCTTGTGTACGCCACTGCCCGAGATCATATTTTTATATATTACAAACTTATTTTTAGTTCAGAGATGTCATTTAAGTTTGAACTCGTTTCTGAAACAATTGAAATTGTTAAAAAAAAACAACCCAGAAGTACTCATTTTTAAATACTTCATTTTTAACAGTGTGTAAAACAATCTGCTCTTGATTTCTTTCTTTTTACTTTGGCCAATCGTCCCAAGTCACTTCGCGAATTGACCGGCCAAAGCCCGAAATCAAGAAAAGATCGGATAATGGCCGGTAAGTTTACAGCAACGTTGGCCAATTTGCGAACTGGCCGATTTCGGGCTTTGGCCGTAATATAAACAATGAATCTCAAATGATAGAAAATAAGTTTCTTTATTTCTGAAACCAAACCGTTACTTTTTCTGACAGAACAATCTGACAGACAAGAATCATACTTGAATGGCTATCTCCTCCCGATTTCCACTCATTCTATTCAGACATAGATAATTCAGACATAGATAGCAACATATATTTAATAATTATATTGGTATCACTTTTTCCTGCATATAATCTGTTCTTAATTTCATTTTTGATATTTAAATACCACATAAGTTTCTGGCATTACAAGGCAAAAATGAAAAATTATTAATTATCAAATGCTTCTTAATTTTAAAATCAGCATGATTAACAAATATAAGATATGTTTAAATAGCTACATGGCACACACTTCAAACCTTTTCTACATGAAAATGTGCGAGAACATTAAGAAAATATAGCCTTAAGGCTATCTATGTGATATGTCATATGCAACTAGATTTGCAATTCAATCAACATAAAAATATCACAGTTCTATAATACTTAAATGACTGCTTAAAACAAGAACTAACAGCTTATACAATTAGGGTAAACTAGTTAAATACAATTAGTTTTAAACTCAAATATATATGCTTTACTACTTTTTTAAACTAAATTATTGGTCTTTTTCTTTGTATCTAAACACATACACACAAAAGATTTGCTATGATAAGTTTTCAAGAAAATGATTTAATACACTTGATTCATAAAATAAAGACTTCTTTTCGAATGGATGCATTGAAAATAATTTTTGTTGACAGCTAGTGATGCTCCAAAAATATAATCACTTATTATTGAATGAGGAGAAAAGATAATTAAAGTTTTCAATTCAAAAAGGGAGTAAAATACGCAAAACTTTCTCAGGACAAATTCTACTCTTTACTAAGACATACAGGTGTGAATACTTATGCTAAAAAATAAGTATACATATTGTATAAATGCTACATGATAGTTATCAAATTAGTATTTTAAGAAATATAGCTGTATATATATTTCTAATTTTACTTTTTTAACTACATCAATTTTTATATCATTGATGGAATATTTAGAGGGAAATTAAATACTTGGATTTTTTTTTCTACTAATTGATTTTAGTTTAAGAATAAGATTATCACATTAAAAATTGTTAAAACACAAAACAATTTTATTCTTAATATACTCCATATAACATCTTGTTTTAATTTATTTCCAAAATGAAAAAATGTTTTTCTATAGATTGAAAATTAAAAAGTTAATATAAACTGTCTCATTAACTGTCAACAAAGAAGTTGTGATTTTCTCTTAAATCTAGAATGAATCCACTCAAGAGATTTATAAGTTTTTTTGGTTTTATATATGTTTAAAAAACAATGTTAATGTATTAAAACACTGACTGCAAAATGAAATCAATATTATTAAAAACTTAGCAGAAACCTTTTTTTAAAATTCTTATTTCCTTTATATTAAAATTATATTATTCATCCATATACTAACAAAAAAGTAGCATTGAATGTTTGTGATAAATTTTTATTTTAGAATAAAATTTAAAAATATTATTTATTATTTAAACCAATCATTTATAGTTAAATCTAGATTCAAAATATTTTAGCACATATTCATTTATTAAAAACAATTCAACAAACAAAAAATTAAGTTTTTCACATTTTGAAATACATTTCTAACAACTTAACTGCAATCATACATTTAAAATTGCACATAGATTTTTAGTCAGTTATTTTTTAAATGTTTCAAGATTACAAAAAAAGTGCAGAAAAGAAAATTGTACGGAATCACAAAAAGGATTCAGAAATATAGCACAAAAATCCCATAAGTTGAATGGACAGAAAATTATGTAAAGTTACGAAATTCGACATAATGGTTTAATTATCTGATTGAGCTTCTCCATGCCCGTTTTAATATTTTAATTTACTTTCAGTGATAAAATGAAAATGATCAAAATCCGCAAGCAAATATCTACTTCATATTTCAACCACAAAAATCAATATAAATCATTAAGACAAACAGACACAATTTCAACTTAAATGTAATTTTTTAAAATATCAAATTTATCCATAAGATACCGCTTAGTTTACAATGTTTGCGAGCTACCGGCTTCGTAAACAAACATTAATATTGAAATGAATGTTTAGGAAACGCCCTTCTTTTAACATAAAATATTATATTTGAATAAAAAGGGAAGAAAAACTTACTGTATGATTGACGCCCCACATAAAAACACTAAGAAGAGGCTCGTTTGCACGAAACACTTTAGCCTTTTGATGTTTGGGTTTCAAATGTTTCTTTTTCACACGGCTTCCAACCACATCTGTAGTTTTTGTTGACATTATTTTACTTCTGTCAAGCTTCAAAAAGACAAATAATTTTGGAATAAATTCACGATAAAAACTCTGAATGTACTAATTATATCATTTTAAAAAAGATGAGAAAAAAACTGAGCGAAACTTTTATTAAATTTGGACGAAATTTGAGCGTTAAGCATACGAAATATACGACAGTTCTGAACGATAATGAAGCAGACAGCCTTTCGACCGAGCGATCCTGCGCAAAATGTAAACTTTATATAGTTACAAGTACAGTTACATAACATCTCATTCATCAAAAAGAAAATTAACAGTAATAAAAAAAATATTCAAAAACCAACCGATAGTTATTTTAGCTGAGATAAAAATAACAATAAAGTAGTAAATAAAGTCCTAAAAATGAAAATTAATAATTCTAATTTATGAAATACATAGTTCATAAGATATTTTCAAAAATTCTTTCGGTTTCTAAAATCATTTTTCAAGCAGTAGAAGCAAAGCCGACTGCAGTCGTGGCAAGAAACTTTAAAAAATTTTGCACAGTAAATAAACAATTTTTCCTGTAAAGAGGATTCTAAAAGGAATGTTTTTGAAAAAAAATAATTTCATTAATTTCATAGAAAATTCTAAAGTTTCTGATTGACAAGGAAACATTTCATTCGAATTGTAAATTATGTTTCGAGTTTTGTTATTTATGTTTTGAGTTTTTTTAAAAAATTAGATAAGATTTTTTCCTTAAGCATTAGAACTTAACACAGTTTTTGTCCTAAAACAAGTAGAAGTATAATTTTATACTATTTAAAGAAAATTATGAGGGAAGAGATATCTCAGTATATTTTTTTTTTTTTTTGCACTAAAGCAAAAGAATTTTGTAGAAATAAAAACTGTTATTTCTAATGAATAGTTATTTAAGGGGAAAAAAAGTTGCTTATTTAGGAATATTTGATTATATCTTGTACAAATATTTTTTAGTTAAAATAATAAGCCATAATTTTTAATTAAAGTTAAATAATTAACTCAACATTGGAATTTTAATATAAGCATATGTTTCTAATCAATTTTACTATCAAGTTGTGATTAAAAGTTTGATTATAGAAAGAAAAAAAATAAGCTTAGAATGATCTTGTAAATGTGCTCTTTCAGTCTTTAATGCAACCATTGCATGTTTTTTGTACTATATGAAAACTTTTATTGATAAATAATATATATTGTGATTGACTTTGTATTTTATGATTAAAAAGAAATCTAATTTCATAATTAAAAACCTTATATCTTATTCAGAAAATTTTCCTTTAAAATTCTTATCCTTTTTGCAAAGAAAAATACCTTTTTTTTATTTATATACTCTGCCTCTTATATCTAATATATATTTTACTTATAGCTTTTAATTTAATGTAGAAAATTTAGAAATTCATACAAATATTGATTTTTTGTTTGTTTAAAAACAAAGTCAATTGCATATTAACATCATCACTGTCAAAATTGTGCCATGCAAAGTTTGTCACAATATTATAATGCAAAACTGAACAACTAAAAGGTTTTTTTCCCATGTGCTTTATTTAAAAAAAACAATAAACAATCAGATTTGGGTTGAAAATGGCATGAATTTGGCTACAGTCATGTTAATAGGCAAGAGCCAAAACAAAGATTTTCATTGAAAATTGAGCCAACAGATGTACCATATTGAAATTTTATTCTGCCAAAAGTAGAGGCCATTGAGTTAAAATGAAACTGTGTCTATTCTATATCTTATGCACTAGTTTTTATTTTACCATTGCTTACATAAACATTTGTAAAAGTTGAGATACTTTTGGAAGAATATGCAAGACTGAATTTCAGTTACAAACAAATATTTTCATTTTCCATTAGTGAAAGACTTGAATCTATATTGAGCTGATTTTAGGCATTTAATTAGAGGTTCAGCATCATGGAAGCTGAGTTACAATTATTGGATTTTGTTACTAGTTTACTGGAAACTCCACTAATGAGATTTCCTATCTGTAACTAAGAAAAATTTGATTTAAATAGGACCTTTCAATATATATAAGTAAAATATGATTCTTTTTGCATAAAATTGGTGTAGTCTAATCTAAAAGGCATGCTTCCACTATTGAAGTGAAATATATTTAAAATAAAAATAAATATATATTAAAATATATTTTAATTATTATTAAGATTAAAATAAAATTTATGCTGAATTTACCCTTGAAATCAAAATAAGTAAATATGAAAGACTTAATTGAAAAAAAAAGACAGGAAGTCATTTATTTTTAAAACTTCAGAAAAAATTATAATTGAGCTGAAAGTTGAAGGAGAGATATTACTAGTATTTTATTTTGTTAAGCTTAAACATTAGATCATTTTAAGTTTTAACTCTTAAGTTTTTTTGTATTGTTTTATTATATATTTACTTGTGTCCTACTTGTAAAAAAGATTAATTGCAATTGTTTTTATTAATTACAACATGAAAATTGTATTTTTTTGTGCTTAGCTTTCAATGTATTGCATGTGGAAAATGTATCTATCCTTTTTGTGTGTGTGTGTGCGATCTGCAACTAGAGTGTGAGTCACATGAAAGTACATATTTAGTAGATTTTCATTGCATATGTTACAAATGTATAAAAACTATCATAAAATTCACAGAAAAAAAGACCCTACTACTTATATAAGACTGCTGCAAAATCTACCTGCATACGTCAGGTTAAATGAAAAAAAAAGAGAGATTTTTCTTATTTTTTTCTTTAAATAAATTAAATATTTCATTATAACATATTTGTTTTTTAAAAGTAATAAAGTAAAAGTTATGAAAATAAAATTTGTATAGTATATGTGAGTATTTATCTTTCCATTAACAGAAAAATATTAATTTTTTTTAAACTTGAATAAAAAGACTTTTTATTAATAAAGTTTGTTTGAAACTTTTAAATAAAATGGATGGTTTAATCAAGAAAATAATTTAAATAGAATATTTATTTTTTATTAGTATTTATTAGATCAATTTTTATTCTTATTACTAATACATCTTTTTCTTTTTAGGTATAAGCCTTTTTCTGTTCAACACAATGGTGAAACTATACCATTTAGCAGTACTTTATAGACACCATTCAAAAGCCATCAGCTTATGTTCCGCAAGTGACTTGACAACTTTTGGCTATTTTCAAAGAAATAGTGTGCAAGAATTTATGAACTTTTCAAGTCAGATACTTGTTGAGCGTTGTCATCCTGCATCGAGAATGTCAGTTAAAGAACAAGGTATGTTTTAATGTATCAGGAAAAAATACCTTTATTTTTAAAACAAAATATCTACAACAAGGGTTGGCAACCTTTTAGTTGTGGTATGCCAAACCAATGTACCAATATGATTCAGCATGCCACACAGGTGGACATTTTTGAAACAATTCAATTCTTACGATAATGCATGCAGAGTTAGATAGAAGAGTCAATAATATAGATTTACAGTTTTATAATATATTAGTTTTGCATCATTTAAAGATTTCTTAACATAAAAATAAACAGTATAAAATATATAACTATTTGTTCAACAAAAATTATATATTTAAATTCTACACCTTTTATGCCTTTTTAAACATATTTATTAAGATAAGAAATAGATATCATAAAATATAAATATTTCCCTTGATTATAATTAAATAAAAATTTCAAAGCAAACCTTGTGCTTACACTGATCTACTTTTATATCACAAAACCAAGGTTATAATTTGTGATTTTCAATTTGACATGATTCTGAGAATTCAGTCATTAAACAATTTCTTTGCTGACTTGAAATATTTTTCATAGAAGGAAATATTTTTTACTTTTTTAGATATGTAGAACCAAAAGGGGAAAGCAGAGAACAATAATACCCGGCGTTACGTTATTTTCAAATCTTGTAGATTCGCCTTATTTTTTTTACATCATTGAAACTCAGGTGAAACCAAAGCCAGAGCCTGATGAAATTGGTAATGTGATTGAATATGTTGTTGACCTTGCCAGGCAAATAAATTTAGAAGCAGATAGTGATGAAGTTCAAGAACTGCTGGATTCCCACAATTAGGAGCTGACAATTAATGAGCTCATAGAAATACATGATCAAGAGTAGGACATTGAAGAGTCTTTAGACCCAGGTCAATCAGAGAGTTGAATGACGGCGGGAAGTTCGATAGAAGGCCTCAATTTAATTTAAAAAGGGTTGCAAATTTATGAAGATATAGACGCCAGTGAAGAGTTAATTTTTTCAACAAAATAGAAAATTAACATGCTACAAGGAAATTTTGCAGGAGAAAAAAATCATTCGAGCGAGCAGAGATTATTTTGTTAGATTTTATGAATTCTTTTACATCAAAATAACTTTTTGTGATTTTGTATATTGTGTTATGTTAAATTTTATTAAACATGTTTCTTTTTAATTTATTATTTTCTTCTATCTTCAGCCCCAAATAAAAATAATTGAAAAGTATTTATATGCAAAATTATAGCCTGACTTATGCAAATTCAACTTATGCTGTTATACCTTAGTTCTACCTATCACATAAGTTTGGAGTATTTCTGTATGTGCAGTTTTTACTCTTCAAACAATTAAATCTCTCCAACAATGACATTTAATAATTGACAAAATAGCTGTAAGTTTATCTTTACAGTTTATCTTTCAGATTTTTTCATAATTCCCTAAACATCCTTAATTCTGGAGATCTTTGTCAAGTAAGATCCATTACAAATTTATCAACTTCCATCCTCACAGAAATTGACAAATTTGTAGAGTGAGAATTATACAGAATGCCACTGGTTGCTGAGCACTGATCTAGAACACGGGTGTCCAACCCTAATGACCTTGCAGGTCACTTCGGAAAAACATTATAATCTTGTGGGCTGCACATAAAAATATGTACCATTATATTAGATTTTGAAATGAAAACATTTATTGGAGTAAAAATTCAAACAGAATGAATTATTATTGTTGTTTTCATTATTTTTCATGTATACAGACATAGATAATATAATAATGTTTATATAATATAATAATGCAATGATCAAATAATGTTTAAAATATTACAGTTGCCATTTTCTCAAAGTTATGGTGTTCCTATTGAATTGATCTTTCGTTACTTGTTGTTGAAATTGATAGTGCTGTCATTCGCAAACGATTATGTATACATTGCCCTTTATCTTAACCGTTCTGAATATTTTTTTTAAACTTTAAAAAACATCTGACTGCCTCTTGCTTTTTGGGCACTCCAAACAGAAAAGGAGGAGGGGAAACAAAAGTCGCACACACAGAGAATCATGTGCCATCCATAGTAAAGAATACGCATAATGCAATTCGAAATTTATTAAAAAAGTAATTTACTATAGTAAAATCAAATGTAACTGTTTGATAAAATACAAATCTATTTTAATCTAAAGGACATTTCTATTATCAAAAAGGATTTATTTTAAAACAAGAACAGGTAATTTAAAAAACTGATATTTAAAAAAATTTTAAAAAGAGTCTGTGGTCCTCAATTTACATACTGGTGGTCTGCGTGTTGGACACCCCTGATCTAGAATAAACTTTCAAATATTTTACAAAAGTCTATAGTATTTACAAAAAAAAAATGCAGATTATTAAAAATGTTTGTAAAATATTATTTGTTGGTCATATTTGTGACAATTGTGATAATTATGTAACTTTATTTATGTATAAAATTTATCTTATGGCATTTCTTATCTGAACTGAAAAACATTTTATGAATGCCTTGGTGGTGAAACATGTTTTTAATAATAATAAACTATTCAATTATGTTTTCTTTTAAATTGCTCAAATTTCGGTAATTTTAGAATGAATCGATACTTTAAATATGTTTTTGCTAGAAAAAGATTTAAAAAAAGAACTTGCATAGATTATAGGATGTTAATGAGTGAATGAATATTCATATTGCACTATTCAGCTACAAGAGGGCTTTTGGGGATGGACCTCATAATTTTGAATCATGGTCAAGTGATAAGGACTAAAACTGAACTAGCACCCTCCTCTCCTTCTACACCACACCAACACAAAAGGACGATTGCGCCTCAACATAGTTAATGGGCATCATATCCCTTGGCGCAGCGGGTCTTTAGCTTGAACTTATGACACACTGGTCTCGAGTCCACTAATGGTTCACGAGAAAATTTTGCTGGTCCCCAGAAAAATGTGCAGTATACTTATTCATCATGTTAAGTTATGTTTTAAGATCCATTAAAACATAATTCTAATCATAACAATACGTAAAAAGTTATAAAAACACTTTTGTAGTCTAACACCACGGTAAATAAGTGGTACTGCTGTAGCTACATTGCTTTAGCTACATGTTTTATCTCATCTCATTTCACTCTCTTCTAATATTTCACTTTCCTGTATGTCACATACATACATATATATATCAGTTGAGGCATTTAAAGGTGGACTTATATATATGGACGTATTGAGTTCAATATAAAATATATTCAATATATTAGGTGGGTTATTAAGGAAGTTTTTGTGTATTTTCTTTTGTATATTTGTGTTTCTTAAGACAAGTACGATCTTAAATCTTAACCATATGCATATTTTTTTATAAATATATTTAATGCTTAAAAAAATTGTATTAGTGGTCCACGGGATTCAAATTATGAATTTACTGGTCTGTGAGGTCAAAAAGTTTGGTGACCACTGTTTTAAAGGAATAATGCTTTCATGAAGCTTGTGAAGTTTTAGCTTATAATGAATATTTTTAGATGTAGAACAATATACTACTGTGGCACTTAAATTATCAAACTAGTCTTAAAAATTATCTTTATTGAAAACAATGTACAAATACCATTTAATCCCCTTCAACATAATTACCTTTCTTATCAATATACAGCTGCATACGAGCTTTCCACCATTCAAAGCAGTTCTGCGGGTTATTAGGTGTCACCATTTTCAGTAAGTGTGCCGATTTTATATTTATCTCTCTTACAGACTGAAAATGTGTTCCCATCGATGTTTTTCACTTTAAGAAACAGGTAGAGGTTGTATGGGGCAAGATCTGGTGAGAACAGTGAATGCTTGAGCACAGTAATGCGTTCGTCCACCAAGAACTGTTTTACAAACAGCGTAGTGTGCTCCAGGGTGTTGTCTCAGTGTAAAATCCATGTGTTGTTGTTCTGCTGATCTGGCCCTTTCTTCCTCACTTTCTCAGGACCTCATTGTTGTACTGTTGTTTTATTGTTTTGGCCTCTAGGTACCCATTCTATCATGCTCATGCCATTAATATTGTCATTACTATGATCTACTTTAAAAAATTGTGTTTAAAGATTCAGCATTGATGAGGCAAAAAAAAAAAAAGAGTTTTAAAGTTTTTTGTTTAAACAGCTAACCTCTAAAAAAAACGAAAACAAACAGGTATATACACAACAAGAAAAAAATAAACGCCACATGTGCTATGCGAAGTGCACAACCAATCAGCAATGCAATAACATAATTTACAATGACATCATTGGCAGTACTGCTGTAAATTTGCATATTCATCTTGGATGAACATGTAAAGAAAAGTTCTCATGCAACTTGTGTTTATGTAAATTATAAAGGGACATGAGATCTAAATTAAATAGCTTTTCCAACAAATATCAAACAAAAATGATGAGCATCACCTGTTCATGATTTCCCAGATCGAAAAGAATGTTCATCTTCAGCAACCTCCCGAAAATCATTTGTGCCATTCAAAAATGAGACTATGTGACATGAAATTATCTCCTAACACTCCTTTAACAATTTTAAACATTCAGTTGGATTTCTTCTTTTTTTAATTTCACGAGGAATTTCAAATCTATGTGCAACTTGATCTTTATGTTTATCATGATGCACTTCGACACAATGTCTTTCCCATACAAGGATAGTAGCTGTGGTATCTTAGTGGTCAAGGTAACAGACTCATGGCTGTGCTGTGTCATTAGTTCGAGCCTAGTACCACTAAAGACCCACTAAGTAAGGGGGCGATACACGTTAAATCTGTCGAGATCTGAAGTGTCCTCCTGTTGGTGTGGTGTAGAAGTTAGAAGGGAAAGGTGCCAGCTTAGGTGTTGTCCTTGTCACTTGACCATGGTTCAAAATGATGAGGTCTGTCACCAAAAGCCCTTGAGTAGCTGGATAGGGCAATGTTAATATTCATTTACTCATTCAAACAAGCATAAAAAACAAACAAGTGGCCGCGGTAGGCGAGTGGTATAGGTATCAGATCGTGGCTTGCCTTGTCACAAGTTCGAGCCCAGTACCACTAAAGACCCGCCATGTATTTCAACAATGCACGTTAAATCTGTCAAGAGCTGAAATGTCCTCCCGTTGGTGTGGTGTGGTAGTTAGGAGAGGGGGTGCCAGCTCACGTGTCATCCACATCACTTGACCATGGTTCAAAATTACGTGGTCCGTCGCCAAAAGCCCTCGTGTAGCTGAACAGTGGGACGTTAATATTCAATCAATCAATCAAAGCAAACTGAACTAGATAGAGGGGTGGAATAATTTGCCACCTGCACTAGAAAGATCAAGGTCAATTATATTCCATTTCCACTCTTTCACACCAAGCTAGGGTATGCGCAATCAGGGAATTTAATTGTCACACCTTGTAGAATAGTATGTAAGGCATATTTTTTTGAAATTGTTACGCAGAATTTTATCCATCTCTCTCAGTTCTGTACAATTATTATTATCAAACTCTGATGTTCCACAGTGACCGATAACTATATTGGTTGATTACAATACAATAGTTTACCGTTACAATATTTTTTTTCTTGAAATCATTTCAAAATATATGCATGTAATTTTCATGTTTCTGTGTGTGAAAAGGAACATAAGAATTCAAAGCTATTTATTTTATCTACATTAATATCCAAGTTTGACATTCCTAGTCTTCTTTTTTTTATTTATTGTTATTGGGAAAGTGTAGAGAATTGCTCCAATTTAAGAGATTAAGTTTGTGTAAACTTGTGTGTCACAATCTTCAACGTAGAGAAGTTTGTTTTCTATGGAATGTAATATATAGTACATACTATGATTATGTGTGTGAAAATTAGATGCACTTGGGATAGTCGCTCATCATAAAGATATGGCGAGCTTTGAAGATTAAACACAGTTACTTTCCTATTCTTACTTTTTTTACTTATTTGTCAAAGAATAATAAATGCAGTATCTACTCATTCTTATTAAAGGTAAAGTACATTATATAAGGATCATATTAACAAAGTTGAGCATAGAAGCTTAAGGAATCGGGATATTTTACCTTTTGAATAGTTAAAAATTTATTCTTTTAAAATTAAAATTTGGAAACAGGATTTAAAAAGTTCTACATAAATGAATTAAGGTAATTTTTATTTATAAAACACACATTAATAAAAAATTTTCTGTGTTAAATTATTAGTGAGTAATTAAAAGCAAAGCATCTAGGGATTAATTTTGCATCCAAAAGAAAACAGGTAAACCTATTCATTAAAATAACTTTTTGAATGAAATTGTTCATTAAAAAGTATATTATTATAAATGAATTTGTTCAGGTACCTTATCCTGATTTGTCTCACCATATTAATGCAAATGTTTCTTAGTTGATATTTGTCAATTATAACAGCCATACTGATTAAATTAGGTAATTTTCTTATGAAGGAAGAATATTTTAAAAGGAAAAACTATTTATTGTATACTATATTGTTTGTACAGATATAGCTAATTTTTTTTTTAAAAATTTTAATTGGATTTTGATGTTTTTCTTCAAAATTAATATATCATCACTACTGTAGATATAAGAATAGATTTAAAGCAATTTTATTTGTTTCCTTTAATTGTTAGGCTCCATATAAATTCTGTATGATATGATTCAAGATAGTTAAGTTCTTTCCTTTATACTCTTTATATTACTCTATTTGACCTTCACTGTTTTCAACATGTTGTATGTGAACCCCATTCTCTGAACCTCATAATTTTATTTGTGCAAGTAACAGTTTTGTGCAGCTTTTTAAAATGTATATTTTTTATTAATTAACTGTTAGCTAATTAATAAATTGTTAGCTAATTGTTTTTCTTCCTTTGCATTGCTGTTGCTGCCTCATTTCAAATTCCTCATATTTAGAAATTTAGATTATACCCCACCTCTTCAAAAAATACATGGGAATGAAGAGGAGGGATCATCATTGAAATATAGGGAAACTAATATCGATAAAAATGTAAATGCCATTTGCAAAAACAAATCTAGAAATTATGTATCAGGCTACCATGAAAAACTGTCAAGTTGTTGGAATTTGATTCATTCTACAACTTAGGTGACTTCTACCTACATAATTGTAATAATTTACAAATACTTCACAGGTAATATTTCATTATGTGCTTTTTAATTTAACATATTTTTAAAAAATGTATTTTATTAATAAGATTTCACGTAAATGTTATGGTAAAATTTAGCTAAGTTGTATTGACTATATTTAAGTGCATTGAAAACATCTATCTACATTATGTTACTTAATTCTAATTTTATAGCATACATGTGCCATGTTTATGTTCGAGCTGACAGTCTTGCTGCTGCATTAATATCAGACCAAGAATATCCACAAAGAGTTGCACACACTTTGCTCAACAAAATCTTAGAAGAATTCTCAAATAAATTTCCGCCAACTTCTTGGACCGGTGAACCTAAGTAAGTGATTAAAATATTTTTTTCTGCCAAGAAATTTTTTTAAAAAAATTAATTAGAGATTATTTATACAATATGCAAAGGAAGATTCAAATTTTCGAGGTAACTGATGTGAAATATCAATAGCTATTCATAAAGATTTAAATTTATTTTTTTATGGTGCTTTCTTTCCTGGTTATCTTGTATGTATGATTCTTTGCAACTTCTTCATGGTCTTCAAGACTCATTTTCTTTTGAGTACTCTCAAATTCTCTTATTTTCTGACAGAGAATGTGACTTAAATTTTGAGTATTAAAGGCAATAAAATTCATTTTTAACCATAACACATTGTGAAAGCTATGATAGTGCTTCTACAAGGAATTTATATGCTTTGATAGTATGCTTGTTTTCAAGGTTGATGAGACAATAAGAAAGATGATTCTGCTTGTCCCTTTGCTAGATAGTATTTACTAGGATGATATTTACTTAGTTTCTTCTTATAATTCTATTGCTAGAGATAATACTATGTATCAAATGATGTATAAATAATAAATCATTCTTCATATAGTACAAAAACACTTTTTTACTATTGTCAGATTTTACATTTGCTAAATCTTTTTCTCCTTTTACAGGCTCAAATTTAGTCCTTTTTTTTTTTACTTTTTAAAAATCCAGTTTTCCACAGCAATGGCATATTTTTAGTACATTAGAAGTACATTTAATTTACATTTTAATTTAGTACATTTAATTTACATGCAACTGTATAGCTATCTCAAGCATAGCCATATACAACATGCATGCTTAAAGTACATATAGTTTTATATGCCTTAAGTTTGTCTTTGTACAGATTAATGTATGTCTCTGCCTCTTTTTTAAGTAATTTTTTTTTATTTTGACAAATCAGAATGTGACTGTGGAATTTACTAACCTAGCATGAAAGAAAAAATATAATTTCTTATGGTATTTTACTCGATAGTAGAGAATGTGAAATTTCCATTCTTATGGATTTTTTTATGGAAATTTCTTAAATCACTAAATTTTGTGCTAATATAATTAATATCTAGCTGAGTGGTAGTGCATTGCTCTTCCATGCTACAGGTCTGGGGTCGGAATCTCAAGCTGGGCAAGGTTGACTCACCTGTTCATCCCTTCAGTAGGTCGAGAATTGAGTACCAAGCTTGCTTGGAAATTAAACACTGAGAGTTTTGCATCAAATTGACCACCTGACCAGAACATCTGCTCATCCACCTCAGCGCACATGGTTACAAATACTGAGATGGGTACAGTAGGCCTTGGCCCTCATGGGCTGTTGCGCCACTGAGTTTAATAATAATCATAATTAATATCAGTAAGAAAAGCATCAAAATGTGGATTGGAAATGGGTTTTATTACATCCTTTCGAAATTTTTCATAACTTTGGTTTACATGTAAATTGACAGACAAACAGTGTATGTTATCTATAAAAAAATAAATACCACAAAGTTTTGCTTTTATCTCTTCAATTAATTTCTTACGTACAATACCTTATTATTTCTGGACATATAATACTTTTATACTGTAAACATAACCCATAAAAATTTTAAAATAAGCAAAGAGTTGATAACATCTGTAGGAATAAAGATAATTTGAAAGAATAAATTTTGTTTATATTATGAAAGGCAAAGAAAATTATTGCAATTGACAAAAGTCACACTTTGATATTTACTCATTTTTTTTAAATGTTGCATATATATATATATATATATATATCTGATAAATGCAGAAATATTCTCAGTGACTTTTTTTTAATTATGAGATAATTATTACATTTAATGCAATAATTATCATACTTGTATATTTATTAAAGTATCACAATATTTTTAAATACAATGAAAATCTTTTAACACGAAACTAAAGTGACAAATATTTTTTTGTGTTTAAAGATTTTGCAGAAGGAAAAAAAACATATATTCAACAAAATTGAGTTTATTAGAGTGCATTTTATTTACATGGAGCTCCGACTGTTCAAATATTTACAAATTTCCATTTTCGTCTTCATCAACAGCCTCAAGAAGCTCCAACTTCATTTAAAGCAAAGCAGAAGTTTGTTTTCCCCCTGAGCTCTTATCAATTGTGCCCGTACAAAGATTCTTTTAAAATAGAAAAAAAAAACATGAACCAAACACTTACTTTTATTCACACTATGAAGTTTTCGTCATGGAATTCTAAAACCAACTGGTGAGAGATGAAATGTTTTTGTGTGTTGCTTGTAGGGGTGGGGGATGAAATTAGCTTAAATGAATAAAATTGACTTGGTGTTGTAGGTAATTCCAAGCCCATTTCAAAGCCTAGTTAGCATCTTTTCTACAAAACCACCTCTTTCATTTCATACCCCACTTAAATCTTGCCTGCTCAGCTGGTGTTTTGTTCATTCCCAGAAAGGGAAATCTTTTCATGTTAAGTGATTTTCGTTTTGTGTTAACCCGTTCAAGACCATAATCACAAATATGTGATCACTTCAAGGAACACAATATCATATGTGAGATTGCATTTTGCCCATTCTAAGGCCCATGATCTCACTGGCGTGATATTAATTTGGAACTTATTAAATTTGGAATGATTATAAACATAAATTTCGGGCATATTTTGTGTAAAGTAATGATTTTGTATGTCTTTTTCAATGGGGGTCAGGCTCAATGGGAAAATCGCCCTGTCTTGAAGGGGTTAAGAGAAAAAAGATGCATGAAAATCCATAGTTGTCAGAATCATTGCATTACTTCTTATTAACCGATATTTTGTTATAAGCATTATCATATTAAATGTACTTCACTATATTACTTTTTTTTAATTAACTTGATTTGTATCTGTATAGACATTACTCATCAAATTATTATGTTTTTATTGAGTCATAGATTTGAGTCATGTAATGGAGTTGATACATGTTAAATCTGTCAAGGCTCGAAGTTCTCATAGTGGGATGTGGAAGTTAGGAGAGGGAAGTACCATCTCAGGAGTCATCTTCCATATTTGACTGTGGCTCTGAATTATGAAGTCCATCACTAATAGTTACCTCAGATTAACTAGAAGTGCAGTATTAATAAACAATCATTCTAATTTCTTTTTTTTTAAAAAAAAATTACAAACAAAAGTGAGTATTTTAGAATTGTGGGGTAAAGTGTCTTAAGTAAATCAATATTTTTTAATTTGTAATAAAATGTGTTTAAGAACAAATTTTTCCTATTATGTCAGAAGAAACTATAGTTTATCATTATTAAAAAATGTACAAAAGTATCTTAGAAGTTCAAATGGTAATATTTTTCACTTTGACTATTTTACATTTGTTACATCAGAAGTGTGAATCAATACTTTTTTTGGCAATGTGAATTCATGCATAAATATGCCTAAGTTTTTCTATGCAGGCTACATCTGCTGGTTTTTCTGTATAGAAGATTTTAAGTGGTTATGAATATTCCTGTAAAAGTAGCAGATCACATATTTTAGTCATGTTTAATAATGAATTTTAATCTGCTTTCTTTTTCCCTTATTAGTTCAATTGCTTTTCCTGTTTTAGACAAATATTTGATGGACTATCAGGTAAAAACAAAATATTTTGTTTCAAATGTGATTTGAAATTTCATAAGTTCATTTTACATTCAAATTATATGTTGTTTATTACAGAATCCTGAACAGGCTGATAGTATCACGAAAATTCATAATGAATTGGATGAAACAAAAATAATTCTAGTAAGAATTTAATTTCAATTAGAAATATTTTTGTAATTACTATTTGTATGCTTGAAAAAAAATTACTTTATTTTTGATAACTTTTACATATGAATAAAATACCTTAAATGCTGAATATAATTTACTTTTAGCTTAATTTTTATAAGTACAAGATAATAAAATCTTTAAGTACATAATTAATTGGAAATTTTAAGTAAGTAGGCAATATTTTAAAGAATTTTTAATTAAATCCTAGGAAACTGAACAAGGATGCGTAATGTTATTGAAATGAAAGCTCTCGTTTTAATAAAGATAATTATTGATATTAGTAATCATCTTTAATATTAATAATTAAATGTTGCCATAGCTTGTGTCTGTAACAATCAGAGATGGAGATAATACACATTTTTGATCACAAAAATATCAACAGTTAAAGATAAAGATTAATCTTTTATTAGCAATACTATTCAAAGTGTACTTTATTTTTTATTATTTCCATGTATATGTAATTTAAATAAGTTGTGCTTTTTTCCTCCACATTTTGCATAAATGTAAATCAGTGTTCTTTGATAAGCTTAATTCAAGATATAGGTCAAAAATTAATTTATACAGGTCAACAAATTTAATTAATACCCACCGCATTGGTAACATATTTAAAAGCTTTAAAAATTAAAGAACTTATTTTTAAAAAATTTTGAGTAAAATAATTGCAGATAAAACACAGTGATTGACATTTTACACCAAACAGATAATCAAAATATGAAATGATGTATAATTTAAGATTGAACCTCTTTTCACAAAATACCTATATTTTAGAAAAGCATTATTTTTACTTTGTTAAATGAAATTTTGTAAAAATTTTGATTTATTAGTTTATAACTTTTGTTTTTTAATATTTATAAGCCATTGATTTCATTGAATAAATAATTTTCTATTATTTTTCCAAAATGTTGTCTCATTACTTATAGCATAACACACTACAAGCAGTTCTCGAAAGAGGTGAAAAACTTGATGACTTGGTAGTCAAGTCTGAGCAACTTAGTGTGCAGTCAAAGGCATTTTATAAAACTGTAAGTACTTTTTAAGGAGAAAACTTGATGTGTTTTGGAAGCTTTTGTTGCTTTCTTTCCTAAAATTGTATGCAAATCTTTTATGTTCTTTAAAAATTACTGATAAGTTTTTTATTTCCTTACAGGCTAGAAAAACCAATTCTTGTTGTGTTATCTTGTAAAGAATTGTACAAGTCACACTTATTTTCAACAGAAAAATTTTAAAAACATAATTTCATTTATTCATCACTATTCATAGTTTAAAAAGGTTCCTAGAAAATATGATATAATGAATTTATTTTTGGAATGTGTCAGTACTCTATCATTCATTGAAAAGAAAAAACTTTAAAAAATTATTTTTTAGCATCATTGTTTAATACAATGTTGCATTTTTAATTATTTTATATTTGATATGTTTGTGTTATTTTGTTTTGTGATATATATATGATAAAAAGCGTATGTACTATATTTATTCTCAGAATGTTTATAAGTGTATTTATTTATGTGCATTAAAAATGTGTGTCAAATACATATCAAAATGACTGGATATTTTTTTTAACAATCTTAAATAATATGCAAAAAGAGGCCAATAATTCAATATAAAATTTCCATTCTAAAAATCATTGTTGATTTAAAACTAATGACAATAAATAAATGTGTATAAAATTGTTACAAAAATTATATTAAATAGTTAGATTGAATTTAAAAAATCATTAGCAGTAGTAAAAATGACCCTTTTGAGATGCATAAGTACTTTATTTTTAAATAATACCTATTAACATCACCACAGGCAAATTGGCACCATGGGAATTGTGCCATTTTTTCTCTAATGTCTTGACAGATTAGATTATTTTCAAATAAAGCATGTAATAATAGTTTTGTGGTTTTAATATCATGGCACGATGCAAGTGGCACCAATTTTGCTTTTGTGACGCTAATACGTAAGCACCAAAAATTATGAGTGATTGGAAAACTAAAATTTACTTTTAAAAGATAGCTAATTAACTTTTCAGCAGACTTGGGTGTAATTAAATCATATATGCTATTGCTTATACTTTTTGGAGCCTGAACAGTTTGAAAGTCATAGCTATTTTCTCCCTTTGTAATGAATTGTGTTTGTCCAGTTTTCAAGATTAAAATTCAATTATTTAATGCAGTTTTATATATTTTCTGTTGATTTTATGCAAACTCCCCATTATTCATTCAATTTAGGACATGTCCTACTCTTTAAGGAAAATATCTACTCATATGTTTTGGAGTTTTATTCAGTAATTATATATATCAGATATGAATTATTTTATCTAGTTGATAAAAATATTACTCGAATTATGGCTTCAACATTTGTAAGTGGGAATGTTATTTCATGTATTTTAAAAATTCCTGATAAGAACGCAGATTCATTCCAAATTTGTGTATTTGAATTTTAATGGCGCAAGGGCCAACTTCGGCCAAGCTGCGCCAAACACTTGTTAAAAAAGAAAAGGCCTATTTTTTTGAATACATAAAAATACATGCACACATACATACGTATAATATATTAAAAATCTAATTAAACACACAAATCAAATATAAAAGTCCAATTTTTAAAAGAAAGGCAAATAGATTTTGGTGGGGAGATTCTCCCACCAAGTCAGATAAGGTTAAAACAGATGTATGAAAAAAGGTGATGCGACGAGGGCTAAAAATTGGACAATCTATTGAAATGTGAGAAACAGAATACGGGACTTTACATGAAGGACATTCTGGGGCATTCTCACCCAATTTGTGACACTGATCTCAATGATGAGAATAGTGAAATAAATATCAGAAGTGAATCTGTACAATGTATATCTAACTATGAGATCTAGTAGAATTTAATATTGGTAAAGATAAAACCCTAAAATAAAATAAACTGATTATTTTTTTTAAAAAAATGCTCAAAATGGAAGAGTTGAGCATCATAAAAGTTTTTCCTGACATTGAAATATTCCCAAAAAATATAGATTAAATTTAATCACTTTTAAAAAATAACAGTTGAAATATTATAAATGAAATTGTGGAATATATATACAAATTAACAGATAAATGTAGATCATCCATAAATGAACATATAGATCAAACATTTTTTTTAATTTGTTAGTAAAACTAAATGTTTACAACAGACATGCATAGTTTTTTTCTAATTTATATTTTATTATCATTATATTTTTCATCAGCAAGAAAAGAACAGAAAAAAATTACCATGTTGTAAAAAGTACAATACACACACTTTCTCATGTAAAAGTGTGCCTACTAGAAGGTTTATAAAACTAATCGGATTTTATAAGAAAGAACACTTGTCATAGTATTTTTAAGACAACTATCATGAATACTTTTTTCATTAATGAATATTATTTATTGGTTGCATAAAGCAAGGGGAAAATTATTAGGGTGAGTGGGGAAAACATTTACTGTGCAGTTTCTAGATAAATCTAAAATGTCTTTCCAGCAATTAGATTTCCCAGTAAACAACTGACTGAGACTTTTTAGAAAGGGATATATTTTTCCAATTTACAGCCCTGATGCCAAAAAATTCTTCAGAATTTTAAATTTCTTCAGAACAAATTTCTGAGGTTTCATAAAGGGCTTTTATCAAATTATATCAACATCATAAAAAAAATGCTATCATTTTACTTAATTAGGAAGAACATAACCACCCTCTTCCGTATAATTATTTTCGATGTAAATAATTAGAAATGACTGTCAGCAAATTCACCTTGATACATGAGCAGCAGATTGAGAATACAAGTACAAGAACATAACTTGGATTTATAAATTAAATTCTTTTATTAATAGTTTTAGAATTGAATTTTGTTTCTTATAATTTAGAGTAAAATGAAAAACAAATTTAATATTTTATGATCATAATTCCAATGCTGGATTTTGTATGTAAATTAATATTATATACATTAATTATATAATTATTGAAAAGTTACTTCGAATGAACTTTTTTTTTTGCATAAATGGTTTTGAGATTTCGATATAAATTCCAATGCATTAAAAATTTGAGCTCAGAATAATATTTTTAGGTCAGTAAACAAAAATTTAATTCAACATAAGGATTCGTTTTTTTAAATATGTTTTTTAATTATCGTAGCATTTTATAATGAGTTGAAGCTATATTTAAAATTCGATTTTTGTAACCTAGTAGCTTTAACCTGTGCGTAATTTAAATATTTTTATTTTAGATTCTATATCACTATTTAAAAAATAAAGCCACTACACGGTGGGTCTTACAAAGCTCTAATAAAGCTTGAGCTATGAAAGTAGCTAGACATTTGCCAACTTGACTCTATCGTTATCATTTCGCTGTTTTTCCTTGAATCGCCATTATAATTTAAGAAACGGCGTTGCTTGCGAATATTACAATTTTAACATAAAATAAATACAACTGAAAGTAATATTAATGTATTACACTTTCAAATATAAATTATTTACACTATTTTAAGCGTTCATTACGCAAAACTTTTAACAATGTGTTACTTTTGCTGAGCAGAGATCAGCTTAGGGAGGTATTTTCAAAAATCGACCCTCAAGAATGTTAGGGGGAATTATAAATAAAAAAAATCCTTTTTATCAGCTGTTAGAGTTACATACTTAAAATTTAATGAAGTGTTTTCTTTCTTTTTTTTTTTTTTTTTTTGTTTAGCTGAGATATGCAAAAAGCTTTTTTTGTTTAATTTGCAATTCACGTAAAATTAACTCATTAAAAACTTCTTTATCCTTCAATCTGTGTTTAATTTTTCAGTTCACCCGTGCGAATAACGGGTATACCAGCTAGTTTAATATATAAAGAAAATAAAAGGCGAAATGTCTATTTAATAAAATGCATTCATTTTTCAAAATTTGACAGTTAAATTTGAACTTAGAATGGATCTTATTTTGCCTGACTTTAGTTTTGTTATGCTATTAAAATAAACATTACATTCGAGTTAAATTACGAATAATAAATGGTATTCAAAACAGTAAATGTTAAGATACTAACTACTCTTAAAATAAAATCTTACCAAACATTTAGTTCTACAAAAAAAACCCAGTTTAATTTTAAAATTTATCAGTTTCGGTTTTTAAGAGTAAAAATGAAATTCCAAAATAAGTAGTTGTTTGATCACTACACCCGGGATAGCTCAATAACACACACCTCACACATGGACTGTAAAACACTCTATTTTTATTCACCTAAACACATAGTAACTAGAGATACACAGACAGCGCCGTCTGGCGCACGGTTTTTGCGACAAGCATGAACATTCTCCCCCGCGCTGACATGTAATACATTCAACAATAACACAAATTACAATAAAATGATAAAATACTATAGGATTACGTAAAACAAATTAAGGTACATATAAAAATTCTAATACACAAAATATTCAGAGACAAAATTCAAACTGGCATAGGTAAAAGACAAACTCTTGAAATGGCTCTTTTATATTCTCCAAATTGTGTTTTTACTTTTACAACCCTTATTAGTGCATCACTGCCACTATAAATCTCAGTGATTGTCCCTAAAGGCCATTTAAAGGTTGGCATATTGTCTTCAATGAGAACTACCAAATCACCCACCTTAACATTTTGTTTTTTAAATTGCCATTTATTGCGCTGTTGTAATTCACTAAGATAACATCTGTGCCACTTATTCCAAATTAGTTGTACTAGTCTGGTTATCCGTTGCCATTTTTTAAGGGCATTCTCTTTTAATTCAATTAAATTGGGCTCGACTACTGAAGTCATAGACCTCCCTATCAAAAAGTGGGCTGGAGTTAAAGCGTTCATCCGAATTGCTCGATAAAGGGCACAATGGCCTGGAATTTAAAATTCCCTCTATTTGGATACAAACAGTTAAAAATTTCTCATAGGTTAAATTTGAGCCACTGACAACTCTCCTAAGATGGTACTTTATTGACTGAACCGAAGCTTCCCAAAGACCACCAAAGGATGGCGCTCTAAAAGGTATAAACTTCCATTCTATACCCTCAGCAGATAAGAAACCTGCTAAATTATCATCTGAATCCTCAATAAGTTTTAGAAATCTCTTGAGCTCTTTATTGGCACCTACAAATGTTTTCCCATTATCGGAATACAATTTAGCACATTTACCTCTGCGACTAAAAAATCTTTTTAATGTAGCAATAAAAGCATCAGATGTAAGATCTGACACAATTTCTATGTGAATCGCTTTAGACACAAAACATACAAATACACAAATATAAATTTTATGCAAAATTCCTTTTCTTTGATTTTTGTACCTGATCATGAATGGGCCACAAAAATCCACACCAGAACAGTTGAACGGGTAATCTGGGACTACTCTATCACGGGGTAGATTACCCATTAGCTGAGAGGTAACAAGGGGTCGGCTTTTAAAACAGACAAGGCACTCATGCACTACTTTTTCTGCATAATGAACGACCATTTAATGGCCAGAACTTTTCCCTTACATAGTGTAGAAGAGAAGAAGCACCAGTATGCAGATTCTTTCTATGGAAATGGACAATTATTTGAACAGTTAAATTATGATTTCCTGGTAAAATTGCAGGATGTTTATTAACATAAGGTAAATCTGAATTACTCAGCCGGCCTCCAACTCTCAATAATCCATCACTGTCTATAAAGGGGTTTAAATTTCTAAGTTTACTATTAGGTGAGACAACTCCTTTACTTTGTAAGCTCTTAATTTCAGCCAAAAAAACCCGTTCTTGGACCATTCTGATCAGTTTAGTTTCTGCTTGGTCTATATCTGTAGCAGAAAGGGGACCACTCAATGTTAGTTTACGTTTGTTTACATTATTACTAAATCTTAACACATAACTAAATATACGAACAATTTTCATATAACTATTACTTTTACGTAACAAAGTAGATAAAATAGAAGATACACAATTAGTTGAAACACAAACACTAGATGTAATTATATCAGAACTCGAACCAGTTTTCAGTTCCTTAGAATACTCGCATTCCTTAACTGGTGACAAACTTGTTTTTCACTTGACAACTTACCTTTTTCAAGGAATTGTGGACCATGCCACCATAACCTTAAATTTGGAAGGTCACAAGGGCGCAATTCCCGAGACACAAGATCTGCTGGGTTGAGAACAGATGGCACATGGTTCCACTGGAATCCTTCAGTCAATTCTTGCACCTTGGCGACACGATTGGCTACGAAGGTTTTTAAACGATTGGCAGGTGTATTTAACCATGCCAATGCAATGGTTGAATCCGTATGTAGCACAATATCACTTATGTTTAACCTCAAGGTGGAGTGTATTCTCTTGACGAGTTGAGCTAATAAAACACAGGCACAAAGCTCGAGTCGAGGTATGGAAATAACTCGAATTGGTGCAACACGAGATTTGCTGGCAAGAATGCTCACTTTGGCAGCACCGTTGTGAAGAAAGCACTGTAGGTAAACGACCGCTCCGTAGGCCGCTTCAAATGCATCCGCAAATCCTTGGAGAACGATTCTAACATTATTATTGTCAGCCATAATAAATCTGTTAATTTTCCCTACCTCGATACATTTTAATGTTGTCACAAATTCTCTCCACTCGTTGGCAATTGAATTAGGTAACACATCATCCCAATCCAGTTTACATTGCCATAATTGCTGCAGAAACACCTTTGCTTTCGCAATCACTGGGCCTAAGAAACCCAAAGGGTCGTATAGCTTAGCACACAATTACACTTAAAACTTCACGTTTTGTATATATATGTTTAGCTGAAACAGATACCTTAAACGCGAAACAATCATCAAATGGCTTCCAACTAATTCCCAATGTCTTCACAGATAAGTCAATGTCAGTAGAAAATGAATGCTCGACGTCTGATGACAACGAACTATTTAATAACTCAGGAGAATTAGATGACCACTTATGAAGGTTCATTCCACAAGATTGCAGGGCATCTTTCAGTTGCGATTGCAATTGTTGAGCAGTCTCCAAATCCGGCGCTCCGCTCACAATATCATCCATGTAGGTATCATATAACAGGGTTTCAGAAGCTAAAGGAAATCTCGATTTTTCATCCTTCGTCAACTGCTGCAGGGTTCTTATGGCAAGGAAGGGTGCGTTGGACAGCCCGTAAGTGACAGTCTTTAGTCTTTTAAAATTTCTGCATCTAGTCCATGTTTCCATATAATGCGTTGCAAATCCTGCTGATCAGGATTTATTAATATTTGCCTGTACATCTTTTGGATGTCAGTCGTAAAAGCAAATTTGTGTCTTCTAAAACAAGATATTGTCTCAAACACATCTTCCTTCACTTCACCTTTCAATAAAATGTCATTAAGGCTTATGCCTGTTGTGGTGGGGGATGAACCGTTAAAGACGATTCTTAGTTTAGTAGTCAGTTTTTCAGGGCATAATACACCATGGTGGGGTATGTAGTAATGTGTGGGTAGTTCACTTGACTCAACTACCCTTTCCAAATGACCTAATTCCTCATACTCCTTCAAAAATTCCGCATACAACGATAAATAACTAGAATCCCTAGACAACCGTTTCCACAATGAATTAAGTCGCCTAATAGCAATATCTTTGAAGTTTCCTAAACAAGACGGATCTTTATTTAATGCCATCGATACTACATACCTACCCTCACAATTCCTCCTATGAGTGCGCACAAAATGATCCTCACACAAGGACACCTCTGTATCAATCTTAGGCTCTATGTGAACACCCTCAATTTCCCAGAATTTTTCAGTGTTTTGTTTAAATCGTCATCAACAATTAATCCGCAATGAACGCGATTCTCTGTAACTTGTGTGTGATCTACACTTCCACTTACAACATAACCAAACACCGTATTTTGTAACACTAAATGCGAATTATCACAATAAAATTTTCCAGGCTTTAACAATTCGTAAAAGATTTCAGCACCAAGTAACATATCAATTCTATCTGGTATATTAAATTTATCATCCGCTAAGGGCACAAACTCTGAAACATTAACATCTACATCAATCACCTTGTTTGGAATGAGATCTGTAATCTTATTAACTACTAACAACATTAACTCATTCTCAAAAGTTTTGGCTTTATTTGCAACTGAAGTTTTTACGCAATTTTTAACAACCATAGAAGCAGCATTAACGCACGAAACCACTGTATTTATTTTCTCCATTTTCAGCTGCAAATTCTCAGCACATGCCCTCGTACATAAACAAGACTGCGATCCTACATCTAACAAGCATCTGACCTCCACCCATTGAGAGTATTTATTTTTAACAAGCGCGCGTACAGTACTCAAAAACACATTCTTTTTAGTCTGCCTTTCTCAAACCCAGTCGCCACAGACTGTGATTGTGAATTTGCTTCAACTGATCCTTCAATCTGCCCTGGAACAAAAGTAGGAGCATCCAAATTTAAATTACTAGTGGGAGTGGGATTCCTCGTTTTGTCACGTGAAAAATGAATCAAGCTATTATGAGGTCTAAGGCAAAAACAATTTTCTCTGAACGGCATTCCTTCAATCTATGAGGTAAAAAAAAACGAAAACAAAGATTATTCCGTTTAACTACCTCTACTCTATCCTCAACTGACAGTTTCTTAAACTGATAACACTTAGAAAGGGGATGAAAATTATTACCCTTACATAGAACACAATTTGTTTTGGTTTCAGCCACGAAAACATTCGACGAATTTCTCTCTCGCCGCCAAGTGCCAACCGTCTGCAGTCTATTTCGCCCATCTGTTTTAACTCCACTCCCTGGATTTCTGCTCATTAAATCATTCGAAACCTTTCCTCTCGCGGATAAGTAGACATCACATTCCCTCCCAAGCTGTTGAGGCTTGAAATATGTTTCTCCCTGTTTCGTTGCAATATGATTCATCGTATCTCTATCTAGCGTTTCAAATATTTTATCTGAAATTATTAGATCACACAAAGAGTGAAATTCATTAACTTTACGCAACTGACAATAATAATCGAAAGTTGTACTTAAGTGGGAAGCAAACTGAACATAGTTTTCGGATGGTAGTTTACGAGCCTTTTTAAAGTTACTCAGGCATTCTTGAGGCGTCGGTTCAAACTCTCTTAATATTAATTCTTTAATTTTAACATAACTGCTTAAATCCTCTTGACTCACATATGTTAGCAAATTATTGACTCTTTCTCCTAAAATATTTAATAGAATTTCGGCTTTTAGCTCATCAGGCACGGATTTGATTTGAAATGCCTTTTCTAAAGAATGAAAAATTAATGAAAGGACTCTGACCTAACCGGTACTTGAATTGTCAAAGTTTTAATGCTCTTTACCAAACTCTCCAATTTATCAGTTATGGAGCTTGGTTCTCCGCTTTCAAGAGATTGAGAATTTTTTTCGAATTCCTTCCTAACCTTCGCCAATTCTAATTGTTTTTCAATCTGAGATAATTTAATTTTTTCTAATTGAATTTCAGCCTCACACTCATTTTTCTCAGCCTCTTGTTTACTTTTCTCTAAAGCATTTTCAACAAGACTACGCACAAATTCAATATCATTTTTATAAACGGCACTTGATTCAATTAACTTTTTTAAATCTATTATTTTAGCTTTGCTAGGAATCTTCAAACCCATTTCCACAGCAACCGAGATAAGCTCGTCTTTCTTTAGATTTAATTTCAACGCCATTTTTAAACTTATTTTGTCACAACATCTACACAATATACACTATTTTCAACCAAAAAGCATTTGTAAGCACCTAAATTACACTATTGAGAATAGGAAAGTATACAAAAACACACAACAAGAATATCACAATCAACACAAATCTACAAACACTAATTTCAACCATAATATCCGTTAAAACTATTCAACTATTAACACCAACTTTAGCGAACACAACCAAATAACTCCTAAAACCATCATTAAGAATAGAAACACTCACCTATTCAAAAATTTCACCACCAAATACTCAACTAATAAAGCACAAAACCATAGTTGCTTGTTGAACTCCGGGAAAGTCGGACCAAAATGTTTGATCACTACACCCGGGATAGCTCAATAACACACACCTCACACATGGACTGTAAAACACTCTCTATTTTTATTCACCTAAACACATAGTAACTAGAGATACACAGACAGCGCCGTCTGGCGCACGGTTTTTGCGACAAGCATGAACAGTAGTATTTACAGCTATCTGACATAAAAAATAATGCATTCCAATTTTTAAGGGAAAAGAATATTCAAGTTAAAAATATGTGCGTGACAAAGATTTAGCTTATTTTTTCAAAGCGGAAAAAAAAAAAAAAAAAACGCTTGGTTCAAGTGTAGTATAGGTGTGTGTGTGTGGGGGGCACTTCGGATTTGCTTATAATTCAGATAATGGCATGAGGAGATCACTTCTAGAATTTTTTGTTACCTTTGAATGCTCGCGAAATTTCTAGATGGCAGCACTAGATATTACGTTAACATTCTAGAGACGTCGAGTGCGTTCATTGGAGTGTATAAATATAGAGGTCCTTTTAAATTCGTCCAGAAGTTGTTTACAAACAAAGAGCAAGTGAGTGAGAATTTGACATACCTGCGAACTTCTGCATTTCTTTGTGAACTCTTTAAAGTGAAGTATACTGAAAATTATTCGTCTGTTTTTGTTGTTGTGAATCTAAAAATTATTGCGAAATCAAGGAACTGTTGAAGCCGATATGCCGCCTGGTAAAGCACCGGCGATTGGTATCGATTTGGGAACGACATATTCCTGCGTTGGAGTTTTCCAGCATGGAAATGTTGAAATAATCGCCAATGATCAAGGTAACCGCACTACTCCAAGTTACGTTGCTTTCTCAGACACAGAAAGACTTATTGGCGATGCCGCGAAGTCTCAAGTGGCTCTGAATCCAGAAAACACCATCTTTGACGCCAAGAGGCTCATCGGAAGAAAATACGATGATCCTAAGATTCAACAAGATCTCGTTAATTGGCCATTCAAAGTTATTAACCAAGGAGGCAAGCCTAAAATTTCTGTTGAATTCAAAGGAGAATGCAAGATCTTCAATCCAGAAGAGATCAGAGCTATGATGTTGACAAAAATGAAAGAAACCGCTGAAATGTATTTGGGGCAGAAAGTAACGGATGCTGTCATCACTGTTCCTGCATACTTCAATGATTCTCAAAGACAAGCAACTAAAGATGCTGGGAAAATTGCTGGACTGAATGTTTTGAGAATTATCAATGAACCCACTGCAGCTGCCCTGGCTTACGGACTGGATAAAAATCTCCGAGGGGAGAAGAATGTCCTCATCTTTGATTTAGGTGGTGGAACTTTTGATGTTTCTGTCCTGACTATTGATGAAGGTGCATTATTTGAAGTGAGATCAACTGCTGGAGATACTCATTTAGGAGGTGAGGACTTTGATAATCGAATGGTAAAGCATTTTGTTGAAGAATTCAAACGTAAACATAAAAAGGATCTGAAATCCAGCCCGAGAGCTTTAAGAAGATTAAGAACAGCCTGTGAAAGAGCAAAGAGAACCTTATCTAGCAGTGCTGAAGCTACTATCGAAATTGATGCCTTGTTTGATGGCATAGACTTCTATTCCAAGATTAGCCGAGCGAGATTTGAAGAACTGTGTATGGATCTCTTCCGTCTTACTCTGGAACCTGTTGAACGTACTCTTACTGATGCCAAACTAGATAAAAGTAAAATCCATGATGTTGTTCTGGTAGGTGGCTCTACTCGTATTCCAAAGGTTCAAAAGTTGCTGAAAGACTTTTTTAATGGTAAAGAACTATGCATGTCTATTAATCCAGATGAAGCTATGGCATGTGGTGCTGCAGTACAAGCTGTTGTTTTAACAGGAAGCAAAGATGAAAAGATCAAAGATGTGCTTTTGGTTGATGTTGCTCCTCTTTCCTTGGGCATCGAAACAGCTGGTGGAGTAATGACAAAGATCATTGAAAGGAATTCTCGAATTCCTTGCAAGACTTCACAAACCTTCACTACCTATTCTGATAATCAGCCTGGTGTTGATATCCAAGTGTATGAAGGAGAGCGAGCAATGACAAAAGATAACCACCTACTAGGAAGATTCCAGCTTTCTGGAATACCACCAGCACCAAGAGGTGTTCCCCAAATTGAAGTTACATTTGATATGGATGCTAATGGAATTTTGAATGTTTCTGCTATGGACAAGAGTTCTGGGAATACCCAAAGCATTACGATCACAAATGACAAAGGTCGTCTATCCAAGGATGAAATAGAAAGAATGTTAAAGGAAGCCAAGCAGTATGAACGAGATCAAGAACAACGAGAAAAAGTGGCAGCAAGGAACTCTCTTGAAAGCTATGTATATTCTGTAAAACAAGCTGTAGAATCCAGTAATGACCGTTTGTCATCATCAGACAAAGAAAAAGTAAAGCGAAGTTGTGATGACATCATCCAGTGGCTTGATAATAATACATTAGCTGAGAAGGAAGAAATAGAACATAAAATGAAAGAGGCTCAGTCAGAATTATCTCCAATGACAAAACTACATAAGGGTAGTCAAAATATGAATGATAACTCAACAGCTAGTTCTGGTAAAGGACCTACTATAGAAGAAGTTGATTAAGTTGACTGATGTTGGTATATACTACA
Organism: Trichonephila clavipes; assembly: GCA_019973935.1. NCBI lineage: Eukaryota > Metazoa > Arthropoda > Arachnida > Araneae > Nephilidae > Trichonephila > Trichonephila clavipes. Next base: position 258,199 of record BMAU01018116.1, read on the forward strand.
ATTAACATTTGTTAATAATTCAGTGTCTACTTACAACTGTTGTATAAGAGGGCTGAATATATTTATAATGTTCCTGAAATATAGAAAATAGTACCTATATATGCTTCTAAAATGTTAGCAAAAAGTTAATGGTTTCTTTGAAACTAATAATGTGATTGTATTTATCAGCATTGTAAAACATCTGTGATATTTATAAATAAAAGTTTTATATTATTTGATGTCCTTTACTTGCCTAGTTTTTTTATGCATTGAATTATTTTGATATTCAGCTCTGTATATAAAAGTCTTTAGAAAGTTTTTTTGGAAAAATATTGCAACTTTTATGTAGTATGATAAGTGTATTAAGATTCTCTAGTAAACTTACTTTTATTTGATCAAAAATGTTAAGGTACAATTCATTTTGAATCTAATGAATAATATGGGTTAACTGCTTCTTTTTAGAAGTAAATATTATAGTACATCAATTAGGTTTTAAAAACTTAACTTTTGATGGATTAATGTTGATAAATAGGGCAACACATTTTAACTTTGTAAAATTAGTAATAAGATTAATGCTGTTTTTAGAATTGTAAGCTATTCAATATCTGAAAGATTCTTGTATTAGGACTTGGGAATAATATTGTAAAAATTATTATATAATATTAGTAAATCAGAGTTAAAATAGCTGCATGACAACTAAGTCATATACTTCTTAGATGATACTACTGTATTTAATTTTTGATATATTATTGTTCATGTACTTAAATGAATTAAATTATAATGCAAATACTCCTAAAGTAATAATTATTATTACTGTATAAATGTTAGTAATTGATAATGTAAAGACTTCAGAAGGGAGATAGGAAATATTGAGAGACAGTGTACAAGAAATGAACATATATATATAAATAATAATTCATTTCGTAAAACATACATACGTGAAGTACAAGCCAAGATTTTTAATTTGTTCCAAGAATATAGCAAGAAATATTTTTATAGTTGTCTTACTGGTAAATTAGTCAATATGTGCATTCTAGGAGTGAAAAACATAATTTTTAATGAAAATTAAAAAAATCATCTTTTTAAAAGTTGCTTTTTATATTTTATGATGAATCCTTTACAAATTAATCAAACTTATATTAATTTATCTAAGTTTTTTTATGACAAGATATTGATTTAAACAGAGTACATTAAGTATAAAATAAGATTTTTGTAAAGAATTTTAAGAGTATTTGGTACTTATGTATTAACATCATAACCAAATTGGCACTATACAAATCATGCCACTTTCCACTGAAATGTGATGGGGTTTTCTTTTTTTCAAATACAATGCATTAGAATATGTTTTCTCTTGCTCTTATACCATGGCGTAATTGACGTGTCACAAATTTGACTGTGGTGACATTAATGTGGAAGGGGTAGGAATGTAACCTATAAATTGTTCTTAAAGATATTTTAAATAATAAATATGGTTATGTAATTACATGCCCAAATTATAATTTAGCAAATATTTTTTTTTGAGTTTGTATTACATTGGTAATTTTAATGATTGCATTTATTGACATGTAACAGACAGTTCTAGATTCATTAAAATATGTTTCTGAATATATATTCTGACAATATTCCTTCAGGATATTCTCCTAAGCTACATCATTAGTGAGGAATAGTTTTATATCTGTGCTAAATTTATGCTTGCAATAACTTTTCATACAAGAACAAATACTCAATTATACCAAAAGAACAATCGTATATTAAATTGTATGATTATTCCTGTTTGAATCTAACAGTAAAATGGGTATAAAATGTTTAATATTTTTTACTTTAATGCTAAACTGCAGTAAGGTAAAGCTTAAAATTTAAGTGAAAAATATGTACATATATTTATGGAATGTTTCATTATTTTAAAGACCCAATATAGTGAACAGATTAATGTGTGATATTACAAATTTACATGAAAAAAAATATTTTTTAAAATCTGATTATGTGATTCAAAAAGGAACAAACTTTATCATACAGGCATACACAGCCTGGTAAGTCCTTTAGTACAAGATTCATCAGTATTAAGGTATTTAACAAAATGTGTTTCTTGCTTACTAGCATCCACCATTAAAAAAAACCATGGAGATAAGCAATAAAATATGCAGAATATGTCAAAATGTGTGTAATACCACATTTAATTTTGTTTTTTGATATTAATTTTTCAAACCAAAAAAGTTATGTAAAATTACATAAATTTTCTAGGAATACTTTTGTCCCTAAATTATTGTGAGAAAAAGAAAATTTTATATTTCTAATCACTTGCTAATGCCTGACAAGTTTATGCATTAGTCTTGTAGAGAATAATTATATTTTTATGCAAAAGATGTCTTGATACCTTATTTTCATACTAAATATTTCATTTGATTTCATATATGAAAATAATTTTAATGATTCATATGAAAAACAACACTATTGTATCCTACAAGTTTTTAGGATAGTTTTATCGCAAATTAAATAGCATGTGTAAGTGAAAATTCCTGTTACTAGTGTTAGCTGACTTCAGCTTGTTAAAAAAAGTAAACAGATGAAACAAGATATAGTTTTAAATCAAATGTGTGATTTAAAAAACTATTATAAGTTGGGCAGGAATTCAATATTGGACTTAAGCCAAATTAATAAAGTAGTTATTGCACATAAATGGGCAGTTATTACCTCGGAAGCATTGCATAAAATGATAAATACGAGATGAATTTGTTCATCAAGGCGTGGAATTTAGATAATTGGTATACATTTTGAAGAGGCTGTAAATCTGTTCATATTTTCATCTATTGAGGGAAGAATATAGTAGCATACATAGACCTCTCATGAGGATTACACTCTAAAAACACGTAGATAAAAGTGCTAAGGAGTAATCTCAATGGTAAAGATTAAAAATCTATAAAGCTACAATAAGGAATTGCACTTCCAAACTTCACTCTTGTGTACACCTCTGGAAGGTTACAGAACAGAGAAATATGTATGAAATCGAATTTTTCATGTAGAATAAAGGTATAAGAGGCTGTAAATAGTTTTTTTACATGTTGCATATTTTTGTAATAATATAATTTTACTCATTATTTCCTTCTATACATTAATTAATGCAACTTTGTTGCATATTGATTGATCACATTTAAACTAAAATAATTCAAATTGAATTATCATGATTAGTAGGCTCTGGTAAAAATTCAAAAATGTAAAATTTTATAGATATAAAACATTTTTATGATTGGTATTTTTTAAAAGAAATCATGAGATTTAATTACATGTGATGCAAATTAAATTTCCATGATGTGACATTTATTACATATGTCTATAATTTTGGTAGAAAAAATCTTCATAAATTATTTACAGAAAAATTTAGTGAATTAAAAAATAAATATATAAGGGTAGACAACCAAGTAGCTGTGAAACAATTTATTGTATAGGTGTCATGACTGAATCCTAAAATCAGTCACAAATACGAAGTGCTATGCAACTTTGAGGATACAAATATTGTGTTGGAAAGTAATCCACAATGATAAAATAAATACATAAGTTACATAGGTATATATATACATAGGTATGCATTTATATATGTTATATTTTTATCAAAAGACACACACAAATACATACTGAACATGAAGTGCTGTAAATAATTTAGCATTTACACAAACACAAAATGACAATGTTTTCTTTCAATGCATAATGTTTTTTTTTTTCTTTTCAAAAGGAGTAAAAACTACAGCAAAGAACCCATCATAATAAATAAACACATATTTTTCCTGATACAATCTGCTTTCGTAAAAACAAGATCCTCCCTGATGATAAACATAAAATTGACTTTGGTTTTCAGTGTTCAGAACTGACAACAATTCAAAGTGGAATACAATTCTACAATCATGATAATTCACAATAAATATATACACAAATGTGAATAAAAATATTTCTCTTTTAGCCGTTAAGTTTAACTTCAAACCATAAAAAAAAATTTAATTAAAATATCAGATACAACATTTAAGTAATGTTAAGACAACATGGTTTAAATAAAAAATATTTTTGATTTAAATGTTTACAATTGGAAAAAATGCTTTTGAAGACACATCTGAATCCTTAAAATTATAATAATATATATGTTATGCAGATATAATTAAATAAATAAGAGAAAATACTATACTTTGACCGAATATATTTACATTAAAGCAGATAATATTCAAGTAAATAGCTATTATAGATTGTGATACAGAAAACTATTATAGAAGTCTTTTATATCCATTTTTATAATAAAAGAAACTATCTAAAATAGCAATATTAAAATTCCTACACATAACAAAAATCTGATTCATATTTGGGATAAATATGCATATTTATATTTTATTTTGAACTATATTATAAATAATTATTAAAAAATTATTTTCTTAAAATGCTTATATTTATTTTATTTCTAATTAAATATCACACAACTTTTGTATAACTGCTACTTGTATTCCTTAACTTGTATGCATTCAAATCATATTAAAAGTTACAAATTATACAAATAACGATTATACAAAACTGTTCACCAAATTCAGTCATAAGCTATTAAGATGGAGAAGGAATTAAATTACAGAAAAAAGATGTGTTCTCTCACACACAAATAGAACAAACTGTGTGTTATTACAATATATATTTATAATTTAAACAGTTTTGTAAAAATTAATTTTATACAGTTTTTTTTTATAGAACTGCTTTGAGATGGTTAGCTAGCTGAAGACATATCAATTATTAAGAGAACTCTATAATAACATTTAGTCTTTTAAATAGGAAAGAATATAATTTGATTGCAGCAAGACCCCAATTAAAAAAAAATTCCTATAACTTAAATTTTTCAAAACTCCAACAATTGTTTTCCATTTATTATCTAGAACAGCGGTTCTTCAAACATTAGACCACCACAGACCCTCTTTATATATCCTAAAACTGCTACCACTATGTATACAGACTTTTTAATTAATTTCTTTGGTCAAGAAAACAACAAACATCTGATTAAGAATATTACATTGTGGTTGCTAACAATAAAAAATCAAAATTAATATTCCTGACTGAAGGACATATTCTAGAAGTTTTTTTCATTGGGGGAATTTAGTGATCTAAATTAGGATAGCACATCTTAAAATTTTTCCATGAGGCCTTTCAAAGTCTGTTAAAGGGAAATCATAACATTAACCCCCTGGAAAGGCACTGTGGGTCCTTGAAAGTCCACAGACCACAGTTTAAGAACTGCTGATCTAGAACATTCTGGTACACAAAGATTTCTGAAAGAATAAGACTTTTTTTTAAAAAAAGAAGCTATTTTCGATATTTATTGGTAAATTCACATAAGAAAAAAATTTTTAGTGACAAATTTCAAAAGTGAAGTTTAAACTTTTATCTAAATTGTATTCAGGCCTTAAATTCATTTACAATTCTCTCTTTTCAAATAGATCTAACTACTCGATGTTTAAGAAATTTAATAACAAAATAGGTCATTTTTATACGATTAATGTTCTAAAAACTTTACATATACTTTAATTAATAAGTTTCATATGACAATTAAATTGTATATATCTATAAAGGCCAAAAGCTTACATTTAAAATAGCTACTTCTAATATTCTATAAAATAATTGAGACAATTTAAGAACTAACATTTTTAGCAAAATATATCTATAAAATGTTACATACAGGCAGTGTTGTTACAACTTTAATAACAATGGACTTTTATTTTTGAATTGGTTCATGAGAATTATAAATAGGTTTAATAATATAAATACATCTCTCTTCTCTCTTGCTTCCTAATACATTTCTAGAATGAAAATAATTATGGAGCAATATATATATAAATTTTATATAAGTGTACATTCATTTTCACTAAGCTAAAAACACAAACAATACTCCACTCCAAACCATTAACTACAATGACAAAATACATGAATATGTCACAAGATCATATACACTTAAGACAGTAGCTGCGGAGAAAAAAATAAAATTCACAATCTATTATTTATACACAAAATTTACAAAATATGACAATACATTCATTATCTATGAATTTTTCTTATCATTCAGCACAGTTGAATAATAAAAAATGACAAGGATATTTTAAATAAAGTTACTCATTTAAATGTTGATAATTTAACATTTGAATTAATACTATAATCAAACTAGTATTGTGCAACCAATTTAGATGGTAGTTTAAAATATAAAACATATTGAAAAACATTATTGAATGAAATTATTGATTTCATCTTTAGAATTACATATAACATAGCATCTGATAGACATTTAAACCAAAACATTAACACATTCACCAGTAAAATCAAATTCTTCCTTTGATGCGGTAAATCGTCTACATTATATTCAATGGCATACATAAGAGGTGGATTTGAGGGTTCAACCCCCTTCCCCCTCCCATAGACCAATAATATTTTTTTGTTACCATAATTTTTTTAACATTCAACCAAATCAATATAAAAGTAGATTTTATTTCCCGATAGCATTAAAAAACATAACAAAAATTTTTCATTATAAAATAATCCAAATTGATGAAATTTAACAAATTTCATCAAAAGAAAAGAAACCAAATTTCGGGTACAAAAATGCTACATTGCTGAATGTACAAAAAATAATAAAATAAGATAAATAATTCCTAACAACCACATCAAATTCCTTTTTTAGATAAATATTTTAAAAATTATGAAAAACCTTCTATGAATAATTCAGAAATATGCTTATTATCTTGAAAATTTTAAACCTTTAAATAAAGATTATTTCTTTAGGTCAAAGGAGCTAAAATTACATCCATACTTCATGTATAGAAGCATTCTAATACTGTAACCCTTTTATCCACAATACTTGATAATTTATGGCAGTAATGATTTATAAATTTTTACATAAAGATGTATTAAAAAGGTACTTCAAAAATATATTTTGATTATTTAAGTTTTTAACTTATTCAATTCTCTCTCTCTCTCCTCCCTAATCTTATATAGTTGGCAAGGAATTTTTTTTATCTCCCCTTTCCAGCAGATAAGCTAATATTTGTGTTAAATATGGAATAAAAAATTACATTAAAATTCTTTCTTTTTTTGTGCTGATAATGATAATATATTTTATAAATATCAAATTACAGTTTTTCAAAAGATGCATCCTTAGAGAGAGATATTTCTTCCCCTCCCCCTTCATTTTTATAATCTGAATTTTATATTTATAATTTTTTTTTCTTTTCCAAGATGTGCAAGATTGTTGCTATGCATCTACTGGTAAGCTATGGGTGAAATTTAATTCAAATTTCACACATTTTTCATACTATTAAAACATTTAAATGTTTCTAATCTAATCTTGAAGCTTAGTACTGGAGCATAAATCTTAATGGGGAAAAATATGATCATTTAAGCACTCTTAATTAAGCATCATTATAAATAGACGAATTACATCATAAATTTAGCACATAAGAAGTGAAATTTTATGAAAATAATTTGAAGATCATTTCATAATCTTATTAAAAAACCTCTAATTGTGCATTGGGCAACATTTCAATTTCACACAATACCTAAAATTCTATAACAAAATAATTTTCTCAGATATCAACATTTTATTTAAAATGTCAATAGATTATTTATATTTCAAGTTCATAAATATTTAAGTATACTTGAAATGCATTTGCATTTAAATTCATTAAACCTATACTACAAATGTGCACATTACTTATTATTTATATTTCAAGTTCATAAATATTTAAGTATACTTGAAATGCATTTGCATTTAAATTCATTAAACCTATACTACAAATGTGCACATTACTTTTTAAAAGATCTATAAAAACTCAATAGTTACATTTTTAGCTTTGAGATTTTTTTTTTAAATGTCCTTTTCCCCCCTCAAAAACCAGACGAATTTCTTATAGCTAGACAATTATTTGCATCATAATATATATTTGATGTATTACATAAAAATTATACTAAAAAAAGTCTTAAGAAATTAATTTACATATTGTATGTAATTGAATGTAATGATGATTGCTTATACAAAATCATTGCTTATACATATGAAATAAATAGCAGTTAGACTTCCTTTAAAACTTATAAAAACACAAAGAGAATTGTTATGTAAATTTCACTTTGCAAAATTTCATTTCTTTATGACGTATTGCATTTGACAGATAATGCAAGATTAAACTATGTGTGCCAAAGTTACAAGACTATAAACAAAAATGAAAAATGTTGGAAGAACAATAAGGAAGAAGTAAGTTTTACATTAAGCTTACTTTTAAGGCAGATTCTGAATTAGAAGTAACTGATTTCAGAGACAAAATTCTAGGTGGGTGAGAAACTCATTCAACAGACAAAGAAATTTTTTCATACAAGTATGTTTAAATCTTTATGAAAAATATGCTGAGACACACCAGAAAGCACACAGCAATAGACTCCAAATAAGGGAAAAAAATATTCTACACAAATTAGAACAAAACTTTCAATTATTTTTAATTAGAAAAAATAATTTATAAATAATTTATTTTATAAAAAAATAGATTAGATTTTTACCACACTTTTTTTTTCTAGAGTTAAAAAAAATGAATACATATTTTCACAAGAAAATAATGACTCATTAAAACTTAAAATTGAATGTTTTCATTACCTTTTCACAAGCACAATAACTTCTATACTGAGAACATTCACTGGGAATTCACAATTACTAAAACATTTCTCATCAATGAGAAAACCATACAATATACATTACAAATGAATAAAAACACATAACAATCTACAAACTCCCTTTTTTTTTCTTTCAACATAAAATCTCAGGCCAAAAAAAAAAAACGTACAAGAACCAGTTCAATCAAATAATAATAATAGAAAAAACTGCATTTTTTTCTTTAAGTGACTTAGTCTATCCTTTGATTGAGCAGAATTTAAAAATAAAAACCTTGAAAGAGTTCTGCTTGAATAGCACTTTTTTTAGGAGTGATTCATTTTTAAATATTTTTTGCTATGCCTCGGATATGTCCTGCTCGCTGAGATGAGCAGCTGGATTGGCACACTAATCATGAGGGTGATCACAGGTCACTAGGAATGTTGTCACAAGAGATGTCTAATTTGTTCGGTCACTCGGCTTGACCGTTGGAGCGAGGCCTGTGTACTAGGAAGTGAGTGAGTTTGGTGGGTAAGGAGCCAAGATTCAGCTGGTAGAATTCGACAAGTTGAAGCAAGTCATAAAACTTGGTTCGACCATTGTCCAATGAATAGCACAGTTGGTCTTTCTCATCAACCTGAAAAAGTTGATAAATTTCACAAATCAGCCTCTGTAAATTATCTTTTATGAATGATGCATAATATATACAAGCTATGAATCAGAAGACAACCAGAAGCAGAAAATTTAATTACTTTGATTCTAACATCCTTACATATGGTTTGAAATTTAATTCTACTTTAATTTAAGTTTTGAGAATTAAAAATGACAAGAATAATGCTTTTATCATCAGTAAGAGCTGATAAGAGACAATAAAAAAATCTCTTTCCTACAAGCACTTCAAAAGATTACAAATCAATAATAAAAATGTTATTATTCTTAAAAATATTGTGAGTATTTTTTGAACACTAAACCAAGTTTTAGAACATCTTGCAATGTTTATTCTGTTTAAATAATTCCAGAATTTGATTGTTAGTTACATATTCAAAATTTGCCCAAATCAAAATTGTTTATTAATATACCCATAGGAGGATATTTTAAACAGGCATTAAAGTGAAGTACAAGAGTTAAAAGAAAGTTTTGTAAATATAGAATATAAAAATACAGTAAAAAAACTTGATTAGTCTTAATTTAGATAACAGGAACTAAAATTTATTGCTTACTTTGTATTAAACAGATGATATATTTTCTTCTATAACAATACCAATTTTATCTCTATGTAATTAACAAAATTATTCTCTCTATCTGATCAAAATAACTATATTTTTAAAAATGAAAATTTTCAACAAAAACAACATATTTATGACCTATTTATTTTTTGAGTACCATTTAACCCAGGCACAATGGGCACAGTCACCCCAGGCTCACAAAATCATTAATTCTGGGAAATGTGTTTATTTGTCACCAATGACCTTGACAGTATCCTCCTACATGACAGCCTTCATGAGAACTAAAATGTTATTTGTCACATATCTTCCTCTTTTCTGGAAATGGCAAACTTTTTTTTTGCAATCTTAAGGTACTTGTTTTGACCAAGTTCACTGCGTGACCACATTTGTTCCAAAATATTTTCTATGAACATGCTACATTTTCCCCCTGTGAACAACTTGGTATTTTTGATTGCTGTGTCGTACAACTTAGTACGGTTTGTAAATGTAAATGAGCAGAATATAAAAAAAGAAGTAGGCATTTGTGACATCTATTGAAGTTCAAACTGATCAAGCAAGGAAAGAAATGCTAAAATAATGCATATTAATCATGATAGCAAAAGTAAATTTGAGAAAAGTGATGAACATGAAATGTTTGAGTTGAAAGGAAAATTTTTAAATGCTACCTAAAGAGCTGCATTTAAAAAATACGAAGCTATAAGTGTATCACAAGACACTTCATACTATAAAAAAAACACAAGCAAGAAAAAGTTCAACATGCTATTTGTCAAATCAATTGTCAATCATCAAAGGAAAATAAAACTATAATAACTTGAGCAAAATATGACAGTTTAGCCTGCAAATAACATTTCCTGTAATGTTAGCAAAAAGTTATGTTATTTGTGTCCTTTATTATAATCATGCTCATTGGAAATGTCTTGGTTCAGTTTGATTGATATTTTTTCTCAAATTATAAAAAAAAATCCTTAAAAGTAGGTAAGTATACTTATACTTAGTTAAATTATTCACTGGAATTACAATTTTTATCATGTCTAATAAAAATAATTATAAAAAAAAAGGATTAAGATGACTCAGTCCCTCCCCCCCTCGACCATTAACATTAGTATTGATTGCTCCCAGGTTAATATATGCTTCATGCAAAAAAAAAAGATGTACTATGATAACATTTGCTATTCTTATTCAATTTGTCACAGTACTCCAAAAGAATACAAATGTTATACAGTACAGTCCCGCTAATCCGAACACGGCTAATCCGAACATCCGGTTAATCCGAACGGCTCCGCGGAAAATTTTTTATAATTTTAAGGGCGAAAAAAAAATAAAATCGGTGAATATTTCAATATAAAACAGTGTAAACCTTAATTCAAAACAGTTCTTTATTTAATATTCACGCACTGTACATCAAGTTATGGTACAAATTTTAAAATGGTATAAACTACAGAACAGAACACTAATGTTTAGTATGAAAAATTGTACAACATAAGATTAAATATAAAATATGTACAGTTCAGTACAGAACTGATAATGTAGTGAACAAGTACCTTATTACATTAATTCAGTTATTTTTTTTTCTAACGCAACGAAGACAGTCTTTTCGATGATGCGTAATTTCGCCAGCGCCTCATAAATAACACATCAGCTGGTGTAGTGTCGGGCTGTTGCTCCAAGTAGCGCAGGGCAAGGTCAAGGGCAGCTGCGCCATCTGCATGTGGCACCACGTCCTTCTTATCGCATTGCGTCTCGTCGTCACTCCCCTCCTCCTCCATTGGCTCTTGAGTCACTGCCGCAGCTATGCTGTCATGAGTCAGAAATTCGGCTGTTTCCCCGTCTTCTTCCATCCATTCATTGATGTCTCCAACTGATGCTTTGCCAACATTAAACTCTGTAGCCAATTTTGTCACACCTTCACCTTTATCTAAACGCTTTAGAACCTTAACAATCTGCTTACGTACACTGTATCACAGATAAATGTCCAAAACACACAACAAACTGTTTTCACTGTAGAATATCACACTGTAACACTGTTATTAACACAGAGACACACAAAAGCAGACGAGTATAGAACGAGCGCGGAACGTCTGACGGCCAACAGTACGGGCACACGCACACGCAGTAACACTGACACACCAAGTTAGGAGTGTTGGAGGGAGGACACACGCGTCGAGGAGTGGGAGTACAGCCCACGCGGCAAAAAAGAGGGCGCGTACGCTCACATTACGACAAAATACATAGACACAATAGACCCGTACTCCCGGTTCAAATAGTGATTTCGCTGTTACTCCGGCTAATCCGAACAATCACGTAATCCGAACAGGGGTCGGTCCGATATTGTTCGGATTATCGGGACTGTACTGTAATCTGTGAAATTTAATGAGGGTGAGATATTTTACGATTTTCTTAATTCAGGAAAAGAAAAATAGTTTAGTTATTCAGATTAAAAGAAAAGTGCTACTTACAGGAAAAATTTGGCAATGATGAATTTTATTTTTATACACATATGATAAAACGAAGCTTCCAGGATTTCGTCGACTTTCTCTCACAAGGAACACACTAAAAGACAAATTTAATTTCAATTTTAAAAAGATCTAACAATTTAATTTTCAGTCTTAAAAATAAATTTATGCCCACATTCTTACATATGAATATAGTTCAAGAAATTTTAAATAAGTAATAATTTTTTAATCAAGGTTGTATGCATGATATTATGTATGTCCACCTTAATACAGAAAAACCTTAAAAAGAAAACTACCTCTATATATTATTAACTCTTGTTATTTTTTCTTCTTTTTCATAGTTCATACTATATTCACGAAAATATCTATTTCAGTAAGTTGATTACTTGAACTACAATGCACAATAGTAACTTATCATTAACTTGACCTCTGTAACAATATTAGACAAATCTACCTCATAATAAGAAAATTAAAATCATTGACTCTCTTCTCCCAGGTGGTTTTTCTACTTTCTAAAATAATATTTTAATTTCCTATAGGTCTCTCTCTAATACCCAATATTATTTCATTTTAAAAGTTTTTCCCGCATGAAAAACTGGTCCAAAATTTGGGCACTAACAATAGCTATTACAAATAAGTGAAAACAAGCTTTATCTGAATTGTAAGCATGGCTCCCAATTATAAGAAAACATTTTTTTAAAATTTGGTGTTATGAATGGTATTATATATCATATTTCCTCCAATTTTTATCTTTTACGATTAGAGAAAATCTCTAAAGCAGTATAAATAAGTGCAAATATGATCATTAAAACAGTTTCTCGTTCAAGAGACTTTAGGATGGACAATATATAATTTATTCTAACTTATAATTGCATTAAATCCTAAATAAAAACAATAAAAGTTATGCAAAAAACAAAAGCCAGTTCTTACCCATCTACTGTGCCATATTTGGTCAGCAAATGTGTTGCCTCATCTCGTGACATCCCGCTGTAAAACCAAGGTTGTATGGCATGAACCCCAAACTCCATCGCTGGTCTAGCAGTGGGACTAGAGCTGACATTTTGTTGAGAGTTGTTTCCTGGTGCCCGACAACAAGGTAAACGACGCTGAAAATTCAAATACTTTTAGTTTATCATCAATTAATTTATATTTTCATGATATTGTTATTAATCTGAAAAAAAATGAGATACTTTATTACAAATTAACAATGACAAAAAAAAAAACACAACAGATTTTCTTTATTAATCAGATGTTAGAAAAAGCAGGTAATACATTATAATGCCAATATCTGGATGAAATAAATCTAGCTTGAAAATTCACTTTATATAGTAATGAATATAATTTTCACAATCATTTCATTTTGATTGATAATATCAAATTGATTTTTTAACCAACCACAAAATTTTTATTAAAAATACAATTCACTATTAAAAGGAATATTTATTTCACAACACAAAATCTTTAGAAAGGTTTTTTTTTTTAAATAAGACATTGTTTAAAGATATTCTAATAATAAACACGTCATATGAAATCTGATTTTTCATTTTTTTTAAAGTACTGTAATAAAATATAATAAGCCCAGTGGCTGACTGGTTAGTGCATCTAGCTTCTACACCACAGGTCCGAGGTTCAAACCCTGGGCCAGGCAAGGTTGACAGCCGTTCATCCCTTCATTGGGTCGATAAAATGAGTACCAAGCCTGCTTGGGAATTTAACACTGGGGGTTTTCACGTCAGACTGACCACCTGACCAGAACATCTGCTCATGCACCTCAGAGTCCAAGGTCGCATATACTGAGTTGGGCACAGTAGGCCGTGTCCCTCATGGGATGTCGTGCCACTGAGTTAATAAAATATAACTGTACAATGTCAATAAAATAATGCATTTGTGACATAAAGCACTTTTATAAAATTCGTGTTTAGTATGTCTGAGGTAAGAAGTAATAAATAATTAAAAGAAACAGTCAAAATTCTAATATAAAATTTTCATTTATTCACACTTCAGGATCTGTATTTCAATAAGTATTTTGCATATGTATAAATATTCATTAAACATTTTGTTAATAAATAGTCAGTAAAACACTTTGTAAACAAATTATTCAGCAGAAAATTGAAACCATCTAACAAAATCAGCTTTACACAGACTTTCACATTAAAAATTAATGAGTTTAATTAATAATTTAAGAGTTTTCAATCAGATACATTTTACTACCAAAATGTTTAATAGTAAAGTTATTAAATGAAAGCTAATTAGGACCTTTAAAGTACTTTGCAGGAAGGATTATGATGCAAAATTTCATAAGCTAGACATAAAATTTCATAGAAAATTTAAATATTATGGAGGGAAGTAGTTGTGATAATTTTTTCTAAAGATGAAATTTGAAGAAAGTTCTATGTGTTGTCATCTTTTGACATCAATTTTTTTTTTTACATATGGTTTTAAATATATATTACATAAAGATTAACTCAAAGTAGACATTCAAATTCAGCATAAGAACAGTAAAATAAAAATAGTTATTTTAAAACTATAGAATAAACTTATTAAGAAACTACAAGGGAAATAATATAACTTATCTTAAATAATGAATTCATAATTTTTTGAAATTATACAATCAGAAGAAAAAGAGAAAAAACATTCTTGATGAAATACTTGAATAAATAATGATTTTTCTCTACAAAATTATTTTACCTACCTTCCATGTATGTCCTTCGGCAGCAGCAATTGCTTTGGCTTCTTTAGGATCTTCCACAATTCGACTTTGCGAGCCAGTGAAATCCATTGCAACACGAGGTTTCATAGGTGTGTAATCCTTTAAAAATGAATTTATAATTATAAAATTTCAAATAATATACAATATTTTACTTCATATATAGAGGATATTAATAAACCTATGGACTTCAGTAAAAAAATTTTGCACTACTACAATAAATGGTAAAGAAATTAACAATCTTAGGAATTAAAATTTTTTTTTAAAGTTCTTTAGTCAGGAAATATTTTAACAACATGACAATTAATATATATAATTTAACTGTACATAAGTATACAACAGAATTGTATTCATTAATATTTAGCTAGATGATTTCAGATTTCTGCAAAAAAAAAGTTTCATTATAAAAATATATATCACTAATTTTTACAAGAGTTACATTTATGTGTATGGAAATCAAGAGTTGAAGTTTTATGTTAATAGTTTTTTTTTGACAAAGTATTTTTGCTTCATATTAAACATAAAAATTTCAAATATAAAATGCAGTTTTAAAACAAATGTAAATGTATAAGTATACAGTTATTTATTTTAAACTATGCATTCCAATGTCTAAAAGTTAATGGGTATGGAAATATAAATACTTTTTTTCATTCATTACAATCATCTCAGAGATAGCAAAATTTATCACAAACACATAATTCAAAAAATCATCACTTCTAGGTAAAAATCAAAAAATTTTCAATGCACACTAATGTTGTTACAAAATCACTTATTCACAATTTTATATGATCAATAGCAATTTTATTAAACTATTAATTAGTTATAATGAATACTCACTGATAGTAAAGAATCTACGGATGTAGACATTCTACTATCAGCAGATCCTAGAGGACTGTCCATATGTCTGGACTGAACTTCTTTGTAGTTTTCTCGGATCTTCCTGCCATACTAAAGAAAAAACATAACTTATATCAATATTACTAACTCTTCATATACATAGTAAACAAGCAAAATTAATTAAAATAAATTATTGATGGTACTTAATATTTACAATTAGTTCTAGTTATAAATACTATTTAATATATGAAAGCAATAAATGTACATGCACAATTTTTTCCCCATACATAAAAAACCTTTCAAAATAAAAGTTATTAAATAAGCCAAAAAATAAATAAATAAAAAAGCAAAATACTGAAAGTAGAAAGCAAAATCAATAACAAATATTTTTTTAAAATGTTTCATTACTTATAGAATCACTTTAGTTTCAAAGTTTAAGATTGAAAATAAGCAAAAATAAGGCAGGAAAAAGAAGCATGAAATTTATAATATAATTATATTTGATACACAGATTAAATAAATTAAAACAGCATATTCATTTAATTTTATACAAAGATTTGCTTTTATATTCCTTGTTTATAATATCTCTTTGGCAGAGCATAAGTATAAACTCATTTGGAAATTAGAGCAAACATTTTTTTTTTGTTCTAGGTTTAGTTACACTTCTGCTTACTTAGTAATTTTCATTAGTTGATACCATAAAGATGATAAATTTAAAAGGGATATATTTTTGAAAAAAAAAACAGACTACATTTAAGCTTGTAAGATAATGCGTAATGTTATATAAAATCTTCTTTCTTAATTTTGATTTTGAGAATTTTATAAATATTTTTGATGTTCATGGAAAATAATATTGTCAGATTTAATTATATTCACAATAAAAATACAAAAAAAAAAAATCATAATATAATGCAGTATTCATGATCTAGAAGTATGAATTACAATGAGAACCATAAACTGAAGTCAATATTAATTCTGTATTAAATACCTTTTTGAAAAAGAAATACAAATGTTCAACACATGAGAACAAAAATTCGATAAATCAAAAAGTCATAATTACTTTGGCAAGCCTCAAAGCAACGATCCAGCACTGACGATGTTTGTCACTTTCACAGCAAAACCATAGTAGGTTCTTTTGAGAATCTTCAGGAAAAGTTGAGTTCTGCAAAAAAGACAAATAATTATACACCCTTAAGCAGGGATAAAAAAACAAAAATACAAAGCACTACTAAATACATGATTATTGCAACAAAATGTTGCATATAATCAATTTGCCTTAAATTTTCAAGGTTAATGAATGTTAACATTGGTCCTAGTGCATGTTTCTACCGCTATCTCTAGACTGCCTTTGTGCTACTGATACTCTTCCTCATCCAGCATGAGGCCTCTCCCCCTACATGTCACATATGTGGAGCAACAATTGATGAATGCTTGACAGAATGTATCACAAGATGAGATTAAGAAATTTATCACTTCTTGTATTGATGATGTAAGTACCGTATTTTCCTGTTTATAATCTGCGGATTATGTGTTAAAAAAGTTTCAAATTTCGTTGTGCGTATTATACGCCACCGCGGATTATCTGAGAAAAAACATTCTCCATCAGAAAAGCGAACAATAAAGTTTTGGAAGAAATGCCGTTTATGTTTTATAAAATAAATAACAGATGGCGCTTTCATGACTCGGATGACGTATTTCAGCTATAACTAGTTTTTGTCCAATTACATTCAAAAACGAATTCGATTCCTCGGAAGGAAAAAATAGTTATTAGTCGCTGGCGCCATTTCCAATTTTCTCTCTTTTGACTAGAGCTATTAAGTCCTTCGAAAGTTTTCATCAAGTTGAA
Source organism: Trichonephila clavipes (assembly GCA_019973935.1). Lineage (NCBI taxonomy): Eukaryota > Metazoa > Arthropoda > Arachnida > Araneae > Nephilidae > Trichonephila > Trichonephila clavipes. Next base: position 275,888 of record BMAU01018116.1, read on the forward strand.
GCGAAAGTGTTAAGTTACACTACAAACTTAAAAGGCTACCAAAATCGGGAAGCTGCAAGGTTTTCAACGTTGACGAATTGAATATTCGTTTGTGGAGAAAAAACAAGACAAACTTCGAAAATTGTGATTGACGTTAAAGTGCCGATCATTTTGGAAAACCTCACTGGCCAGAATTAGAGGAAGAAATAAATAAAAGGATTTTAAAAGAAAGAGACAGTGGGGAAGCAGTCTCGATCTAAATTTTTTTTGCTGTTAACTTGCTAAATTAAAAAAAACGAAAGATTTTTTCCGCATGGAATGTTTTGTTTAACAACTCAAAACATAGATGGCAGTAGCAAAGAATTTTTTTGTTTTATTGAGATTATCATAAAAAATATTATCATACATATTTGAAAAGACATTTCGTAATAAATTTTTTTTCCTGTACAATTTCTTACTTCTATTTTCAATTATATTGTGTATTTTTTGTCTTTATGACATTCATTATCAGCAGTTTATATTTTGGATTATTCGGCCTAAAAACTGCCGCGGATTATACGCCGCTGCGGATTATACAATGTTTTTTTTTTTTACTCGAAAAAAAAGGCTTTGCGGATAATATGCCGCTGCGGATTATATACAGGAAAATACAGTAAATAACATTGTAATATTATAAATTGTGGATGTATCAAAGATTTTCAATATTAAGAGAATGCTATTTTGAAACAAAGCAAATAAAAAAGATTATAAAATAATACCTTTAAGCAGAAATTATATGAGGTGGGGTTTGCATTTGCAGCACTTTCAATTGGTGTATATATTTCATACTCCATGAGATCTCGGAAAGGCCAAAATTGTTGTTTTCCATCCTGAAATGAAGAAATCTATTGAAAACAGGACAAACAAACTATTTGATACTTAATACATTTTGTCACAGATTTTGGAAACTATTCAATAAAAAAAGAAACTTTTATAGAGACAAATAGTTTAATTAATAATGTAATAACAGATTAGTATTCTTAAATATTTCTTTAAAATGTGTATTAGTCATTCTAACAATAATAAAAATGGCATTTGAAAATTTTTAAGCAAAATTAAATGAATACAAAATAATTTTCTATGAATTGAAAAATATTTTAATCAACTAAACACTAATCTTAAGCAGTCAAAATCAAACAAAAAAAAGAATCCACTATTCTTTCATAAATATTTTAACATTCTTAAAATTTAATTTCATTATTACTTTTCTCAACAAAGATGAACACAGAAAAAATACATCAAAAGGGAAAGATCATTAGTACCTTGCTTGGATAATTTGTGGAAGAAATACACAATGTAGTTCCTTCTATACGAAAAAATAGTCTTTTCCAAGAATCTTTTCCAGGCTCTTTACACCACAAGAGGCTCTGAACAACAGGTGACTTTTCTCCATTGCTTAAAATATTCTAAAATTGAAAAATTTATAATCAATAAAAAGGGAGAAACCCCAATTAAAAACTTTTTAAATTCTGTCACTATATAAGATACATTAATAAATTTCACAAACATATATCAGATTATTTTATTAATGACACAAAATGGAATACAAATTTTGAATTTGAAAATATTTTAAGAAATTTTGTCATATTTATCATTATTTTAAAAAAAACAACCCTGACAATTATGGCATTCTATTAGATAACACTTCATTGATTACAAATTTTAAAATTATATCGAGATGCTGAAAAATTCTTAAAATTGTGAAACGTTAGTACCACCAAAAAAAAAAAAAAAAACTAAAATTCTCCCAAAATGCATTACTTCAAATTTTCCAAGAATTATTAAAATCAAATAAATGGTAACAATCATTAAATTTGCTAAACTTTTAAAATTTGAGAAAATTAATTATTAACATTTGAAGATTTTTCATAAGTTTAAATCATACAATTACTGAAACTATTACTTAAATAAATTACTTAGAATAAATTGATTCTAACCTTAAAAAAATTTAAGTCAAGTAAAATCAATCAAAAGAGAAAAAAAAATGAAATAGTTTACTCAGTTCAATTTATGTTCTACTCAGGTTTAGAATCAACTAATTTGATAAAAGTTTTAATTGCAAAATGAGATAAGGAATTGATTTAAAAAAATTAACAGTAAAAAATATGGGAGCAATTGTACTGTTAAAAATATTCTAACCTGTAGTGTTACGAATTTCGCTAAATCTGGAGACTCTGATAAGCAGTCCAAAGGAATGGATCCCAAGTCAAGCATGGACAGAGGGAAAAATTGCTATAATTGAAAAAAAAAAAAAAAAACCCATTGAAAATAGAATAAAATCTTTATCATTATTACAAATATGAATATAGCCCCATTATTGTTCTGGAAATGTTTTAAAAGTATGGTGTATAAAGGTTCAAATTTTTCACTCTATGGATATTCCACAATTTTTCCAAAAATGATAGTATTCTCAAAAATTACAAAATTCTTTAGAATAAAAACCGACACTCATACTGTTTTACATTGGCATTACTATTAATCAATAGCAAATACAATTTTTAAAACAATCATGGAAATAAATAAAAAAAATAGTATTTTTTAGCATGTAAATGTAAATATAATGAAGTAAAATGTTTTTACATGAAATCATAGATAATTTTTTTTACAAATAAAAAGCTGGATAAATATATATACTTAGCACCTAAATGATAATGCAAACAAAGTATTCTGAAAAATTGAAATTATGCACAAACATTAATAAACACAAATAGAAAAATAAATTTAAAAATCATATTGAATTGTTTCAATTCTTTCAGGTAATAAAAATTTGAAAAAAATTATTGAGAAAACTGGGATACACTTCATAAAACATAGAAATGAATATTACCTGAGGTGTACGGAAGAACTCATATTTACAAAAATCTTGTTTGAAAATGAACTTATTCTCATGTTCAGATTCTTTCAGATTACTCCATGAGGCATACACTTGCAGGATGTCTTCGTGATCTTCCAAACTTCTCTCTGCAAACAGAAAACCATGAGTAAACATTGCATGAGAGTGAAACAACCTTAAATATGCTAATGTAAAAAAAAAAAAAAAAGCCTAACAGTTCTCACCTATTCCTAGTGATGTGAGCTGTTCAGCTAGGGTCCATGTATGAGATCTAGCCACATTGAATTTGAGAGCAAGTAGCTGGCAGAGATCCAGCACTCGCAAGTTTTCTTCCACCACCAGCTTCTGCTGTTTGCCATCTTCTGTGTAGAAGGTAAGAGTTACCTGAAACACACACAAATAGAGATAAATTCTTTCAAAAAGGGAAGAGTTTTTAATCAGTTGTTTGTGATGATAAAAGTAGTTAAAAATGCTTTGAGGTCAAAAGAAAAACGAGCATTCTGAGTCTGATGAAAAATATAATAAGTGAAAAACAAGTGTAAGCAAGTAATACACACTCAGTACTGATAAATAATTTTAATTTTTTTAAAAACAAGCTAATTATTTTCACTTTTTTAAATTGCTTTTAGTAGATGTATAATATTTCTTAATTCATAAACTGCTTGGAATGAAAAATCATTTATGGAATATAATTAAAGAGAGAATAAATAATTAAGTTGCTAATTAATCAATAGAAATTCTATACACATAAATATTTTTTAATTTCTTTTTCCAATGTTTTATATTATATATATATATATATACATACATAAACAAATGTTGCTTTTTATAAATACAAATCTACAGAAATTTAAATCAGTAATCAGACAAATTAAAATAACATTATAAATCAACTATAACTTTTTAATACATTCTGAAATTTTTAATTGAATAAAAATTTTTAAGTTCCCCTTTATATTTAAAAAATAATTTAACATAATATTAACACTCTTAATAAAATGAATATTTATAATTAAAGTATTTTAGTAAGTTAAGAATTATTTCACTATATAGAACTTTAAAAAAAATTATAGGATAACTAATGGATCTTGTTTTAAGCTTATTAATTATTTAATGAAATGAACATGACGTGTTAGTTAAAAAAATTTCAATCATTTCCTTTGTCCTTGAAGATATCTTAATGAATGCATAACTGTATACTGAAATATTAAGTTTTTTACTGGGTATATTATGCATCATAAATTGGTTATATATATTCTATATGACAGAGGTTCTTAAACTTTCAATCGCAGCGGTCCCTCCTCACTTTTGTATCAACCTGACATTATGGACCACCAAGATTTTGAACATCCTTCCTCGACTTAATATTCTTGATCAAAATACAAGTTCCAATAGAGTTTTTTCATTGGGGACAATTTGGTGATCTAATCTAGTATGGCACATCTTTCACATGATCTAATCTAGTATGGCACATTTTTCAATTTTTGCACAGGGGCTTTCAAAGACTGTAAAAAAGGAAAAATTTAACATTAAATAAGAGACTGTGGACCACAGTTTAAGAATCGCTGCTAAGTGATACATACATTTGTAAATCAATGATTTTGCTGTCAAATCACTTTTTCAAACATATATAACCAGATGTAAACATTTCTAGAAATAAAGCAATATTATTGATATTTGCAAACACTTATATTTACAGCAATGCTCTGTTAAGTTTAATTATATCGTAAAGTTTTATTCAAGACTTTTTATGAATATTTAAATTGAGGGTGATAACCAAATTCTAATAGATGCAAACTAGAAGTATTGTAGGTATTGCTTACTTGAATTAACATCACACTAGAATCTACACGAGAGTAACTGATAATAGGTTTCGACAAATCTCAACAAGCAACAATGACGACATGAGAGTTCTCTTTTCTGATTTTCTATATCCCTGTAAGGTTCAAAATCCCATCTAACCTTTTGACATAAAAAAGAATTTGATGCACACTTTTTTTCCCCTTCCCGGGAGTGCGGGTTTTCAGTGCCCTTTAGTGGGGAGGACGGGACGCATTCGAAACAATACGGAATCGACGCAAAATTCTCACCGTCCAACGAATATAGTTATTGACGTATCAGACATAAATGTCTACAATGAAAAATGAAATTAATGACGTCTCCCAGTTAATATGTAAGTTCTACTAATCCTCACGTGTGTTTTTTAATGCAATCAATGTTCCTCATTCGCAGTTTCATATGTGCATCGCCAGACACGAACCTCTCAAACATGACTACTACTTGACTGATTACTAGCTCGCACTTTACAGCAACAAGAGGGTTATTGGCACGTAATTTTGAAACACAATCAAACAACGAGGGTGACATCTGAATTGGCTCCCCATTCTCTCAAAACCACACCAATATGAGGACATAAATTTCCTCGCACATCAGTCCTAAAATACCAGGGCTTTTAGCGGCATTTGGACTCCAGCCTACTACTCGTCTTCAGCAATGCCGGCCAGGTAGCTAGGTCGAATGAGTGAATATTAACGTGGCACTGTTCAGCTACACGAGGGCTTTTGGCGATGAACCTCGTAATTTTGAACCATGGTCAAAATGAATTTTAATTTTGAACCATGGTCAAGTGACGAGGACGACACCTGAGATGGCACCCTCCTCTCCTAACTACAACAGCACACAAACTGGAGGACGTTTGAGCTCTTGGCAGATTTAACGTGCCTCGCTCCCTTACACGGCGGGTCTTTAGTGGTAATGAGCTATAACTCGTGACAAGCCAGCCACGATCTGATACCTTGACCACCACGCTACCGCGGCCACAGGGTAGCGAGGTCATTGTCTATCATAGCTCGCAGATACGTCTATTACTACCTGCAATCTCAAAATCTTTATTATTAGTAGCTACATTAAGGAAATAGTTATCGCAAAATATCGAAAAATGCATCGTTTTTTGGGGGCTACTCAAAATCAGGGGAGTATCTACCGCCGTATCAGTGAGACGGGGCTCCTAAGCTACAGGGGCCCCAACATGCGTAACTACAGTCCCACTAACAGGGCTCCCATATCTAAAAAAGTACCCGAAGGAATTTTGATACAGAGCCCCGTAAGAACTGGCTACATCAGTGCTCAAAAACCCTCACGAATTCATCGCTGGATTTGTGAGGACAGGATTGGGGCATCTTTCTTTAATTCTTAAACACGGAGGGTTTAACATTCAATTCCTTTTATGACATATACGAATGGATGTAAAAGCATCAATACCTCTTGGGGTTCACTGCTGGAGCCTTTTTGTGTGTAAGTGGAGAAGGCATCTGAGTCCACAGAAGACGCCGATGTACCCAGCAGCAATTGGTACGAAATATCGCCCTCTTTTGGCTTGCCACACCTACAAATAAAGGAAAGAAAAAACACATTAGAAAAAATATATCACATCTTTGCATAGTGCACAAGGCAATAACATTTTATTTAGGAAATCAAAATTAATAATATGAATTTGAAAATTAATAATGTAAATCTAGGTTTTAAGACGACATGTCAGAGACGGTTTATCCATTGGGCGCCCAGGGGCCCGGAAGGGTGCGAAAGGGCTCGGATAAGCTGGACTTCAACCAGGTTTTCTGGTAATAAATTTCGATCCACCAGTGCAAAGGGGGGCCAGTAGATCTTCTGCACCCAGGGCCCGAAATGAGCTTAAATCAGCACTGCGACATGTTTACACAAGGAATTTAAGAAACATTTCTATGCATGAACAATATTACCTATTATCAGCTTATGCTATCTTATAGTGAAAGCTTAAATCTTACCTACAGCCCTACCTTTAGTATATACATTGGAACCGTTTTAATTCAGAAGAAATGGATTTTTATTCCTTAAATAACTTTTTTTTCTTTAACGGAAAATTTCTGAGTTTCTTCAGTACATATGAAGATTACTAACTGCGAAAAATGGGGCAATTCGAATGCTCACACTAACAAAGTGCCACTGACTGAAAAAACAAAAACTAAACCATACTTGCAAGCAGAGGCCAGCATTTTAAATCCAGACCCAATCCTTAAATCTTTTAAATTCGAATCTTTTCGTTATGGAGAAAACTGAAAAGTTTACGTTTCATCACCCTTTAGTCCTTTTACATCCCAATCGAATGCGACTTGTGTGGAACAAAAACAGGTCTGCAATTGTTCGAACAAATTTAGGTCTTCTAAAAAGAAAAAAAGGTGGTTTTTCGCAACGTGTCTTTCCCAAGGCTTTGTGAGGCCCCAAAGAGGGGCGAATATGGCTAATAAACAAGTTTTTTTCCCGTTTACGGAAGATAAACACACCAGGCGATACGGTTAGCTAAAGGCTGCTAATCTTAAAATTGAGGATCTCAAGTGTTTGTGCACCTTATTGCGGGCCTCAACGCAGCAGATGTGCTCTCTGAAACAAAAAGACTATTTGAACACTCAACTAGGTGTCTTTTCAAGCAGAAAATAGAAAAAAGGCCCCATTAAATACAGTTGAGCAGATGTTATATTAATTTCTAAGCTTGTGGGTGAAAATAATGAGCACTTGTGTGAAAGGCAGTCTTAAGTCTTGATTCAAGCATTCCCGTAATTATAATTATTTTTCAAGTTTGTTATAGGTAATTGGTTTAAATTAATATGCGAAAATGTTGTTGATATAACTATACCACAAATCCAATTACAAACACTTTATCAACAAATAACTTCATCTTACAATTATTTGAACTAACCAGTCCCACTCCACAAACACACACAATCTCACAATTTTACTCTCTCTCTCTACCGCTCTCCTTACTTTCTCCTCACTTCCGTAAGATCTCTATTTTCAATGAGGATACAATTGTACATTACTTTTGAAACAGCGCTATCTATTTCCTAAGCAACATGAAGTTCTTTATAACTACGCAAATTGAGCCTGTATGTAAGTGAAATTTAGGAATTACACCGGTAATTCTAAAGTATCCAAAATATTCAAATTAATTTTTTTAAAATTATTTATTGAAATTTATAAACTACTTATTTATTTAGCGAAATTATTCTTTAGCTAATTATTAAACATACACGTGTTAATACCTTCATAACTTATCCCACATTTGATTTTGTCTAAAAATCCAGTAAATTAAACTGCAAAATAATAAGTAACAACTTAAGTTTTTGCTTTCCTTCTTTAAAAGTTGCAGTTTCAAGTAGAACAAAAAAGAGGAGGGTTCAAGGATTCAAGATGAATGGTGTTCCTGTTATTGTCCTCAACCAGTAGCGCACACAATAGGGGGGGGTCCTGGGGGTCCGGACATTCCCCCCTAAAGCCCTTGATTTTTTTTCCGATTGATTATAATTCTAAGTATAGTACGTAAAATTTAATTAAGTATTTGTTATTAATGATTTAATGCTAATTATTTATTCAATAATTAGTTTTTTACTGTGTTTTGTTCCTGAAAATCGACAAAATCAAAAGGAGCATGATACAAGAATTGTGAACTTTCGACCCTGGACCCCCTACCCCCCTTGAAAAATTCCTGTGTGCGCCACTGTTCTCAACCTATCAAAACCCATCTTAACAAAGAGAGATATTTTTTAAGTAGTCAATTGTTGTTTCATATGAAAAAAAAAGTTAACAAATCAAAAGACAACTATTTTTTATTTAAATTCAGGAGAGTTTACACTAACTTGTAAAAATAAAACTCGTCTGGAATTTTTCTCAAACGTAACACTTCAATAAACAAATAAAAACACAATTATTTTAAGAATAGGATACAAAATAAAGTAAAAAAGTCACAAATTTTAATAGTTTTAAAATCAGCATTCCGGTATACAAAATTAATCTTTAAAAGTTTCCATAAATGTTTATAAGAAAAGAGAAAGAATACAGAAAAAATTATATACTGGATATAACTGTCATAAATAATTACAAAACACTAAAATAAAATATGACCTTCAAAAAATTTATTCTCCATGCCAAATCTATTTTTAAAAAAAATGACACAGTTTGAAATTGAAAGATGAATCACGCATATGGATGAATGAAAAGTTTATACTTGAATCGTTTACATGCTTTTCTAGCAATAAGAAGGCTTTGGAGAGGAAAACACATTTACAGGAAATACATAGGCTCACACAGTTCGCGTTCAAATAAATTCCTTCGCGGAAAAACTAATTTATACAAAATCAATTCATATTTCAAGTATATATATATATATATATATATATATATATATATATATATATATATATATATATATATATATATATATATATATTTCAATCAACTAAATAAGTGTAGTTTGTATCCTGTTTGAAAAGACGATGTTTATGCACATTTTGGTGTTTTGTTTTAAAATTTCCAGATATTTAAAATTTTTTAAAAAATATTTAAAGATGGTTAAAAAAAACATTAGCCAGTTTTAAAAACAACAATTAAAAAACACGCTTTTATGGTTAAAAAAACTAAAAAGCTGCGTTTTCGCTTTAGGGTTGTAACTTAATCCTTTAGTCGCTAAATCTGGAAATGAGAAATCGTTAATCCTGATGATAATGATCAGGACAATGGAACAAAATTATGAAATAATCGTATTGTCATCGGTCCAAGGACCGATGCAAGTGTGCAAAATTTCGAATTCATTTGACCTTTTAAAGTGGGTAAAAATCGAGTTCAAAGATTCCATTACATACAGGTGAAGCTTATAAAAGCGTGTTGAAAATATTATTTTACACAGCTTTTTGATTATTCTTTGCTCTTTTAGATACATTTCTTTTGCATTGAGGGAATTTTGAAGGCAAAAAATGGAAAGAAAACCGTTAATTTACAGCGTTTAACATCAGAAGCGTTCGCCTCTTTCAAAAACAGATTAAACATCAATTATGGCAAAAGGATTTTTTCATTAGAATTCTTATTCATTTCACTTCAATGAATTATGTATTCAAAGCAACAGGAAGAGGAACTAAAATCACCCATTCTGTAAAACTGGCAATTTCACATCTTAAAGTCGCAAACAAAAATCTGAATCACCACTTTCCACAACGCAAACTCACAGTTCCATTAACGAGAAAGATCTATGAACTAAATATTTGCGTAACTGTACAATTAGCAAACACTGCACGCCACTTTAAATGCATCCTATCTCTTTTCAGGCGAAGCGGAACGCTGGCCAAGACAAAGTCAATAAATTGCGCTTACGAGGCTTCTCGCCTGTATTTGAATACAAAATCAATGGTGTCTTAATTAAGTGGTCGTATTTAAAAATGCAAGTGAATAACAACAGCGAAATAAAATAATTCTCGATTCAGTTAATGAAGTCGTTCAACTTAACGAGAAACTCAATCGTGGGAAATGCATTCCAGTTCTTTTTTTCCCAAAAAACTTGGTGCTTTTGAAAAATTTCTGTCGTTTCCATTAAACGAGATAAGAAAAAAGAACAAAAAGTGCGCAATTAAATTAATTGAAAGCACTGGTGACTTTTGCTTCGTACAGTCTATGCTTTTTACAATAAATAAATAAAAAAAAAAGATTTCTAAGACATACTGCCTTAAAGGATGCGATAGTTCTGGACTTACAGTCGAAACGTGTGTGATTAAAAGTAACCGAAGTTAATTACACGAACGCCTTTTATTCTTATATTCAAACAAAAGATGAACTAAAGAAGTATGATAATAATTCGACAATACATAAAAATTAATTAGATATTAAGTACAACGTGCAACCAGCGTCGATATTATGCATTACAACTCTTTGCTCCAACTGAAAAAACCAGACAATGAAAATTTCTGAGTACGAAACTCAGGGAACTGCAATATTTTTTCGTGGTAAAAAGAATATTGCAAAAAAAACCCCCACATATATTACAGTTCATTTTATTTACACAGATATCAGTGGCGTAACGTACACCCCAGCATCGCGGAGGGGGATTGATTGAATATTAACGTCGCACTGTTCAGCTACACGAGGGCTTTTGGCGACGGACCACGTAATTTTGAACCATGGTCAAGTGACGTGGACGACACCTGAGCTGGAACCCCCCTCTCCTAACTACCACACCACACCAACGGGAGGACGTTTCAGCTCTCGACAGATTTAGCGTGCATCGCTGCCCTACACGGCGGGTCTTTAGTGGTACTGGGCTCGAACTCGTGACAAAGCAAGCCACGATCCGATACCTATACCATTCGGCGACCGCGGCCACATCGCGGAGGGGGAGACAGAGTTCTTAGAGGCCCAAAACCTGACTTTGCAGGGGGCCCTAATATTCTCCGTAACGCCACTGACAGATGTGTATGTGCATGGTAAAAACCTTTCAAACCTATGAATAATTTGCTCTTTTTTTTCAATTATTTTTGATAAAATAGAGTTAGCAATACCAAAATCTTTACAGAATTTCATTTCATCTGATTTTGATCAACAACCTTAAGATCCATTTTCATTTTAATCGAAATAGCAGTTTGCTTTCCCCCTAAGCTCTTTTGCTATTGGTCTCGCAAAAAAAAAAAAAAAAAATGGAAAAATACGAGCCCCCTAACTTACTGACTTTTCCGCACACTGCGATGTCCTCGTCACCAATTTCAAAGCCAACTGATAAGCGATTAGATGTTTTTGTATGGCGTTTGTAGGGTTGGGGTGAAAGTAGCTTAGAGATGATCAAAATTGTCTCGTATCACAGGCTATTCCGAAGGTCAAAGCCAAATTAGCTTTCATTCTACGAAACATGTGAAACCATGTCTTACATTTCACACCCCTTTTAAATCTCGCATGCGTGGCTGTTTTTTTTCCGTATTTTGTTCATTCCCAGAAGGAAAATCTTTACGTGTTAAGCGATTTTCGTTTCGTGTTAAGAGGGAAAAATGCATGAAAATACACAATAGTTTGTCGGGAACGTTGTATTATTTCGTGTTAACCGATATTTTGACTTAAGCCTTTTAGTGTTAAACATATTTCACTGAAACTCAATGCTCTGAATGATCTACTCTTGTGTTTGTGGAGTTTAAAGTCTTGGTCAACTATTGTGTGGTATTATTTATGGAAGATCCCACAAGATTCGTCCTTGAACCTCACACGGCATTTACTACAATATTAGTAGATTATTCCTATACAAAATTTGAAAGAGAGATACTTCTTTCTACTTCAGAAATGTAAATGCCCTTCCTACTACCCATTCGAATAATCAATGTGATTATTAAATAATGAAGTATATCACATCTCTTGTTTCGTGCCCACATTTCTGAAAAAGGTGGGCACTAATTAATATACGTACAGTATCGTTGGCAATATGGAGGTTGTAAAACTTCTTCAAGGTTGGTCTCACTCAGAAATAATCTGAATAAAAGGCGTTTCATGACTGCGATAACTTAAAAAAATCATTCTTACTCATAACTAAATAAAAATAATTAAAAATACAATTATCGAAGCCTCATATAACGACGATGCATTTAAAAATATTAAAAATAATTTTTTTTGTCTGAGTATAACAACTCTCTCAAGCCAACACACAAACGAAAATTAAAAATACCATTGGTGAATTTTAACCAACCACGAAATCAATTATTTTTGTTTGTTTGAAAATTACTTTTTCCCTTTACGTTTAACGATATTATGTTCAATACTTCAATTCTTCCGCTAGAAAAGTTTTAAGCCTCTAAACATTAAATATAATCCATTTCAATTTCCTGAATTTCTTCCGGATTTTCTATTTTCGCAACTCCTTTTTCCTCGAGTTCAGAATCGATATTCTTACATCAAATACTTTCAAACAATTGCATATATTCGTTATATTCGAGATTTAGAGAAATACAAACTTGAATTTTTAGAAACCAATTCAAGTGTGCTTTGATAGCAGAAGACTATTTTCAGCATCAACAATGAGGACCAGTAATACATTTATGAAGGAGAATGTATAAGTACATTTCTAAGTTATAATATGAACACAAATCTTTAGATCATACTTTGAAGCTTGAAGTGAAAGAATATATCCGTTGAAGAATGTTTTTTTTTTTTTTACTTATTAAAAAGAACATTAATACTATTAAGGTATCCGACTACGCGCGCGCGCGTTCGGAATCATGATTTTGGAAAGCGTATAAATGGATAATATTTGATATTTAATGTCACTTAGATTAGAAAATGTATATAAAATTGTTTTAAGAATAGTATTACAATAAAAACATATTTAAGTACAATATTTTGACAAAAAATGAACATTTTCAAAATATTCTCCTTTTTGTGAAAAATGCTTCTATTATAATAATATTTCGCCTGTATATATATATACAGGCCTATAGCTCAGACCTCTGTACAGAGGTTCAACTAGAATTTTTGACATATATAACTTAGAAGTGGGTTTATCTATGTTTTACGACAACAGAGGGGAGAAATTAATAAAAAAAACGCGAATGATAATTTCAATTGGTGGTAACTGAAAATAATGTGAATTTTTCAAAAATCATAATTGAGCTTCTGTACAAAGGTCTGAGCTATATACAGGCAAAATATTATTATAATAGAAGCATTTTTCACAAAAGGAGAACATTTTGAAAAAAGGTTATTCTAAGTTAATTTTTTGCCGAAATATTGTATTTAAATATTTTTTTTTGTCAAAATGTCCTTAAAACAATTTTATACATGTATTCTAATCCAAGTGACACAATATATCATGAAAATTACCCATTTATGCGGTTTTTAAAATCACGGTTCCGAACGTATAGTCGGATACCGTAACTTTAACAACAAACATTTTTCTTAGAATCCCATCAACTACTTCCAGGAATTTACGAGTTTCAGACACAGAAAAATTTCCACAGTTCTTCATCCTTACTTTAAAGCAATATATAAAGGCATAACCTTCAACGGTAATCCACAGTGAAATAAAATCATGTCCCTCACTCATTCGTTATTGCAATAAAGCACGGAATTCTCACATAAAAGCACAAATTAAAACCGAACATCACGCATTATTCCTTTTTCAAACCACACCAACCTCTAAAATTTTTTTATTACATTCAGCAGAAGAACACGCAATGGCCATCTCTTGTAAGTCTTTTTTTTTTGGTAAGTCTTTTTTTTTAATTTTTTAATTTATTATTTTTTTAATCGATAACATGAGGTAAGGAAAATATTAGAAAAGAACTTACAGGGGGTTGACTGCGAGCAGGTTGCTCGGCCTAGGCAGCTCTATACAGCTCATTCTTCAGATATCAGGCATCAAGCATGGCCCTACAAACATAATACCCGAATAAGTATCCGAAAGTTTATTACCAAGAGGCAAATAAAAAAACACTTCTTGTTTTATAAGATATAATATCTTCAATTATAGTCAAATGAGCAAAAAAAAAGTATAAAAAATTCATAATTAAATAATAGGAATAAGTAAAAAACAATTCATACAAAAATCTTTTAATTGATGCGAATAACTATTAGCGTGAAACTGCGCGTGCCTGTAATTATGAACCGTTTTTACCGCAAGGATTTGTTCCATATTCTGAGAAATATGTATTTAGTTTTTAATTAAAGTATTTGTAAATATTTTTTGCCAAAATACATATTTTTTTTATAATTTATTTTTGTAGTTTTCTTCGAATAAGTGCTTTTTTCATAGCAGTCAATGGTGATTGAAACACATTGAAGCTCAAGCACATAGAACAGAATACATATAGAACACTGAATATCTATTTAATAATAAATTTAAAAAAAACACTTAACACAATATATCCGTATTTTAGGTCTCAATATTTAAGAAACCTTAAAATCTTTGAACTTTCAAGAAAAAAGAGCAAAATTTATTAAAGAATGAAAAAATCACAAATTGCAGTAATTCAAATCTTAAACTTTCCATATTATTACTTCAATGAAACTCCAAAACAACAAAATTACTAACAGAATAAACTGTTACGATAAAAACAAATTCAAAATGAACGAACGAAAATTTTTTTTAAAAAAAATTCCGAACACAATTCAGAAATTAATTATTTTCGACACTTGTTTACAATTGCATTGCATTTCTAAACCAAGTTATTTTCTCTCTCTCTCTCTCTTTTTCCCCGTTCAAATCTAGAAGACAAATAACAGTAAATTTCACAACACTGCATTACAATTAAATTCATATAAAACAAACAAGGTTGTAATTTGCAACGATTAAATTAAAGAACAAAGAAAATCCTTGATGAATTATTTTTATGGTAAAACGTCCAAAAAAAATTCTTACGGATCGAATTATATGTGTCAAGGATTTTCAGCAGACATTTTTTTTTAAAAAAAATATTTATAAGAAGCTTACGGTGAGTTAGTTTCAAATAAAATAATTCTTGTGAGAGATGTTATGACTTAGAATTTATCCTTGATCCGTTGAAAGCAGGAGTTATTAACCGCATGTATTTGAAATGAATTCGAAAGTCAATAGGTTATCTTGTGGTTTGTTTTTCATATAAATCGTGTTATTTTTCACGTCACATGGCTTATTTTAAAAAATCGTCTGCTCTATCGAGATTTTTATTTTCTCTCAACATGAAATGATTCATAAAGAAAACAAAAAATATTTAATGTATTTGCGTCTCTATCATTAATCTTTAAATTTTATGCAACATATTACTTACATTTGACATGAATATGTGCAAAAAATCGCGATATTTACTACTTATGATTATTTTCAAGAATTCCACTTTTTAAAACAAGTCGGTTTTTTTCTTCTTTCTCCTTTGCAACTTATAGGTACTTTAAAAATCCATTTCTTACACGAAAAATCAAAACCAAATTTCAGAAATATGTACTTTTCTGCTGAAATTTGAAAAAATACTTTTGGAATGTTTTTCATTTCATATATATATATAAACCACGGACAATTTACACATAAAACGTTTATAAAAACAACGCATTTTTTCCCTTGGAAAAAGAAATTTCTTATCAGAAATTATTTACCGAGTCTTTACGATTATAAAGCATGAAGTATGAAAGGAAAATAAAGAGTTATGATGAGTAACGCAATCTTTTTGTTACAAACAAAACCATATCGTGAAAAATTAATATTAATTTTCGCGCTAATCTAACCTTCTAAAAAACATTCACAAACACACACCATTGGAATATACGCCAGATAACGAAACCGACACAGAGTAGTAGTATAAATAGTAAATATTTAATTATTTATCTCAAATTAAAGAACCAAGAAAATTTCCCAGCCCACCAACTTAGAAAAAAAAAGGCGTGGTTAAATTAAAATTCGCCCAATCATTTCACCGCGTTGGGCAACTGTACACTTAGTATATCACGAGGATAAATAAATATCACCCCTCTTAACGTTTTTTTTCTTTTATTGTTGTCTTCTTCAATGGCTCGTCCCTTTTATCGCATATGATAAAACATAAGTCGTAGTAAATACGCAATCGTCACTACACACGGGCAAAAGATACTACGCAATGTAAAAAATTCCACTTGACTTCCTGTTCCACGATTTCCCATAATATTTCAGCCAATGGACGCCATTCTGAGGAATTTTGTCGTTTGGAGGAAGTGAGTTTAGTTGTGTTATATCCGATGATTTCTCGCCACGGAAAGTATTCGTTTTATTTTTTAAATTAGTACGGAACACGAGAAATAGATTAAAATTGCTCTTGGATATGAAATAAAACTTGGCATTTTAGTCAGAGCCCAGTCTGAGAAGAAATTGTTTCAAATGTATTTTTAATAACTACGTAGGAAACTGGTTTTAAAGAAAAGAAAATAAATTTAATAATTTTACAAATGACTGGTAAGATTCGGACCGTGATTTTGAAAAAGCGAATAAACGGTTACTTTTTTGATATTTAGCGTCGAATTAGAATATACATATAAAATTGTTTTTAAGAATAGAATTGCAAGAAAAAATCATTAAAATGCTATTTTTGGTGGCAAAAAAATGAAGAAAGAATGGCATATTTTCAAAACATTCTCCTCTTTTTACGAAAAAATGTTTCTATAATAATGATTTTCCTGTGTATAAGTTAGGACATCAATACCGGGGTTGAACTAGGATAATTGAAATGTAATAATTTAGGAGAGGATTTTTATTAATATTTTACTATATCAGAATGAGAAATTTAAAAAAAAAACCCATATGTTACTATTTTATTTTCTGAAAATGTGAATTCTTCAAATATCCTGGTTCAGTCTTTGTATAAAAATCCTATCTGTGTTTGAGCAAAAAATTATTATAGAAGCTTTTTCCATAAAATGTTATTCTTTCTTCGTTTTTTTTTAAATGCATTTAAATGAATTTTTTTCTTGTAATATCCTTTTAGAAGTTAATTAAGTTCAACTGACACTAAATACTGAAAAATTATCCATTTAAACGCTTTTTCAGTCACAGTTCCGAACCAAAGAACAGTTCATACCAACAGAGAAATTTAAAAAAAAATCTTATAATCTATACAAGGGAAGGAAAAAAACCCGACAATACAATATTTTCGAAATTATGAGCAACGAATAGGAGGATTAATTCTAAAAATAAAATTATGAAATAATTGAATCGCTTTTTTTCTCATTAATAGGAATAAGACAAATAAAAGAATCGAGAGAAATAATTTTAAATTAATTTTTCCATTCACATTTCACATTCTATTTATACATTAATGAAAAATAATATTTGAAAATATCAAATTTAATTATTTTTAATTTGAAAGTCGTTCCGAACAAACTCGTATTCATATTCTTTGATGCAAGCTCTAGCTTTTTTCCACTCTAGTATAATTTTTACATAACATTTTTTATTTGTGGAGATAAAATATAATACCTCAGGAGAAAAATGATACAGTATGTTGCACTAAAAGTAGTATTTATTTATCAGTTGTTTAGCGAATAAAATAATTTGAGAAATATTTTATTATTTCTCGAAAATAAAAAATTTTACTTTTGAATACATCTACATTTCTACTTTCATAATTTTAACTAACATAAAAATAAATAAATAATTATATAAAAATAAAAACGGAAATCTTTTTCTAGTTTTGACAGCTTTAAAAATTTGAAATACATTCGTTTACTTTAAAATTAGTGAATATATTTTCACTTTTTTCCCTCCTTCCTCAAAATAAAGCTTTATCTTAGGCAAGATAAAAATCGTCAACTAATACCATTTTCGTTTCCCTAGTAAAAGACTTTTTTAACCAGTCACAATTATTTTTGCCGCGTGTAAATCATACTTTACATTGTGACTTTTTTAGAATTCGAATTTTTTTAGAGTTCTAAAAATATCTCATTTTTCTCTTGTTAACATTTAAGTTTGTACAATGGATGGAGATAGAAAGGGAGGGCTAATATTTTTCTCAATGGAGCAATTTACAAATTATTTACAGGAATATCATTCAAATTCAGAAAACACTCTTTGACTTATTGGAATAAAACAACAATAAAAAAATGGACTTTAAGGTAAAAACCAAAAATTAAAATTGAAACGTTTCTATGAGATAGGGAAATTTGAAATTTTGTTAAACACATCAAAAACAAAGAAAAATGTAATTATAAAGCTTATACCTTGGAAGAGAAAAACAAAGGATCCTCAATGAATTAATCTAAATAATTATTTTGTTACTCTTTTGAATTTATAATATCGTACAACTATTTTCTTTATTTCACAATAGAAAACTGTAAAACAAACACATTTGTCTAACAGAAGTCTAGACAAATATTATTCAATTAAATAGTCAATGTTTAGATAGGAATTAAAATGGTAAAAACTAAAGCAACGATAATAATCCGGTACTTAAGTACTATCGCAACAATGCTAACGTTCAAAGGTGATCACCAAATTAAAAACCCCGATTTCTCATGTGTCCTAACTTAATGAATTGGCATTGGTGCTTCGTTTCATATAATGTCGCTAATATGGTTGGTTGCAATAATACGTAAGTACCAATAATCCTTTTTAAACAAATCTATGTAAGGAAGGAAAACAAAATGAAAACATCACAAGAAAGGCTTTAAGAAATACAAAATTATACGAATTGTGTCTCACACAAGTGCAAATGGAATTATTTTATATTTTTATAGAAATTAGCAAATACTTTTACTTACATTAATTTGCATGTGATAATGAGTCAACTTTCACATTTAAAAATAAATTATTTCACACTGCTTATTAGTATAAGTGATAAAATTATTCTTGACAATATTTTTATTCCTAATTTCGTATTGATAAATTTGTAGAATCAGTATGAGTACCGACAATTTAAATACAATGAAAACTTATTTATATAAATGTGATTATGAAAAAAATATATACTATAAACTCTTGTATATTATAAAACAATATAAAATTTTAACTATTATTCTAAACTAGCGTGCGCCAACCTGTGATCCGTGAAAAATTTGTGTCAGTGCGCAGAATTAGGACATTTATATGCAGTAGAACGTCGTTTATCCGAACGTTTATTATCCGGAGCGTCAAATATCCGAACCAGTTTTTTTTTAGAGATCTTGCAGCGAAAAAACGAAGGTGTACAATGATACAGCGAAAATAAATGAATATTTTCCTCAACAAAAGTAAAATTGCGATATTTTGCACCTATTTTGCTTTTTCTTCAAGCAAGTTTTTCGCGTGTGATGATTTTCAATATTCGTATAGTGTCCGGTTTCATATACTGCATGGATCGCATTCGGTTATCCGACCGGTCCCAATTGATTCGGATAAACGACGTTCTACTGTATACAGTGGCGCACACAAGGGGGTGTCCTAGGGGACCCCCAAAGCCTTAGAATTATAATCAATTGGACAAAAAATCAAAGTATACAGTACGTAAAATTTAATTAAATATTTTTATTAATGATTCATTTTATTAATTAATGCTAATCATTTATTAAATTATTAGTTTTTACTGTTTTTGTTCCCGAAAATCGACAAAATCAAAAGTAACATAATATATAAGGATGGTGGACTTTCAACCCTGGACACTCCCCTTGAAAAATTCTTGTGTGCGCTATTGACTGTATGTATATATATTATTAAAGAAGATTCAGTTTCAAAAAATGGCGAGCAACAAAACGCTATTATGAAATATGAAATAGACCTAAAAGAAAATTAGCAACTAAATTTAGCGAAATTCCACCAGAGTTCAGCTATTTTTGCTGATGTTATCTATCGACATTTAAAAGCGAAAGTTGGCAACCATGGTAAATTGGCGGCTTAACACTTTAGTTTGTTGATATTGCTTAGCGTTGTTGGTTTGTTCTAGCTTTTAGTGAAGTTCCTTTTTAGTGTAATTTTGGAAATGTAAATGAAGACGCAAATAAGTGACAATACAGTTATTGTGGTCCGCCAAATATAAAATTATGCATTTAGTGGCTTAAGTTCTACGGATTGTTTCAGATTATGCAGTATGTCAAAAATTATCTAGCCTAAAAATGAGCCAAATAAAAACTAAAACGTTTTCTTTCAGAAAAATTGACATTCAGAATATTTGTAGAAATAAGCCTCAATATTTCTTTGTCTTTTTTTAAAATTAACTTCCCAATTTCATTTTAAATCTTAAAGATGAACCTTTTTCAGACACTGATTAACTTTTTCAATTCCTCTACTATTAGTTTACTCTCTCTCTATTTATTTATATATTTTTCCTGTTAAAATTTTCTCAATCGTTAATAAAATACTTTCAAGTTATACAATTAAGTTCAAATAAACTTTTTGTAAACTTGTAGTGGATGACACTTGGTGTTAATACAGTTTTTAGAAATATTAATTTAATTTAATTTATTATCGGTTTTTGACGCCAACTTAGATTCGTCTCTATTGTTGTAACAATGTAACTGTTAAAACAAAGACAGAAATTGGAGTTAAAAACCTGTTTTTCAGCCAAACCGGGTGTGCATTGTTACAACACAATGCAGACAAATCATGCTCTTTTTTTCAATTCCTACTATTAGTTCACTCTCTCCCTATATATATATACTATTCCAATTTTCAATCGTTAATAAAATACTTTCTATTCATCCATTCAAAGTAGGAATTGACTCAAATTTTTTTTTATATTACTCGTTCATTTTAAAGAATCTATATCATTCTATTTAACACACAAATGCGCCACAGAAAATTCTTAAACTACAGCGAAATAAAGATATGCATACATTTTCTATAAAAAAAAAGTGGCAAATAATATCACGAATTCTTATAAAAACCACCTTCGCATTAATGTCAGATTAAAATTAAAGTAATCGAGTCATCAAGAATCTAAATAATTTAGTATGCATTACCACGGTTTAAAAAAAATAAAATATATAATGGGGTGATTTTTCAAGATTTTATTGCAAAATCGACAATCACATTTTCGAACGGCATTGAGGAAACGTTTTTCACTACAACCATTCAAAAGATAATCTTTGACATTGGGATGATTTTAAATAATTTCCTACTCACTATCTATTTCGAAATCCTTCACTTAGCGATACTGCTTTAAACTGGAAAATGCCAAAATGTGTTTTACGCTTTAAATATAATATTTTTTATAAATAGATAAGATGGTAATGATGCAAACGTGCGTGTATTCTTACGAGCTAATTGATGATCTTTTAAAAATAAAGTGCAGGAAATAACGTAAGTATTGCTTTATTTATTAATACCTTGCCCTGATGAGATAGATAACACAGGGTGGTTTAAAAGTGTGAATTCCTTTATATTAGTACTATCTGTTTTCATTTGATTGTCTGATTACGACACACTTCGTAGTGTGTACGGTCAAGTAATGAAATCAACAAATAAGGTACACTCTGCTCTACTAACGTCCATGTCATGTCAGCTTGTTCGGGGATATTTTTTTTCAACTCAACATAATATTAAGGTTTATCTAATTAAAACACGTTACAAGTAAATATGATTGCTATGCGCTACAAAAAGGAAATGGGTAGATAAACACTACAGACGAATACGGATGGGATCTTCAAAATTCCATTAACTAAAAGATATCTTCAGACCAAAAAAGCGTGAAAGAAACACACGCCTATCGTAAAGGTTTTTTCAAAATAGCTCGCAAATTCTACTACAATAGAACTAAGAAACCTCTCTAACACCAAACTTACAACTTCTTGTAAAAACACTTGATGGCCACGATAACTTCACAGTGAAGTCCTACGAGTGGCCGTAAAAATAAACACTAGAGTAAAAGTTCAACGTTCGCTGTATTCTACGGGCGGGGATGTGTTTTTGGGGTGTACTCCTTAATGTGTGACCATAAGGAGGGAGGGAAAGGGCAACCCCAACAAATCGATGACGCTCCACTATCGACTCCTCTGTTTGGCAGCGAGCCAAAAAAGCTACCCATAAACGTCATCGTAACAATTTTTCGAACTCTTTTTTTTTTTTTTTTTTTTTTTTTGATTGATAACTTTGGTTTAGTCTCGGAATGTGAAACTGAGTAGCGAGATAAACTTATGCGAATGATACAGTTCGTGAAAGAATTTCGGAATTTTCGAAGTTACAGAGCAAATTTTTTCGTTTATTTTTTGTAAACATGTCTGATAGTCAATCGACTTCCAAATACAAGGCGAATAAAAAAAATGTACACTATTATTAAATTACCTTCTTACAGAAATCTCAAAATAGCTAATTATCGAATTATTAAACTTTCACATAAACTTTCATAGTTCTTTATTTTCGTTTGATTTTCCTTGTTATTTAAAGCTTAATAACCTACTGTCAACGGATTCCACCGTTCTTGAACGTAATGTCGGAAGGACAAGAATATATCTTACATTAGCATCACATTTTCTAACTTTCCATATAAAGCTATGGGCGGTCCAATTCGAACTAATTCTATTTACTCTATTTTGGGCAGAAAGAATACTTTGATTTATACGTATCACACACACACAATGTTAATAAAGCATAGAATAGATTTGCTAACTTGACACCTATTAGCAAATTTCGGGGCATTCGTATCTGTCAAATATGTAGCATTATATATAAATTAAATTCCTCTGAAATACATTAAGTGCACGTGTACTAGTATAATGTATAAATATTATGAATTATTTAATATTTTGACTGTAAATATTAAACGAAGATTATAGTTAATAAATATCAAGATATGAAAGAGGCGAGGGGATTCACTGCCATTCCCAACAAATTCTAGATTTTTAACATAAAGATAACACTTCGGTGCTTTCGTCTACTTAAATTTTAAAATATGTGACCCCCCATAAAACTATTATGTGTACGGCTACAGCTAAGATTTAATTAAAATATTTTCATACTAAGCCTCTACCAAATGTTTGAACACTTAACGACTGAACGCACACAGTTCAATAAAATTGTCTTAAACCAATCAACGCAAACAACTTTATGTAATTTTGTTTCATTTAATCTATAGGGTAAAAATTATTTTGCTTAGATACAAATTTGTCAGAAGACTTAGCAATAATTTAATTACCATAAAATTCGGCGCATAACGTTTAGCACAAAAAATAAGATCGAAATTCACGGGTGCACGTTACACGGCGAAGAAACATGAAATGAAAAATAGCAGCTTAAATGTATAAGTGCATGCTATACGGCGGTTTTTAAAGTAATAAAAAATTTCGCAAAGATAATCAATTTTTATTGAAATACATTACGTAAGAACACACACAATGAAGAAATACAGCATAAAAAGTTTTTGAGCAATAACTAGCAATATCTTATTTCACACAACGATCAAGCATTGCAGAAATAAAAAAAAAAATGGTGCGCAATATAATAAGCAATTTATTATTGTAATTTCACTCATACCATACAAAAGAAAAAATTAGTCTCCTTTCCCGTTCGTTTCAAAATAAAATGTGAACAATTATTTATAATGACGTAGTATGATATTTTTATTTTTGATCATACGTTACATTCCTATATCTTCGTCGATAACTAATTCGAATATTCTATCCACAAGATATTCATGGTTTAATTAGTATATTAATATTGGTTTCCCAAATCAGTAGTTAAATTTATACCAAAGAATGCGATACCATTTCAGTCAGCTTTAATATTTTAAAACATTAATTATTTCATTTACAGGAAATTTTGAAAGCTAAATTACCGTAAAACACGGCATGTAACGAGCACTTATAACGCAAAAAGTAAGATCAAAATTTAACTGCGCGCATTATACGCCGGGTATAAAAATGAGAGCTTTAAAAATAAAAGAGATGAGCACACAGAAAAAAAAAATTAAGACTACTACCAGTGGCGCACACAAGGTGCTGGTGGGTCCTCCAAAACCCTTGATTTTTTTACCGATTGATTATAATTCTAAGTATATAAGTACGTAAGATAAAAAAGTATTTATTACTAATGATTAATTTTATCAATGTTAATTATTTATTCAATTAGTTTTTTACTGTTTATTGTTCCCGAAAATCAACAAAATCAAAAGGAGCATGATACAAGAATGGTGGACTTTCGATCCTGGATCCCCCCGAAAAATTCCTGTGTGCACTACTGACTACTAAAGGGTGTTTTTTTTTAGAGGTATAGAACTTTAAATTGCAATAAAACAACGATGTATTATTCGTTTGACATGAATTTTTTTTTATTCGAAAGATAATCTTGTGGCATTACATTTTAAATATGATTTCTGGCATAGGACTGCCACGGCTGGCTCGGATGTAGTCCAATCTGGACGTCCAATTTTCGATGACTTTTTCCAACATTTGTGGCCGTATATCGGCAATAACACGGCGAATGTTGTCTTCCAAATGGTCAAGCGTTTGTGGCTTATCTGCATAGACCAATGACTTTACATAGTCCCACAGAAAATAGTCTAGCGGTGTTAAATCACAAGATCTTGGAGGCCAATTCACAGGTCCAAAACGTGAAATTAGGCGGTCACCAAACGTGTCTTTCAATAAATCGATTGTGGCACGAGCTGTGTGACATGTTGCGCCGTCTTATTGGAACCACAGCTCCTGGACATCATGATTGTTCAATTCAGGAATGAAAAAGTTAGTAATCATGGCTCTATACCGATCACCATTGACTGTAACGTTGTGGCCTTCATCGTTTTTGAAGAAGGATTCCACCAGCCCATAAAGCGCACCAAACAGTTTTTCTGGATGTAACGGTGTTTCGACATACACTCGTGGATTAGCTTCACTCCAAATGCGGCAGTTTTGTTTGTTGACGTAGCCATTCAACCAGAAATGCGCTTCAACAAAATTCGCTTATGAAAATTGGGAACAACGGCAATCTCGTTTTGGGCCCATTCGACGAATCTACGCCTTGCTTGATGATCGTTTTGATGAATTGCCAAACCAAACTGAGAATAAATCACTTGACAGCTGTTAAATCGGTCGCCATCTTGGAAAGTAATGCCAACTTAAACTTCTATACCTGGAAAAAAAACACTCTTTATATATATCGAATTATTGTTTATTTTAAAGAAATGACATTTCTTATGAACTTAAAAAAGGGTTGTAGTTCTAGAAGTATAGTATTTTTTTTCTAAAGCTCGAAATAATACCCCGAATAAATGATTTAAAAACATAAGAGCATCATGCATTTCATATTTCTTCGTCAAAAGAGTGTGCGCGTTATACAGCGAATATACTTAACAAATAAAAATTGCTGCTTGAAAGTGTGAGTGCGCGTTATACGCCGGATTTTACGATAATAAATTTTTAATTCCACAAAACGCATGAAACTTAAGTTATCACAAAAATATATAATAGATACATAATTTCTAATGAAATTGAAAGTTAATATGAATGTCTGATGTTAAAAAAATAACCTTAAAAATTGCAACTTAGACATAAATCTAAATTAGAAATAAATTCATTATTGAATGTCTTGGCAATCTCTTTATTCTAACTGAGATTGCGTAGGAATATCATATTTTACGTCACAATATCAGGGATAGGGAACCTGAGATTTTGAACATTAAAATGAACATCAAACACTGCAAAAGAAACATTTTAAATTTTATCAATATATATTACATTCATTTCTGATTCATCCATAAAATAATATTCATAATTTCAATTACAACTAAATCATAAATATCTGTTTTAATGTGTGTTCTTGTCGGTGTAATAGTACTTAATTACAAGTTTTCTCCGTTTATGATACTGTTTTATTACAATATTAACTTTCCCAATGTGATTAACAATTAGACATTTAATTATAACTAAAATTGAAGCATTTTGAAATTAGAACCCCTTTCTATATAAAACGCATGTTTTTTTTATATACGCATTTAAGATTCTTACATAAAGCCTTTTTTAATGTTATAACAAATCATTTAATGTAGTTTCTTAGTAGTGGTGTGAGTGAGTGAGTGAGTGAGTGAGTGAAGATTAACGTCGCACTGTTCAGCTACACGCTTAGTAGTGGTGTAACGTACATCCCCGCATCGCGGATGGCCCAGGGTTCAAGGGCGCCAAAAGTCTGACTGACACCAAGTACCTACTCTTTGTAATATCCAACTTGCGGGCCCAAAACCTGACTTTGCAGAGAGGCCCAAATGTTCTCCGTTACTTCACTGTTCATAAAAAGCTGCAGACCCTTTGTAAAATCTTACTAAGGGGGAGCGGGCTCAAAACCTGACTTTGAAGGGGCCCCAAATGTTCTCAGTTACGCCACTATCTCTTAGTACCTACCGTTACAACAATTTGTCACCCCTTTGAAAAAATTACAGCTCAATATCAATTTTCATTCCGTTTTTTGTACAAAACCGTTCTAGTAGGAATTGCTAAACATATAATCTTAATTGGAAAAGCTTTTAGAAAAATCGATTTTCATTCAAAATCAAAAAATTTCTCCCCCTTTTGACAACATTTAATGCCGCTCTAAAACGAGAATTATAATTCGGATTCTGTTCTAAAAACCCACCAATTAATTCTGCCAAACCAATTAATAAAACATATAATATAAAAATATATTTAAAGTCAATTCCTACTTAGGTCAACAAAGAAAATTTTTATTTTAGTTAATTTTTACTAAATAATTACAATTAATATTAATATGTACATATATACGACAGAATCACAATATTAAGTGGGAAAATAGAAAGCGACTTTCCTTTCAATTTTCCATTTTCCTTTCTATATACGGTGTTGGACTATTATTTTTGTTTGTTACTATTTATTTATTAATTTAATTTAATTAATGAATCATTTGAAAAAACTGTATTAGCATCAAGTGTCATCCACTACAAGTTTAAAAAAAATCTATTTGAACTTGAGTGGATGAATAAAAAGTATTTTATTAACGATTGAAAATTTGAACATTATTATTTAGAATATAAAAATAGGGAAATAATTAGTAGGAATTGAATAATCAACCTTAAACTTTACTCTTAAACATCTGATTAAAAAAAAAAACTTCATGAAATATCAACACACAAGAGAAACAAAAATAAAGGGAAAAAGTATTAGAAATGGACATTCCCATGCATCCAACACAGTTATGTAATACAACTTGACCAAAGGGCACTTGATACCACAAATCTCACAGAAGTAACAAAAAAACACCCTGCAATCGGGAGAAGCCACAAATCACATACACATCCTACTCGCCAAGGATAAGTTAGTTCTTTCTTGCAACATTTGATAGCGGGCACACTGCCAAGCTACACACGTTGTCCAACGATGATGAAGGATGGTTGAAATCAATACGTCTATTCAGGTGCCGGCACAGGAAAATAAAAAAAAAAAAAGAAATTTGAAATACGGCGTTCAGGTAGATGAAGTAAACAGGAAGTGGGACCGCTTAAGCGTCGCGATTCCAAACAAGCCTGGTTCAATGCTTCTTCAGAACAAGAGTAGGCGGGAGCTTTGAAAGCTGTTTTATGAATGCTGGAAGAGGAAAGATAGAGAGAAAGAGGCCAAAGGCGAATTTTTAATCTGAAGTTGATTCATTCCCAGACTTTCTTTCTTAAGAGGCTTGTCGTGAGAAGACATGCTCTTTAGATTTATAGCTAGGAATAGAACACGTGTGTCAGGTACCGTTTCTATTCCAGAAGTAGATTTTTGAGAGGGGCAAGTTGTGTGTTGTGTCTAGAAGTTTTGACTAGCTGTTTTGATTTTTTCTTTGTTATTATTATGTCATTGTTCCTAGTGTGTCACGGGAAGAGAATTAGAACCAAAACATCAACCTGCCACTATTTGCAGGCAATATAAAAAAAAGCGAAATGATAATGGGTTACATGTGGCCAGTGACGCCTTCAGATTTCTTGAGGCCCTGGGCTTCTATGGAAAAGTAGGCTCCACTTGTGATCCTTTTAACGAATTTTGTGTTATTACATACAAAGTTCAACGAAAGCAACCCACAATAACAAAGTTTTATTAGAAAATTCATTTTTTAAATTTTAAATAAGCAGAAATTACAATACATTTTAAATTCGCAGTGTTTGCACTGATGCCAGTTGGCTTATTATTCATAATTTTCATTTTTTCGAAAAATATACATGGGATTAACATTTTATGACAAAATTATTCCGATCATTATTTTTCTGAGGCTGAATTGACTACGAAATGGAGTGAGCCTCTCATCGAGGACGAGGCCTTGGGCCCATGTTTTAAAATGTCCCTTCACGCGGCTTGTGTAAAAATGTTCCCTAGTTTTCCTATATATATTTATAATATAGAAGTTAAATAAAAAATTAGTATTCCTTTATAATGTTTACATTTCATAACAATTCAATACAAATTCGCCCTTAATTTCCAGAGTCTATTATACAATCTTTGCATACAATATCTCACGAAAAACTCTGATTCGAAATTTATTCGAACAAAATATCAAACATGACATAGGAATATTCATAACCTATTCTTTATGTGAATATAATTAAAATAATTTCAATATCACGATACTGTCCATCTTGACGTATCCATGTACAATACAAAATAACACTCTCACTAAAATTGTTAAATGTTTGTTCCTCTGAACAATAGACACAAAGTGAGTGAATATTAACGTCGTGCTATTTAGCTACGCGAAGGATTTTGGCGACGGACCACGTAATTTTGAACCATGGTCAAGTGACGTGGACGACACCTGAGCTGGCACCCCCTCTCCTAACAACCACACCACACTAACGGGAGGACGTTTGAGCTCTCGACAGATTTAACGTGCATCGCTCCCCTACAAGGCGGGTCTTTAGTGGTACTTTGATCGAACTCGTGACAAGGCCAGCCACGATCCGATACCTTGACCACTCGGCTACCGCGGCCACAATAGCCAAAAAGTGCATTGTAAGAAAGAAATTTTTCATTCATAATTCATATTATTTTCCCCCAGACAACACATTCTTTTCAACAGACCTTATTTTTCTTACCCACAAAGCTAATTTTAGTCAGAACTTTAAAATAACATCCAGAAACATTGTTAGAAAAATTCATTCAAAATAAATGACACCATTTTAATTCTTTTTTTTTTTTTTACTTTACACACTTACTCAGCGAAATAAACATATCGTATTGTATAAAAACAGATATGCGCGCATGAAACTAGATCAACACTCAATTTAGTTCCATTTCTGTCTCATTGTGAAACGGATGGCACTTTGAAAAACAACAGAGAACGCGATTAGATTGTTTCCAGTCGAAAGAAACCCACAGAACGATAAGCAAAAATCTCTCTCCCCTTGGCATTCCTTTCCATAATAATTGCATCTCTAGTTCACATAACTCGTTATCTTCAGTATCTTTACCGCAAAGTAGAGGTACAGAACACACTAACACACACACACAAGCGCGGGAAAGCAACCGTGCAATAAAAAAAAATCATTTTACTGAGCCTGCGGAAAAAACATCCTTGAACCCTGTTTTCAACACAAAGTATCCAAAAAGGAGTCATTCCGTGACCGGAACGTAGGTTTTCATAATAATCAACGACCCCGTCTAAAAAACAAAAAAAGTCATCAGCTATTCTCATGGGATGGAACAAAAGGGGTGGCAGACCTGATTCAAGGCCAAGGTCAAATCTTTATCTAAATGCAACAACGATAGCGAAATGATAGGGATTTTAAGCAATTGATTTCCGAAACTATGATGGAGTGTGAAGAATGGGTTCTTTTCACTGATTAGGTGAAGTTCGAGAGGTGGTTGAAAGAAATGGTCCAGTCACGGTCTCGAAAGCAGAGATCAGATTTGAAGCCCATTTAATGTAGCTGTCTGATGGCCTAAAAACTAGTTTTGAAATTGGTAAACAAGGTTTGATAACAAGAAGGAAAGAAATCCGCAAGGAAGTGCTATAATTTGCTACAGGCGAGTAGTTGCTCGTTCTTTTTTACTTTCTGCTATGATTTTCAATAGCTGTGTTGTAACATTTTAGTTAAAAACAAGATAAACGAATTTTTGCTGCAGCGTGCGGAAAGGAATAACTTAAAATGTCCGTGTTAATCTCAAAAGCATACCTGAAAGTACTTAGGATGGGGGAAAATACAGTAACTTAATCTTCATGGTGTTACACAACAATCGAAATATATCCTTCTCAGAGCCGCTTTTAGACTTAGGCACATGCCTAGGGCGCAAGAGATTGGGGGCGTCAAAAATTGGAGGGCGAAAAAAGAGAAAAAATTAAAAGTGAACACACCACCGTTACGAAAACAGTAAAGTGATTAGCGATCAAGAACATGAAAAGTAACAATCGACAAAAGTTCATACATAATGGATATTTTATTCTGTAATTGTAAGCGATTTAATTAATTTGCTGTACTAATTTACAAAAGGTTCGTGACGTTGCAACGTAAGAAATGAACAAGAGTGTCCAAACCATGCCACTATTATTTCCT
Source organism: Trichonephila clavipes (assembly GCA_019973935.1). Lineage (NCBI taxonomy): Eukaryota > Metazoa > Arthropoda > Arachnida > Araneae > Nephilidae > Trichonephila > Trichonephila clavipes. The sequence goes on from BMAU01018116.1 coordinate 306,440, forward strand.
AATGACTGCCGGTTACCAGTCTGTGACACGGCGAGTTCATAGGTGGTGGACAGTGGCACACACAAGGGGGTCCTGGGGGTTCAGACACCCCCAAAGCCCTTGATTTTTTTTCCGATTGATTATAATTCTAAGTATTTAGTACGTAAAATTTAATAAAGTATTTGTTATTAATGATTAATTTTATTAATTAATGCTAATTATTTATTCACTAATTAGTTTTTTACTGTGTTTTGTTCCCGAAAATCGACACAATCAAAAGCAGCATGATACAAGAATGCTGAACTTTCGACCCCGGAACCCCCTTGAAAAATTCCTGTGTGCGCTACTGGTGGTGGATAATGGAAACTCTCTCTAAAGAACAAAAACAAGGAAAGGGAACAGAATAAGAATCACCCTGAAGGATGGGGATGTTTTGGAAATACCGAGGGGGGCGTAATAATTTGAAGTGCCTAGGGTGCAGGGGAGGTTAAAAACGGCCCTGGTCCTTCTCTGATTGCCAGAGCTTCGAAGAGGAATAATGAATTGTGATGTCTGAAAAAAAGAAATTCCGCAAAAAAAGAAAACATTCATTATTATTTTTAAAAAACAAACAACATTTTTAACGGACTACTGAGTGAGGAAACATTAACTGTCGGTATATTTTTCAACTGGGCTTTTTTTAAAATTTTAGATAACATCAGCAGCACATGATAAATATGACAACAATGCTAATCGACCATAATTAATCACATACCGAGCAAGACCACGGTGGATTACTCCGCTTGTAAAAGTTTATCCCCTTTACCTTGATCTGTTTCATTTAAGGCAGGGATGGGAAAATAGGGGCCCGCGAAGAGAATCAACAACCAATAGACAGAAAATGTTTTCTATAATTGGGTCAGTATATATTAGTGGGTAAAATTTTTCTTGCATGAAGATCAACAAAAGTAAATATAGATGCAAGTTGGCAAACATTAAAATTCTCACCACAGACAGCAAGTTAATAAGCAATTTCACTCCTGATTTAAAAAAAAACTGTAAATAAGTGTCATAGGATGCAAAACTGATTCTGAAATTAAATGTAACTTACAGCTACAGATATGATATCAGCACATTAAATAAATTGAATAAAACTACCACTATTTTATTCAACTTATATTTATTCATTTTTATTGTACAATGTATACCGTTTCTGAGATGCAAAGTTAAGTAATAAATGTAATCATTTTAAAAAAGATACATCTTACAGGTATCCTCCGATTCCACAATGAGACTCGCGAATCAAAACAACTGCTCACCCTTTATTCAAAGTGATCCACAAATTTAGTATACAAAAATGTTGCTGCGTATCTTTAGCACCGACAACAAATAAAAGCAGTCTGGTGTGTGGGGGTGGATAAAAAATTATGGATTTATTAAAATGATAGCTAATGATTCACCATTGACATGCCTACTTATTCCGAATATGAGGCCAATTTGTTGACGCGAAGTTACCAAGTTTATTTTACTTCAACAGAAAAGTATAATGAAAAGTTCGTAAGCCAGTGATTAAATGTTTGAAAACTAAGAATATGAATACCAAGCATCCATATGAATTCTTTCATCTATCTCAAGTGAATATTCTTCCAAAGCAGTATCAATGAGTGGCTAGGTAAAAGAATTCATCATCGAGATTCGAACGCAATTCTACAAAAGACCAGAATTTCAAAAAGAGAGCTCAATCGACAAAAACTGTGAGGAAGACGAAAAAGAAATAAATATATATAAATATATATATATATATATATATATATATATATATATTCATGATCTTTCTAGAACTTTATCACGATTACCCCCCCTCCCTTCTGAAAGTAAGTGAGCGGTATTGCTGGCAGCGGCATGAGATTTTCGTTTTTTTTCTTTTCTTTTTAACTTTCCGAGAAGTACCACAGCAAATGTCTGGAATTCAAATATCCAGAAAAGATCAATTACTCGATTCTAAGAAAAAGAGGAGGGAGCGAGAAAGTGGAAATGCTCCAGACTCAGAAGAGTGGGATGGGAAAATTAGTACTTCGAAAGAAATTCGAAAGGAGTTATTTGGAAAAAGTTTATCATTATGCATGAGAGACCGTGTTTAATGTTTTGAGATTATTGGTTTTGATTCTCCATTCTTAACTCAAAAGATTTTATAATTAAGTTTGCTTTGGGTAATTTTATGCGTCGCGGATGCAACAACACTAATAATTTGAAATTTAAAATTATACATGCATTGCATATTCGATAATAATTATGTTATTCGAAAATAATGTGACCGAAAGTTTTAGAACCGCTGAGGTAGAGGATCAATTTGATCACAAGTTATTTTAACATAAATATAGTTTTCAAACCTGTTTAGAAGAAATTAAGTAAAATATGGACTATGCAATCAAAAATTGTTATTTTTTTTTTATTAAGACCGTTCTAGAAGGTGTAGTGTTTATTAAGATACTTCGCATAAGTAGATACGGAAAACACGATATATTCAAAAGCATACAACATCAATACTATAACGATTTACACATTTCTGGCTAAAGTATAAAATACTTTTGAAAACTATTTAACAAGCTATACAAATAAATAAAAACACACCAGTAGTTCTTAAAACTATGCATTCAACTAAAGACGCATAATAAAAAAAATTCGAATGATAAAAAATAAAAAGTGACATAAAAAATGAAAAAATATGTATATTAGGAATGCATGCCTGCCATTAAATGAAATACACAAACTATTGTATCCCACTTTCAAGTTGAAGAATCGATATTAAGTGTATTAAAATTGTAAAAAAAAAATGGGCTGAATTTTAAATGATTTAAAAAGAAAACGATTTCGAACAGAGAATTCTACTTGTTAAAACTTATCGAAATATAACATGGAATAACAATATAAATATAATTTTAAGTAGTAGTACTATTTAAAATGCATCAACCACTATACGCTACTACGTAAGGGGAAAAAGAATATTGATCACATAAGATAATTTTGTTGTTCTTAGCATCAACAACGTTTTTTTTTTTTAAATCTGTATCATGCATGAATCATAAAAAGGAAAATAAGAGATAACAAGTAATACAAAAAAATTTTTAAGTCAATTCCTACTTAGATCAATTTTATTTTAGTTAAGTATATTTAACTGATGAATTAATATTTGAAAAACCTGCATCAACATTGTGTCATCCACTACAAGTTTTGAAAAACGTATTTGAACTTGAGTGGCACCATTTGTTGCAGATAATCGTAGCTTCGTCAGAAATAACAGAATAAATTTAAAATTAAATAAAATTTACTTAATGAATTAATATTTGAAAAAACTGTATTAACATCAAGTGTCATCCACTACAAAAAATGTATTTGAGCTTCAGTGGATGATTAAAAAGTATTTTATTAACGATTGAAAATTTGAACAAGATATATATAAGGGAGAGGTGTGAACTATATATAATAGTAGGAATCGAAAAAGAAAAAAAAGGCTTAGTAAAAAGAACGAATAATGCTTTTTTAAAACTATTTTAAAGTAGCATGGAACACTTTGCTCTTCGGAAAACAATGCGTTATTATTTCTAATATTTCACTGCAGCAGTACCTGACCATGGCGAGAGCTTAATTGCAACAGACGCCAAGACGGAGCCGAATGGCGGATGTATCAATTAAATTAACACGATAATAGTTTTCTAATGACCGCGATATCACTAACAAAAAATTTTAAAAAAACGAAGAGCTAAAAAAAACTAAAGGCTAGGTGAACTTGGTATCAGGAAGAAATATGCAAAAATGCTCAGGGAATATTAATGAAAGTAGACTTAATGGAATTAAATTGTAAATTTCATTCCAGTTCTTTGAATTAAACAAAAAAAAATTATTTTTCGCAAAAGATTAAAACAATGAAATTAATAATAATTTTATAACATGAAATTAAGTATTAAAAAATTCCTATTTGCATTACTGGAATGTGACCTTGCATCATTTGTTCTTTTACGAATAATTTTTTTAAAAAAATTTGTTATTACACGTGAATCTGGTTTTTAATCCTTTATTGTATTTTAAAAGTAATAAAACAAATATAAAAGATAAATGTAAAATTGTTTAGTATAAAATTTTAAAAAGTACATATATCAGAGTAACATACAAATTAAAATGATAAAGGAAAATAAAATGGCTGCCGTAATTGCTACGCGTGACATTACAAATTATGAATGAAAATCTTGTAACTTTTTCATGCTTATTTTTCGTAGAAATTTCCTTTTTTAAATATTTCATCAATGATGAATTTTAAATTTCAAGAAATAATTCAAGGAAAATATAACTATTTACAAAACATTGATTAAACTGTATTAATTTTTGTTATATCACTAGAAATTTTATAACATTTTTGCCTGAGATAATATTTTTAACCTTCGCTCATGATTACTAATTCATCAATGTATGTATTTTATTTTGAAAGAAAAAACCCCCGTTAGTTATTTACCGTAAAATCCGGTGGATAACTCGCACTTATACTTTCAAGCTAAATTTTTAGGTATATTCGCCATATAACACGCACCCCCTTTTTAACGAAGAAATCTGAAATATTAGTGGTGTATACATTGTTTTTATGTTTTGAAGTAATTTATTTGAGGTATTAGCCCAAACTTAAAAAAATAGCATTTTTCTTGAACTACAACTGTTTTGGTTCATAAGGCAAGTGATTTCTTTTAAATAAAGTGTTTCGATAATCTAGAAGTAAAATTTTTTTATGCTCATCCTTTTTGTTATTTTTAAAGCTATCGTTTTTATACTCGGCGTATAACGCGCACCCGTAAAGTTCGATCTTATTTATTGTGTTCAAAGTGCGCGTTATACGCCGGATTTTACGGTATATATAATCAAAAGTTTTCTTTTCTTTTTTTTATACTAAAAATATTTTTTATCAGACCAGACAAACAAATTCAAATTTTTCAAAAATTATCACAAATTCCATAAATACCCTAATTTAAATTCCGATAACGTAAAGAACTAAATTTTATCATTTCAGAGCAGTAATCGAGCTTGACTCGATACTTTAAATTCATGATTAGGTCTTTAGTAAATCCTGAAGCTCCTAACGCTGTGTTATCTGTAACATATCATCAGTAAATTTGAAGTCAGCATACTGTTTGTATAACTTAGTTCATTTACTAAAAAGATAAATATCTGCAATAGCACTTTCTTCAATTATAACTCTTGCACGCTTTTGATTTTAAATTATTTTATTTTAAATTCTTCTGTTCATCTTAAACACGATAGAATCGTGAGGAGATTTCATGAGCATAAAAGAAAACCATGTTAAAATAAATTGTAGGCCCGGTGTGAATAAGCAATAGGACACGAATTGATTAAACGCTATAAAGAACAATATGTATGCAAATTTCGGAAGTATTATTTAGTTTCAATTAATAGCAGAATGACTTGTTAAAATTCAGCACGACTGTTTTCAGTTCAACAGGATAGAACAAACGAAAATTCTGTATTCTCAATAGATGTATGATCATTTCTTTTTCTTGATCACGTATTACTTATTTTTAAGCTAGTGCTGCGATTTTTTTTTTTTTTTTTTTTTTTTGTACAAATGGCGAAAGGTTCTCAACGGCGATTAAAATACAAAGTTTATTTTTTGAAAGCTAAAACTCTTTCCTTAGTTTTAAAAAAATGTAAATACAAGAACAATTTCTTAAATTCTATATTTTAAGCTTAGAATTTAATACACATGTAAGTAAGTAGATTAATATTTATCGTAAAACTGCAAATTAATATACTTAAAAGATTTTCAAAAAATGTTAAAAACATAGGAAATACGAAGTCAAAAATGGAGTAGTGTCACATTTCAAAAGTTCGATGAAATTATAAAATCAGTAAAAGCAGCAGAATTTAAAAGATTAAGCCTAACTTAACATTCCTGTTTAAGCAACCAATAAAATATAAGAAAGTAATAAATGAAAGTATACCTAAAATTTTTTGTTTTGAAAATTTAAATTAGACAATAAACAAGCAAAAATAATTTTTTTTTTTATTTAAAAAATTCAGTTTGGCAACTTTTTAAATTTTACACATTTTCGAATACTACAAAACAAATGTTCTAATAACCATTAAAACCCACACACACGTTCTGCGTCTAACTTCATTCTATGGAACACAATTTGCAACTATACTGTCAAAACACGTTTAGAGTTAAGAGATAAGAATTGTTATGAACTCTGAAAGCATTTAAGTTCAACGTTACACCAACGTCTGAATCAACACTACAAAATACGTATATTAAACTCCCTGAACGTCAGAAGAGCTTCAAAGTGTGATAATATTCACAACACGCACCACAGTTTTTGGATTAAGGTCACTTCGCTTAAGGGGTCACAATTTTTCGAATTTTCGAAAAATATATGTTGTTCCTCATTTTTTTTGAACATTTTGATACCAACCACGTGATAGTACTATAAAAACTTCGAAAGTTATTCGAAAAAATTCCAAACAGCAATTTAGTAATAACAATGTTTAAATGGCTACATGCCACACCCACTTATTTTTGATTTCCGCATACGTTTTATTTTTCTGTTTTTTTAAAAGCCTCATGAAATATTTTTAAACATTTGCTTAATTGAGAAGGAAGCTTGCAACTCAACACACATTTTTTAATGTGTTTTGATTCTGTTTTGGTAATGCTAGCACGTTTGTTTCAAATGACTTATCGAAATTCAAAACAGCGTTGTTTAAAACCGTTTATAAAAATTGAAAATACTGATTCAAATGGAAAAACTCATCGTAGACCTTCGTCCTAAGAAAGAAGATTTAGAGGGAACCAAATCATGAAGGTATGTTCTCATATGTTGCAGAAAGGAGAGATAAAAATGTGTGCTTCTCCAGTAATAAAATCTCAGGATATCAGACTTCATTAAAGTCAAATCTTGTTAAGGTAAGTGAAAACTTCAAAGGATATCGTATTTTTGATTTTATTTCAACTTTAGCCTATTTTATCAGTATCATGTTGTTTAAAATGTCATAAACCATTAAAAATTAATGAAAAGTCCACTCGTGGTTTATGTTCGAATTTTGAAATACGTTGTAAAAACTGGGAGTGTTTGTACTTTTTCAAGCTGTGAAAACACTGGGAATAAAAATAATGCTCCAGAAATTAACAGAAGATCTATTTTAGCAATGAGATGCATAGGCCAAGGTTTAGAGTCATTAAAAACCTTTTGTGCTGTAATGAGTCTTCCTAATCCTGTTGAACAAAAATCACATGATGTTATTAATAATAAACTTTCACGTGTTATGAAGGAAGTCGCTGAAGAAAGCATGAAAATGGCAGCTGTCGAAGAATATTCTTCGTCACCTGATAACCTTTAACGGTAAGTGGTGATGGTACCTGGAAGACGAGAGGACATTCATCGTTGATTGGAGTATGTACTGTAATAGGGGCCGAAACAGGTAAGGTTTTATAGGGAAGTGTTGTCCTCATTTTGCAAAGGATGCGACAGTTATAAAGGGGTAAAATTTGGTATCAAGTACAATAAAAAATGGCAAAGAGCGCATAAGATTTCATGTAGAAAAAATTATTCTGGCTCTGCTGGTAAGATGGAGGTTGACGGGATGTTAAGGATTTTTAATCGATCAGAAAAGCTTCACAACCTGAAATATTCGAACTACATAGGAGATGGCGACACAAAAACAATCAATGCCCTTTCTGAAAAACAAGCCATACGGCGATGACTATCTTATTCAGAAAATAGAATGTGTAGGCCATGTGCAAAAGAGAATGGGTACAAGACTTATGAAGCTTAAATTAGTATATAGTAAAAAAGGAATTATCTGATGGTAAAACTATTGGCGGTAAAGGTAGGTTAACAGATAGTTTAATTGATAAACTTGCGCATTACTATGGTAATGCTATTCGATGCAATTCTACTAGTGTAAAGGAAATGCGGAAAGCCATTTGGGCTGTTTGGGGTCATTCTTGCAGCACTGATGATGAACCGATACACTGGTTTTGTCCTACAAATCCAAATACATGGTAAGTATAATGCCGCAATTAATAATAATTTACAAAATTATAAACACAAACCCTCAGTTGCTAAAGCTGTTCAAGATGTAATTAAGCCTGTATTTGCAGACTTATCTCATCCGGCACTCCTGAAGAAATGTTTAGGAGGTAAGACACAGAATCCTAATGAAAGTTTAAATTCATTAATTTGGAAGTTTTGTCCTAAGACGATTGGTTCTAGGCTTCAGATTGCAGAGATTGCTGCAAATCTAGAAACCAGTGTTTTTAATGATGGAAATCAAATACTTATTACTATTTTAGAGAAATTTGGCTTGAAAATTAACAGAAATGTTTGTGTGCCCCTGGCTGAACATGACAATCGTCGAATCTTTTACGTCAAGACAGAGGCTGTTATAATGAATTTTGAAGCTCGCAGAGCCAAGAAAATTAAAAGAGTAAAGAAATTGAGCTGTTTCAGGAACAGAAAGGTATATATTTTTATCCTGTAGAATTTTAGCGTGTAAGTTTTAGATTATTTTCTCAAATTCAATTTTAAAACTTTAAAGCCCTTTTTCTCAGTTTGTGTTTTTTTTCAATTACGCGCATTGCGTTTCAAAAACTATCATACTTTGATGTATAAAACTTTACAGAATTATAAATTCTATCATAATCTTCAAATCCTAGCTATTTATAGTATTATAAATTTTTAATTTTTTGAAATATTTCAACAAAATTGAATTTTTAAAAAAATTTAAAAAAATGTATTTTTTTTATTTTTAAAAATATTATTTTTTATTTTATTTTTATAGCTAGCATGTAATAAGGATATATTTGACTTTATAAATCAACTTATTGCTAGTAATTAGAATTATTATTGCAGAAAATATCATGCGCGTCGTAAAACTCACTATTTGTTTCTTACAAAAATTTTTCTTATTTTTATGTGCTTATTATTTTTAAAATTATGATTATATTTTAGATATTTTATACTTTTTGAAACTTTATTCCTTTATAAGAAATGTGTAAAAGAATCAAATTATTTCATTTTAATCTCAAAGAATTATTTCTAGTCGAAAATTGTTTGTATTTTGTGCTCTCGAAACATTTTCAACACCCCTGTGACCCCTTAATGCTTTAAGAATAAGTGTGTATTTGACTTAACTCGAAATTTTTACAAATAGAAAAATGTTACAGAATTACTTTCAGTTGTTAACTTCATACATGTATAAAGAGCATTTACATTTTGTAGTACAGCTAATTTGTATTTACATGAATTCCACTTTAAATAGATCTCATAGGTTCTATTTTATTGGTAAATATTTATTTTGGTGCTACTCGTTAGACTACATATCTCTCGGGGGAGGGGGGGGCGCTTTATAAGGATGGTACACAAAATACACACAAATGAAAATTATACTTGGTTAAATTTACGGAATTACAGAGTGTTAATTTGAGATCGGTACATTGTACGGATTTTCCCGCCACATCGTTATAGTAAAATTTCGCCAAGTTGGGATGACAACATTAGAATTTAATTATCTTAATTATATATATATATATATATATATATATATATATATATATATATACCTTGTTACGTTTCGTTTCATATAATGTCGCCAATAGGTTGCGATAATACGTAAGTACCCATTTTTCAATAGAGCATAGATCATTCTACAATGGTTGTCATAATGATAACGCATATGTAACCCCGCTAATATTTATTGGTAAACTTTAATTGTAGTAACTACTGGTTTCAAGCGCGATTACTTCGAGTTTTTAATATTTCAACCATTTAACTTTAGTATACAGCATATTAGTTTATTCCTTTTTGTGTAGTTTGTATCGTGATTTTTCGAATTTAGAGGATTTATGACTATCTCGGAAGTTTTTAATGCGGAGCTTTTCAAACTTGAAACATTTGCGACCCAATTTTCTTCACGCCCCCCTCCTTCCATAAAATAACAATGTTATAGTTTCTAATACTATATTGTTCGTGAGAATAATGTAGGGGGTTTGGTCCATAGACGACAACGATGAGAAGAGATCAACAAGATATATTTTAAATCAAAACAGCACAGCAAAACACAGTAAATTCTTTTCATCCATTACACTTTTCCAAAAACAAAAACGTTTTTCTAACTGTTGCCACTCCCTCACAGAGAAACTTACCTCTCACGGATTTTGGATAGGAGCGCAACAAATGTATTGAATGCAATGATAAAGTAATTTGACGCTGTATCTATAAAACAACCTTAATTATAAATAAACCGTATAAATTATCAAGATAAGTATTAAATTTTGTATGTGTTACTTTTAAGTAACAGTTATTCTGAGTAAGTTACTTTTAAGTAACAGGATAAGTGTTAAGTGTTATGTTACTTTTCCTTTCTAATACTTAAATTGGAACAGATTGAAAAATAATTTTTAATTAAAGAACGTACCGCGAAGTTAGCAAGTATTCAGGTATCTTAATACATAAAGGCTTTCAACTGTCGAAGAATTCTTCATAGATTTCACGTCAAGTGGCAAAATCAAAAGGCAATTTAGTAAAATAAATCACTCTTTAAACTTTGGGCAGGGGCGGATGATGAATTTTCTGCAGTGAAGAAGAAAGAATTTCGTATACTATTTCCCCAACTCCAGTAATTATTAAACTTGTTCTTAATTTGGTATTGATAAATAAGTAATTAAATACGTAATGCAGTTCTGATACATTTGTAAATAATATGTATCACGTGTAAACGGGCTTTTAATTTTTATTATGTCAGCATGTATTTTGTTTTGCTTCCTTTCAGTAAATTAATAATTTTTAGCCCCACAGTTTGAGAACCGCTGTTTCAATGAGTACCTGGGTAATTTTTAAAAGAATTTGAGGGCTTTGTATTTAATTGTTATACCAAAGGTTATCCAAATTAACACTTTTGGTTTGTTTTGTTTCTTAAAAAAACCATTTCGATTCGATTACATAAAGTTAAGCAATTTTTGAACAATAAAAATTAAATTTTGAGAAAAACTAGTGTTAATTCAAGAATACCAAATCCCTTAATGTAAAAAAGATGACTGAAAATTCCGACTAGGAAAACTTTTTCTAGCTAAAAATAGGGGGAAAAAAACTATTAACAGCTGGTACACAAAATTCAATAAAATCTAATAATAGAAAACTGTCTAGTTTTTCAATCAAATTGTTTTCAAGTATTTTTTAATGCTTTATGTACTTACTGAATCACCCTTAAAATAATATCGATAATGACAATATTCCATTTTTATATGGTTAGGAGTATTGTTTCAGCTCCGAACATTTGTACAATATCAAACATCTCGAAACCAGTAAAACGTTCTTTTTTAAAAAAAACTTGATGTCAAATACCATGAAAAATGTGATTTTCATTTAATTACACGTGGCGAAAAGAGATAAAATTCATAAAGGTACAAAAAAAAAAGATTTGTTTTAAAAAATACGAAGGGGGGGAGGGTGCGCAGATGTTTTCGTTTCTGACTGGAATTAATTAATTTCTGCGTCGACGAAAAAGTTCTTTTTTTGTCAACGCTGCTTCGTATTTTACTTATGTACTCAGGAACTATTTAAGCCGTAGGCAATTACCCCCGCCAGGCAGAATAAATAATTCATTCTTTTAAAAAGAAATATTTTAGAACGAGCCACGCGACTATAAAAAGATGATTCTTCGGATGATTTTTATACTTTTCAATTAAGAAATGATTTTTAATTCTAAATTTATGTTTCATCGCTATTTCGATTCTTGAAAAACCTATACTATGTTTAAATGTTTTTTCTCATCTTTTTATTTTTTAAAGTTTTTTTATAACGTCAAATTTTTAACTATTTATTTTCTGTGAGGGAATATTCATTTTTCAACGAAACTTTTTTTTCATGCATTGAACAAGTTAAGGCGTATGAATTCAATTAATTATACCATTAATTAACAACTGATATAGCACACTTTTGATCAGCAAAAGAAAACGTCCCCCTTCCCCCCCAAATGGGTTGCATTTCTGCACACAAGTTTTTGCATAAACGGCAAGTCCCCTAAGTGTGAGAGCCATTTCATTTGTAGCACCATCTAGTGACGGCTATTGCTACCATATTTTTAACGCTTGAATTAATTTTAATTAAAACTTTTATTGAATGCTAAATATTGTCACCAAATAATCACATAACATGTGTGCCTACGATTTTCGCATCCAGAAATTAAATCGAATCGACCCGATCGAACCCGCAACCTTGAGCTAACGATTCCTCTAAGCCACTGAGCAGACTATATTTACTAATATGTAGATGGAATTAATGATTCAAGATGTATCCAAACGTAAAAGAAAAAAAAAACTTTAAAGCATGTCTATGAAAACAAGATTTATTAAATACACGAACATAAGAGACTTACCACCAGAAATGCATATTAAATACATGTTACACACAAAAAATATTATGGCATTCCAAAAAATTAGTCATGATAAATGCGTTTGGATTATCTCCAGAAAACGAGTCGAATCCATTACTGTCTTTCCATTTAAATAAAAAAAAATATTGGAAAAAGTACTTTTATTATTATTATTAAAGACAAATGTAATACAATGTATTTCTGTGGAGAGATTATTCACTATAAGATGGAAAATAAAAAAAAAAATTAAAGAAATAAAAAAAAATTTTAAACATACGATATAATAATTCATAATTTTAGACAAAAAAAAAGGAGCAATTCAAATTACTAAATAAAATAAAGAAAACATACTCATTTGATAATCAGCCATTTGTATTTTTCTAAACCAAAAACTTGAATTTTGACAAAATATGTAAAAACAAAATTATTATTTTCAAAGTTATTTTATCCAAAATACTAGTTTAATTACCAATTTTAAAATAGCAATATTTTAATTCTACAATTAAGTGATTAACATTTTCAACTTTTATACACAATACTAAGAACACTATTACATTAAAATGACGCGCGAAATTATATAAATACTTTATAATGTGTGCTGTGTATAATGTAACTACAAGAACAATTTTAAAAAAAAGTTACTAGTCGAAACATAAAATGTCAATATTTTCAGTCAGATCATTTCGTAAGCTTCCTGGCATAATTTTTACCACGCTATAAGGGATTTAATGTTATTTATTCTTTTTCTGCGTACAGAAAGTTCAATGAGTGGTAAAGAAAGAAATATTTTTCTAAATTTTACATCAATACTTTTTTTCCAATTTTTCATTTGAAGTATTTTTTCAGTTTATTAGTTTTTCGAAATTTTAATGTTTTCCCAAAAATATTCAGAATACAGATAAATAATCTGAAATTTGGAAAAATGACTTTCACACAAAAATTTAAACTATTTTTCCATGTATTAAAAACATAATTGTTTTTTAAAACTACATCGAATATTGAACGAAATGTATTTCAATGCAGCCTGTCCGATGTCGAAAGAAACAAAATTTTCTTTAAAATAGTAACTAAATACAATTCAAAAAGAAGTACAATTTATAAAATCATGGATGACAAAATCATATAGACATATATCCAGTATAAAATGTTGTCAATAGTTAAAGTAAAATCCGGCGTATAACGCGCACCGGTGTATAATGCACACCCATACTTTCAAGCTGAATTTTTTTAGTTTTAGGTATATTCACCATATAACGCGCACCTCTATTTTGCGAAGAAATCTGGAATATTAATATACATTGCTCTTATGTTTTAAAGTCATTAATACGAAGTATTATCCCCAGACTTTTGAAAAAAATAGTATACATCTACAACTACAACTCTATTTCGATACATGTAGAAGTTAAATTTTTTATGCTCATTTCTTTTCTTATTTTTAAGTTATATTTTTTATACCCGGCATATAACGCGCACTCATATGTTTCGATCTTATTTTTAGTGTTAAAAGTGCGCGTTATACGCCGGATTTTACGGTAATTTAAATAGAATAAAAACGTAGTGAAAAATAATATAATTAATACAAGTTTTTAGTAGTTTTGTTAAAAACAAGTAATTTAAGATTTTTACGAAATTTTTTCCAAAATATTTTTAGTATTTTGTTAACATCAATTTTTTATTAATGTAATGCGATGTGGGAAAAAAATAGATAAAATTACTTCAGTAAAATATTTAACAAAAATAGTTAATTGAAATGAACTAACTATACCAGGGATGGGCGAACCAGTGGCACACAATATATTCGGCACGCATCGATCCAAACAGTTTGCATTTTAGTATCAAAAAATATAACTAAGTTCACTGTGAAGTCTTACGAATAAATGTGAGTGGTCGGTCGCGGTGCTCCTGGTGATGCTCCTTAGTTATTATTGTCTTGCCTTAGTTATATCGTGGTTTACAATTGCTAATGATGCAAAGTTTGTCTACGCATCCCACAGTCGATTTCATTGTTACAATTAGAATCGAGTCAATTTTGTTTCGTATTTTGAAGTTTATTTGTGTTATGTTTACGATTTTTAACTGTAATTTAACATGGTTAGCTCAGCAAAGTGACAAAAAGTGCAAGACAGCAAATGTAACAAAAAATCTCTAACTTGGTGTACGGTGAAATATGGCATGATTAGTAAAGGTGACAAAGCGATGTGTGTTTTATGTTCTGGAACAGTGGTACGTAAAATATCGTCTGTAGAAGGGCATTTTGAAACAAATCACAAATCCTTTTGTCAAAAAAGTGAACTAGCGCAGAAAGAATTAATTGCTTAGAAACTGTTTGGAAAAGAACTCAAATTCAGAATGCATTATGCTAAAAGAGTACCATCTTACAATCCCAAGATAAGTTATTTATCATCTAATTTGCAATAACAAAAGGCACACTGTAATGTTACTTTAATTTTAATTATATGTATAACTAAAACATTTACTACTATACAGTGCAAAATGTACTTTTTGTAATAAAAAAAAAAGAGTTTTGAGTTGTTAACATTTAGCTTTATTATTTTCCTAATAAACACAAGTCAAAATAATTTGACGGCACGTCAATACTTCATTAAATGATTCTTTAGAAAAAATGGCACGTTGATCCATAAAGGTTCGCCACCCCTGAACTATACCATTTAGAAGATCGACTGTACCACTTTAGGAAGAACTACTTAAAATAATATGTTCAATATAAACATCTAAGAATTGAAATGGAACAACTATATGCAAACTGCTTTATATACCAAGCACCTATTAACAGGTCTCCTTGAATAAAGCTTTTTCGTTAGACACATGAAGACATACTACGAAAAAAGATTTAAGAAACATAAAAAAAGCACAAAGACAATGTTGTTTTTAACACCTTTTACAAAATGAAACTCTCTCTCTTTCTACACTTTCACTTTCGCAAACCACTCTTTTAAAAACAAATGCGCAATATTTCAAATACAAATTTAGCGTTCCTTAAGCAAAATCAGTGCAAGAGGTAAAATTTTCATAAGAAGTCCATTAATAATTCTCAAAATAGCTTCAGAGTTCGTATTTTAAAATGTTTATAAAAAATCGCGCGAATGTACTGCTCAGATTTCATTTTTAGAGCAGAGATTCTGATATAACTAACATTTCATTATCAGAATACGAAATACGATTCTGAAACCAGAAGAAAACTTAACGAACAAACTAACTTACTTAAAACTTTTATCAACAAACGATACCAAGCACTTTTCCCCCCAATAAATTCATTTGAAAAAAAAAAACATTTTTTAATTTATTTTGGTAAAAAAATAAAACAGCACAAAAAAATAAAAATGACATTGCGAATTTCTGAATTATTTCGTACCTGCTTCTATTATCAAATTTTATTTTTCGATATCGAATTTATAGATTTGTTATCATTTATTTATACCGCAGAAATAAAACATCGAAAACTGGAAAGTCATACTTCATTGTGCTGTCTCCTATCAAAAGAAATTGTTTACTATTCCACTGGAGTTTTTCTCAACTAATGAGATCAACAAAGATGTTCATTCGATAAGGTGAAAAAAAAAAAGATAATTTTTGAGTTCTCAATCAACCAATAACAATCCATATAATTGGTTCATTTTTTTCTTTTTTCTCTATATAATATATATTAATTTACAAATACAAACAACAAACAAAATTGTTGAACTCAAAAGGAATATTATATATCGAAACTTATAACTTCAAAAATATGAATTATTTCAAAACAAACAATTACAAACAATTATCATTTCACTTCTTCGAATTTAACTTTTACAAGTCATCTTCAAAATCTGAAAAAATAAATATTAAATTCTACATCTTTTCTTTTTAAAAAAAATTTGACTATTGATATTTTAAAATTCAATAAAATGTATCTGAAAATATTTTTTTTTGAATTTCTATTATTTTTATTTTATAAGACCTAATAATGTTTTTTAGCCAATTTTAGAATTTTAGTAATTGACTTTTCAACCTTTGAAACCATTTAAAAATATTACTAAATGGGCTAGTAAAAAAAAAAAAAAAAAAGTAAATACTCAGAATTTTCCATATCTATACTTTTGAATGCATTTTAATGAAACCAAAAACCAAATCTAGATTTTAAAATTACTTAGGACACACAATACATTTAACAACTGAAAATGCCAATAAGACGAAAGCCTTAATAAGATTAAGTTTTTTCAAACACAGTATTTTTTTTCTTGCATCAAACACATCGACAGATGGCGCGCTATAACCACTTGATACCATCACGCTATAAATACGAGAATAATTACTGGATTAAGAACATGATTCTATATTCGATTAAAAAAAACAATAACAGCTTCTTGACGTATAACTCCACCTAACATAACCCTACGTTCTAAATAAATGCGGGCAATAACAGAAGATAAAAAGATTCGCCCAGCCAAGGAAGGGTAAAGGGCAGACGTTATATTTAGAAGAATCGCTATAAATACAAATCGCGCGTGTAGAATTCTCCTTTCCCCCAAACAATAGTCAGGAGACAGAATTCGTCAGTGCGATGTTATGCCAATAACACCTGACTGCACTGAAAATGTGCCACCAGATAAGAAAAAAGGGAATAAAAAATAAAACGAACCCACCCACGCTGTTTGGCAAGAAACGGCTGGCCCATTTACGCGCACCTGTGTTGCATAGATTGAATAAAGAAAGATTCGACAAAAAAAGCAAATAAAAAAGAATGGGAGATTTAATGTTTATGACAGTATAGTTCCACAATGGATGCCGCACCTGGTAGCACACGCCGATTCCAAAAGTGAAAGGGGTAAGGTGGTGGAAATCAACGTCCTTTACAAACTTCTCTTTGTCATTGCATACTAACATTAAATTATATTTGCTGGTTGATTATGACATTTGTTTTAAATTGAAACAGTGTTGAAAGTAGTAATTGCATTCTTGGAAAATACTTTATGTACTTAAACATGGAATTGATTAAATTAAAAGGAAGAATGGTGCTTAATATGTTAGAGTAGACTTTTTCATTTTATACAACGTTTATAATTCGACACCTTTAAACTCATTTCTTCAATTTGTTATTGGTAGCCTAATGGCTATGGTCACGAATTCGTATTCCGCATGTCATGAGTCCGAGCCCTATCGTCACAGGGATCCAAAATGTAGAGTGGCTGATGAACGTTAAATATTTCGAGGCTCAAGTGAGTGAGGATTTATTAACGTCGCTCTATAAAGAACACGAGAGCTATTGGCCACGGATCTCGTAATTCTGAACCTCCATCAATTGACGCAGTTCACATAAGCTGGCACCCCCTCTCCTATCTACCATACCACGTCAACAAGAGGACATAGAGTACCGATAGATACAACGTGCATCAACCTCCTCTACAAAGCGGGTCTGCAGTGGCACTAGGTCTAGAACCCGCGACACTCTAGGCTCGAGTTCGTGACCATAACCACTAGGTTACCGCGGCTACCTATCGAGGCTCAAAGTCCTTACGCAGGCATGGAGTGATAGCTGGGAGAATAGAATGCCTAATAGGAGGTGTCGTTTTCTTCATTTGGATGTGGTTCAAAATTACGATGTCCGTCACCAATAGGCCTCATGTTGTTTTATAGTGCGACGTTAACAAACAGTTACTCACTCAAAATAAAATTGTTGCAATTACATACGACTCAAAATTAATAATTATACTTTCCAATCTTCTCAGCCTCATCTATATTTATTTTTTTAAAAAAACGATTTAGAGTCTTTCTAGCTTTCGGGCCATGTTACAGAATCTTTCTATCTAAAGTAGCATGATCGAAATTTCTAAAAATATTTACAATATTTCATTACTTTATTAGTACACGTAAGCTTATTTTTAATTCGATTTTTATAACACCCCCTCCTTTTCTGATAGTTCAGCAATTTTCATTTTAAAATTCATACACATCAGATTATTTATAAAAAAAATCTAAAATTTTCTTCTCTTTCTCGCACACGTGCTTGTCTTTTCCAAAAAGGTTAAAGTATGCCACACAATACTCCGCTTCCAAAAAACAAACTGACATTCTCTTTTACCCAGCTCACTCACACTGGAAATGACAACATCACAATTCCATTGAGCGAGATGTCATTTCCAAGGACGGTGGAAACACGTGTAAGCGTGAGTACGAATTAGCCGTCAAGCTGGCACCCACTGGAACATACGCAGAGCTATATTTTATTAGGGTTTTACGCATGCCCTGAATATAAAAATCTCCGAGCATGATTTTCTAACCCGCAGCGTTTTTCATTTTTTATTTCATTCGTGTAGATTTAGTAGAATAAATACGTATAAATCAGAGATGATTCCCAAACTCTTCCTTCAGTTTTTTTGTGCTGTGATCAATCCAGTGAAATATATTTCTCGCCTAAATTCATAGTTTTGTAAAAAGCGAATTCAAGGTATATGAAAGATGAGAAAGTTTTGCTACTTAAATTGCGCTGTTGCAATGTTTTTAAAGAAAATTCCAGAATATATTTGTTAGGTTTTCCAAGATAAACTAGTATCACATATTATTATTATTGAGGTGACTGGCTGACTATAATGTTCGGAATTGTTATTTCGCAAAAGCATATAAATGAATAATTTTATAGAGAGACATTTAGTGAGTTTTGAATTAGAGCAGGGGTGTCAAACTCGCGGCCCACAACGAACATCTTTTTGCCCGGCCAATATTTTCGGCCCACAATTATATATAATAAAATTAAAAGGTTTCTCCCGAGATAGGAAAGATAATAGCGGAGAAAATGTGTCAAGTGTCAGGACATAAACATTAAATGTTCTTGTATATATATTTATTATAATGTATTATTAGAAATAAACTTACGTGTCAATAAATATTTGACTTTTTTTCTGCGGCCCACCTGAATTTAAACCTTGTTTGTTTGGCCCAAGTCATCCTTTGAGTTTGACATCCTTGAATTAGAGCAGGGGTACCCAACACGCGGCCCACCGACTCTTTTTCAAAAATTTTTTAAATATCAGGTCTTTAAAGTGTTTTCATTTTGAAATTTATTTGAGGGGAAATTTATACATATATATAAATCTACAATGTATTCGCCTGTTACCTGCTCTTGTTTTAAAATAAATCCTTTTTGATAATAGAAATGTCCTTTCAATTAAAATAGATTTATATTTTATATTAAACAGTTACATTTGATTTTACTATAATAAATTACTTTTGTAATAAATTCCAAATTGCATTATGCATATCCAGTTGCGCACACAGGAATTTTTCAATAGGGGGGGTCCGGGGTCGAAATTTCACCATTCTTGTATCATGCTCCTTTTGTTTTGTCGATTTTCAGGAACAAAACACAGTAACAAACTAATTATTGAATAAATAATTAGCATTAATTAATAAAATTAATCATTAACAAAAACTTAGTTAAATTTTACGTACTATATACTTAGAATAATAATCAATCGGAAAAAATATCAAGGGCTTTGGGGGATCCTAACCCCCTTGTGTGCGCCACTGTGCATATCCTTTACAATGGATGGTACATGATTCTTAGTGTGTGCGACTTTTATTTCTCCTCCTCCTTTTCTGTTTGGAGTGCCCAAAATGCAAGAGGCAGTCAGATATGTTTTATAAAATTTTTAAAAAATATTCTGAACGTTTAAGGTAAAAGAGCAATGTATACTTAATCGTTTGCGAATGACAGCACAATCAAATTTCGACAATGAGTAACGAAAGATCAATTCAAAAGAAACACCGTAATTTTCAAGAAATTGGCAACAGTAATATTTTAAACATTATTGTATTATAAAAACAAATTTTTTTTATTTATGTCTGTATACATGAAAAATAATGAAAATAATAATAATTCATTGTTTTAAATTTTCACTCCAATAAATGTTTTTTTGTTTCCAAATCTGATATAAAGGTACACATATTTATGTGCGGCCCGCGAGACTATGATGCTTTTCCGAAGTGGCCCGCAAGGTCATTTGGGTTGGCCACCCCTGAATTAGAGTACACATGTAAAATAGTTTTAAGAATATTACAACAAGAAAAATTATTACTGAGAAAAATTCTACAACAATAATGTTTTGCATAAGAATTCTTTACAGAGCGTAAACTAATATTTTTTAGTATTTATTCATATTTTAATACGTCATAGAAGAAAAATATTAACAAAAAACACTAGTTATTATTTCATATTTGACCGTAACTCAGAAAATAACGTGAATTTTTCAAAACTTTTAGTTAAGTCTCTGTAGATATTTTAGCTATTTAAAGGTGAAATATTTTTATTCTCGAAACATTTCCCATAAAAGGAGAATGTTTTGAAACTATGTCACTCTTTTTTCGCTTTTGGCCCAAGTGCATTTAAATATTTTTTTCTTCTAATAATATCCTTTAAACAATTTTATATGTCTGTTCTAATTTTAAGTGACACTAAATATCTCAAAAACATTATTCATTTTTACGCTTTTTCAAAATCACATTTCCGAGACATACATTTTTCCTCCGAAAGGTTCTTAAAAGTATGGCTGATTTTAATGGTTGTTAATAGTCCATACATTCGGTCCCTAACATGTACAAACGCATCAATAACCACATTGATCATGTAAAAAATCATTACAAAAGCAAAATTTTGTGATCTAGATGTTAAGTGATAGAAGGAAGAAAAAAGTAAATACTCGTTGACAGGAGAACGATCGAAAATAAAAGGAAATATCGCTAGGACATCCGGGTGGCGCGTCACCTTATTTGCTTCAGACAATAAATCTTTAGAGAGAAAAGAGGAAAGATCACCTGGATTACCTCGGGGGTTGAAAATCTTTTTAATACTAAATGAAGGTTAAAACTCTCTGAAAGCAAGCCTGCAGTAGAAAAAATGTATTTCATCAATAGATTGTTTTGGCTATAAATTATTTAATATTGTTGAATTTTCTGATTGATAAATTGACTTTAATGCGAATCAGAACCGTTTAACCTTACATTTAAGCGATCATTAGTTATTAAAAAAATAGGGCGGTAACTTTAATGGGCTAAATTAATGCGACGTGATAGTCACATGGCAACTGCAATCGCGTTAAGCCATTCGTTTATGGACTAAATCCATGTGACGTCATTGTCACATGATAACTAAGTCACGTGTTTTCAGCCAATCAGTTCATAAATTAATGCGACGTCATAATTATGTCATAAATATGTTATGTTTCTAGCCAATTAGTTCATGCGCTTCACTACTGCCAACTTTTACTTTTTGCAGAAATTTCCTTTTAGAAAGCATATATTTGTCAACGATAAAACAATGCACATTGTTAAGCAAAAAATGCACTTAATTTAAAAGTGTTCGTATATAATGTAAGTTTTTTTTTTAATTTTTAAAACTGTTTGAAGAATTTTAACACTTGAACTTTTTGCCCAATTATCAAATTTTGAATGTTATCTAAACTTAACAAGTTGAACAACTAGTACGTGAATTTTTAATCAATCGGAAACACATGATTGCCTTTATCATGTGACCATTATGAATTTAGTCCATTAGTTTATGTGCCAGCTGGTGCCAACTTTCTTTCAAAATAGTATACAAATTTGTCAATAATAGTAATGCACATAGCAAATGCACTTAACTTGAAAGTACATGTATAATAATAATAATTTTTTTTAATTTTGTAAAACTGTTTGTGGAACATTAATAATTGAACATTTTTACCCAAAAATCAAATTTGAATTTTAATCTAAATTTTACAAAGAGAACTAGTACAAGTCTAATGTCAGTTTTGAATTCGATGGCGAGCACATAATTGCGTTTTTCATGTGACTGTCATGAATATAGCCAACTGATGAATAAGAAACAATTTAAAACTCATGAAATCTTTTTAACTGAAAAGAATATCGATTAAATTAATATCAACACAGAACACATACCCATATAAGTATCATATTCTACGAACAACGCATATTTATTCACGTGCCAGACTATGAATATTTCATTATTACAGAGAAAAAAGGTGAAACATAATAAGCTGATTCAATAAACACAGAGATGTAATACAAACAACAAGGCATATGAATAATATAAATGATATAACGAACACTATAGGGCCAGAAACATGCAATAATTAATAAACTTGTCGGATAACTCTTAACTGCGACTGCGTTTGAAAGTGGAAATTAAAGTATATAAAGTTACACAATGTATACTAAAGATACCAAAGCTTACGGAATGGAAGAATGTATTTTATGAGAAATAACTGGATATTTTGCACACGTGATGTACTTTTTTTGTTTATTGATGAGTAAATTCAAAGAGGATGTACGAAAAGTTCACTTCTGACGTAACCAAATCATATTCAAATCAAAATACTTCTGAACTTCCTTCCAGTGAGTCATTTTCTAAATTTCTTCATCTCACTTCAAAAAAGAATGAACTGATTTTGAGTTTATTTTGAAAAATATTAAACCCAGTCTGAATTTTTTTTTCTTTTGGAAAATGACACAAACAAATAAAAAAATTCTTATAAAAGAGAGAAAAAAAACAACAATAAAATTTTTTAAAGTTGTGCATTAAAAAAAGATGTAAATCTTTACAATAAAAAAAGCCCAACGAGTATTTTTAAAAATGCACGAATGAGAAATCAATTTAAAAAAAAAAGACGGAATATTTTTGTTAGAGGTGTTGAGTTCGTTTAGCATCATTAGTATTTTATTCCTTAACAAATATATGAAATCTATTTTATTCAATTAGTTCATCTCGTTATTTTAAAAGTTTAATTTTCATGATAAAAAAACACTTTATTATTACCATAATACTTTTTTTCTCTGTAGAAAAAACAAACTTACAAAATGCACATTCATGATGAATATCTGAAGACAAGAGCAAAGATAAAAACAATGGCGAAACTCTCTTCATAATTTTTGTAAGATAAAAAAAAAAGGGGGGGGGGAATCTTATTCGAAAAATCACTTGCTATTTTTAAAGAGAGAGAATTTCCAGAGATTTTTTATAAACCTAATAAAACAAATGAAAAAATTCTCTCTTGTCCACCAAATAAAATTTGAATACGAGAAAAGACTTTTTAAGTAAACACTGATATTACACTACTAATTTCTAAGAAAAAAATAAATTTAAATCTCGCTGGCTAAAAACTCTCCCTTTTTTCATTTTTTTTTTAAAAAGAAAGGTATTCTTGTTTAAAAAAGTTAACAGAAATTTTAGTCAAATTTTAAAAACAAACCTACAAGTAAAGTTTACAAAAGGCGTAAATTAAAATTCTCTTTCTAGGGAAAAAAGAATATTAAACCTATTTTCGAAAAAAGATTAAACGTAAATTCATTGGCAAATAATGAAATAATGTTTTTACAGAAAAAAACCAACCAATCCCCCCTTCTCTCTTTTAAAAAGATTAAAAATAATTCGTTGCAAGAAACGTTTTCATCGAATTTGTTGGAACGAAATTTATATGCTCACAATAAAACTAAAAAAGAATCTCAATTTGTCTCACAACTATTGTTTTTCAAGACTTCATAAGGAAATGTAAGAAATCTAATCCTTTTCCAATGATAGATAAAATAAGAATCAAGCAACATAAAAATTATTTAAAGTTAAAAAAAGTAGAATAAAAAAAAGGGGGGGATTTATATACAGAACTTCATCGTAGCTTAACTAAATAGTAGCAAACTAAATATATATATATATATATATATATATATATAGTGGCGGAACTTCATAAATACCACTCGCTGTAACATTTAACGTTCAGTTAAATTGATTTTTTAAACTATAAAAATACCGGCGAGACATTTTAATGTTTTACTTCGCTGAAAAGCTATAGCTAATTAAATATTTTTGTTCGAAAATATTTATTTTCAGTGTCTATCACGTTAGCTTTTAAGTGATCTGGTATATTGAATTACTTAATGATCGATTTAATGATGATAATTATTTTCTAAGCTTCTAACATGATTTTAAGTACAATTTGATGAGGTTTTGTTTTTGTGTGTGAATGAATAAATGTACTTTTCATTTCTCGAGCAAAAAATTAATAGCGTATAATTAACTTAGGGGAAGATAAGACAACCATTTTGTATTTATGGTCTGGTTAGCATACAACAATATATATATATAAAACAGCGTACATAGTTTTGCCAGGAAGACCTTTTAATTACTTCATTAGTCGTTGAGGAAGGACGTAGTACCCCTTTTTTAAGTAAATTGGATGAATAATCTTCTTCCGTACGTTAATTTTTAATCAGATAATTAAAAATGTACAATAATGGCGGAAAGAACAATAATCTCAGACCACATCATCTCTACGATCGAAAATATTTAAATATAACAATGATAATTCGAATTAAAAAAATATTACCATTATTTTTAGAATATAAACTTTTTGGAGTCGTAAAATCCGGCGTATAATGCGCACCCATACTTTCAAGCTAAAATTTTAAGTTTTTAGACGTACTCGCCGTATAACGTGCACCCCCTTTTTTACAAAGAAGCCTGAAATGTGCACGTGCATTGCTCTTGTATTTAGAAGTCCTTTATTCTCGAGGTATTATCCCAAACTTTAAAAAAATATATATTTCGAGAACTACAGCTCTTTAAGTTCATAAGAGGAATGTCATTTCTTTCAAATTAACAGAATTTCGACATACTATGAGGAATTTTTTATAGCCTAATATACAGTATAATTTTTTTTATGCTCATAATTTCTTTATTTTTAAAACTATCATTTTTATACCCAGAGTATAACACGCACCCGTAAAGTGCGATCTTATTTTTTGTGTTAAAAGTGCGCGTTATACGCCGGATTTTACGGTATTTACGTATCATACCGTTGACCAATTTCGTTAATTCAAAAGACGTCATCTGCTGTCATCTTATTATTATTATTCTGTTTTGAAAATGCATGATAACTGTTATTCACTACTAACTACATATCGCAGCATTTGGCGACGTCTTTTGATTGGATGGAATTTGTCGACGGTTTTATGAATTAATACCATTTTTTTTAAAACCGTTTTCAATTATTTTAATAGATTTTGATAACTAAAATATATAAAAGCTCAAGAATACTTTAAATAAAAAAGCAATAAGAAAACAAATATATTTTTAATGCAATACTGTTTTTAAGCATAATATTTTATAATTAGAGAAATTTAAAAAATATAAAATTAGTTATTAAAAATAAAATTTAATCTATAATAAATTAATGTATTTCAGAATAATAATAACAATATGGTTACATTCTTTTAGTCAGTCAATCTATGTGTAAGAAGAGAAATTGACAATCACAGCAGAGCTCATAAATTTTTTTTATGATGTAACAAACAAAACAAAACCGAGTATATTTCTTTGATAAGTCATGTTAATTTGGTAACTATTTAAAAAATAGTAAAATCAAGAAGTTGTTGCAGCTGCAAAACAAGCTGTATGATCAAAAATATTAAATCACTATAGTTGTATACAATTGTAATGTGATGGGATCAGCAATTACAACCCAAAAGCCTTTTTATCCATAACAACATTCTTACATCCGAATTAAAATTATTATTTAAAATAAAGAATTTTTATTCCTAAATTCGCATGCGGAGCACGAAAATCATACTCAAGAAACTTCAATCCAATATTATGCTATTGATATTTTGTAAAAATACAATATTAACTGCTGTAAAGGTAAAGAGTAGAATTCAAATAGCTTAAAAAGACACATGTATCTAGGAAATAAACATATACTACATTACCATTAAAATAGAATTACAGACATAATAAGCAGCAGTTACATTAAATGTAGAAATCCTACTGTCATATGGGCAATATCATGTTTTAGAGGTGTAAATGGAAAAAAGTACCTCAGTAACAAACAGCTTAAAAATATATCCTACGCATTTTTAAACAGTTTTTTGGATAATACGTGCATGAAAAACTAGTATTTAAATCTAGTTTTATTTTTATATGGCTAATTTACTTAACATGATTTCGGAAGGTGAGATGCAGATATGAAAAGTCATTTGTTATACATTGATTCAAAACGTTTTTGTTTTACAATACAAATGGTACGTTTATTACATGGTTTTCGTTGAATGTACCCACAACGTAAAAAGAAAGATGGGCAAAAACATTCTACAAAAACTGGATTTCTTTAGAAAGTCTAATACGACCGAATGCAGTCCGCCTCTACCAATTTCAACAAAATATCAGTGAAAGTAATACTTACAACATGGAATTGAAATAAACCGACAGCAGAAATGACAAATCCTCATAAAAAAAATCAGACAAGTTGTTTGTCCGATGTCACATAACCACCACTTGCCACTCGAACAAACAGCAGGAAAGCGAAGCAAGCGCGCTGGTGAAAAAAAAAAGTAAGGAGAATCCGCTTCAGGTTTTCTTTCGTGAGCGATTTCAAAGCGTTTCGAAATCTCGAATGCGTCCGCGACTCTTCTTGAATGGGCCTCTAACACATTCTTGCGGGGTGTTTGTTCCGAGAGCAAATAATTTTTCGGCGTTGCATCACGGCCCAGTAAAAGATAAAAAGCCAGTGCGGGTTTGACACGTCACCGGTGAAAAGGAGGATGCTGTCAGTTTTTTTCTCATTTCAACAGAAGCACGGCATTGCTTTTAATTGTTGTTTATGAAAGGAGTGTTTTTCACACTTTTTGGAGTAAGTGGTCGCACGTGTATTCTGAGAAAGTACTAATAACAGTGGCAGTACTTTCCTTTAAAAAATTTATATAAAATATAAATTTAATCCATTTCTTTTTCTGTAGTACCAAAGGCAAAATAATAGACCAAAATTTGTAAAATATAAAGGATAATATATAAACTGAAATTTTTTTTAACCTAGCAAGATAGGTTGATCTTTTTTAAGGTCGCACTTCAAAGCAATTGTGACGTTTTCCCGTCAGACATCTGAAAAATCGGCTGCGAAGATAGGATAACAGCATTCCTATGCACACGTGGACCCCTAAAATATTGCGGAGTCCTGTCCACTATCATCGCCCCGGCAATCTTTGACCGTGAGAAAACCCCACTCCGTCCACGAACCAGATGTAATTCGAGGTGTTAGAGGGAAACCGCCCCATCCCAAGACCCCGTAGTAGAGAAGAGTCCATTGGTAAACACCGAAGAGAACGGTGAGTTGCATCCTCCCTTAAAAATATCATACTCTGAACTCTAATGAAATAACCAATATTTTGAATAACTTCAACTTTAATGTATATACTTTAATTTACAGCTGTGACGTAAATAAACCAAAAATTAAAATTTTTAACTTTCACGCAACCATTCATTTTCTCAAACGTCACAGCAGCGCGAAGGCTATTAGCGGAATCGTAATAGCTATTACGATATTATCTGGCTATTATCTCGTAATTTTGAACCCCGATCAAGTGACGAGAATGACACCTGAGAACTTTCCAAACATCCACACTACAGCAACATGAGGGCTTTGATTCTCCTAAGATTTAACATGCATCAGCTCCTCTACACGTCGGGTCTTCAGTGACTTCAAGATTTCAAACTCATTACTTGCTGGCCACGAGTTCGGGACCATGAAGACCTTGCTACCGCGGCGACCTATTCCATCAGATGAAGCTAGTTTCAAGACGGTGATTATTCATTAACTTTTCCCTGAAATGCAACACGAGGGCTGCAAGCGACGGACTTTTAACGACGGTGAAGTAACGAGGACGATACCCGAACTGGCACTACACTCTCCAAATTTCCACACCAGTGTGAGGATTTTGAGCCACGACAGACTTAACGTGCATCAGCTTTTCTCCACGAGGGATATTTATTGGCATTCGGACTCGAACCCCTGAAAGCAGAAGCAGCGTAGGCCATTGGTTCACAATCATGACCATTCAGCTACAGAGTTGTTTAGAGATAGCAAATTAACAATGAACGGAACAGTTTAGTAAAATATATAGTTTATACTAAAAACAATTGATCTTCAATTCCACTTTCGAGGTTATATGAATTGGACATTCTACAGAAATAACCCACGAAACGTTCAGTAATCGAATCCCGAGAGAAAAATCAGATTTACCTCAAACAATTTAAAAATTTTTTCATAAAACCATTATAAGAAATTAACATGTGTGCACACACTATTTGATGCATAAAAATAAACTCAATATTCTTTAGAATTAAAGAACATAAATATATATATATCAATAACAGATCCAAATTATCAATAAGATTATGAATAAATAAATAAGGCTGAAAATAGCATTACTTACAAACAGATTTAAAAAATAATAGTAAATGTGCTATTTGAGAAATTATCCTATTACGATAAACCAAGTAATTTTCACGAAGATTCTCAAATGGGATGTTTGCCAGCAAGAAACTTCAAACGCACACACAATAAATTTAGAAATAATGTTTACAAACACATAACACACGTGTATAGAAAATTGCACAAAATTAACATGTATAAACATTTTTTAAACTCAAAAAATTGTCATTCTGAAATCATGACGTAAATTGAAAATGATACAATAAATATTCATTTCCTTATTCCAAGAGTTATGATTAGAGTTAATGTCTCTGACGTAATATATAAGATAATATATAATCTAACTATATATATAAGATAATATATAATCTAAATCAAAGCACTAATTATATTAATATTTCATATAACCCAATCACTTTGGACCCATACTACATCTGAAACTGATAAGAAAAAATGGGATACTTTTACCAGGAATATTGATTTGTTTTCTTGTTATATTGACACGCCAGAAGTGAAAACAATGCAAGTTACAGCTTCTAAGAAGCGAAAATGTGATGAATAGCAGCCCAAGTTTATTCAACGGAGGCCTTTTATTCTTTTAATAACTCAAATGATCAAAATATCTCCAGATGAATTGCAACATCTCGAAAATATACAAAAATTAATTACATATTAAGTTCAACCAGCGTCAATTAAGATTTGAATTTTTTTTTACAACTGAAAAAAAACATATTTAGAACAATTACAAAAGATGCCAACGAAAGCAACATAACTTTAACAACAGACGATTATATATCCGCAAATAAATTAAGTTACACGAATTACTGAATTAAAGCAGACGATAATCTTAAGAAGGAAAATTTTCGACCTATATATCTAAAACTACTGTATAATATTTATACAGTCAATTAAAAATTAGTTCGAAATATAAAGATAAATTTAAATAGAACTAAATACTTTTGCAATACGAAAGAAAGTATTAAACGCTAATGAGCTAAATAAGGAAAAATCATTTAAATCGCACTTAAAAACAATATATTGGAAAATTATATATATATATATATATAAATTTACAATACACCATGTTACATTTTTTATATTCGTTTAAGAATATCTACATATTAAGGTATTAGAATGTAATACGAAAAAATTTGGGGCTGAGATTTAAAATAGTGAGGTCAAATAAGAGAATTAAAAGTAAGGGGGCGCGTTTCTTGTAGCTAACCAATAAGCTGCGGAGAATCACGTGGTTAAGTCAAAACAATGCAGATATTTCCAAATCTTAACATTCAATATCATTAATTTGCATTCAAATGCGGGTTTATTTGATATACGCCCTACCCCGTAGCTGATAAGTTGTTTACTGGTTATGTTCAGTTGAACGTAGAGTCGATCTGGAAGGAAAAGTGCAGTCAACAATGTTGCCATGTCTTTAGAAACTAATTCTCAATTGAATTTCGACAAACATGTCTTAAATCGGATTTATATGTTTTTAATTATACATCATTTATTTCGAATGATAGGCTGGCACGTAAACCACGACTACGCTACCACAATCTTTTTACTCCTTGTTCCATCATAGTAAACAAAGAGTTTTCAGTACTAGTCGAATAGATAGTAGTTAAATGAAAGGTTCATGTTTCTGTCATTT
Organism: Trichonephila clavipes; assembly: GCA_019973935.1. Lineage (NCBI taxonomy): Eukaryota > Metazoa > Arthropoda > Arachnida > Araneae > Nephilidae > Trichonephila > Trichonephila clavipes. The sequence continues at coordinate 336,728 of BMAU01018116.1, forward strand.
CAACCAATCACGCTTTTCCGTTATCGTTGCAAACACAGACATCGCGTTCATTTCTCTCATTACAATCAGTATGGTAAAACTTACAAAAAGAATTCAAAAACTCTTTGTGAGTAAGGGATTTAAATGTGCAAACGATTTGGAGATGGGGAAAATAAATACAAATGTTAATTCCGGCAAATAGTTTGACTGAAAACGTCACGATGTTTCAGATTTTGTACTTTAATTGACCTTGTGAATTATTTCTAGGAATAAGGAAACTTGAAAATGGCGAAAAATAGCAGGAAAAATCTGCTTTTATCAATTCTATTCGATGGGATTTTAAATTTGCTTTGAAAGGAAATGATTTTTCAATCCACGTGGAGCTTTTAAGAAATTTTAAATGTAAAAAAGGAAATGATTTATATTTGTGGGTGCAATTTTTTTTCTTTTTGTAACATATTTTTATAAAATATTACTATTTTCTTGGTAAATTACAATAATTTCTCATATCGTATTAATTGTGCAAAGTTTTTTTAAAGCCTATATGGCAAAATTTTTAAAATTAATAACGACTTCATTTTCGGAAAAGAAAAATTCTGCCAATAGCAAATGCAAAATCAGGATTTACTTCAATAGAGCTATAAAAAAAACTACATAATAATGAATTAATTACAACATACAATTTTATCCCTTTCAACAGTTTTGAAATTATTAGAAAAAAAACATTTTTACTATATATATATTATATAACTGTATACATTAGTTTGATTGAGGGCAAAACTGCAATGGTACATAAAATATAGTTCAAAAACTCTTTTTCAATAGCAATTAAACATAATTTTAAAAAATACCTATCCTTAAAATTATGACATTATGCTACATTTTTTTTGGGAAAAATCATTTTCTATAAAAAGTTCTTCATTTAAACAAAATTAAAGATTTGACATATTACGCCATGAATGATTTATTTAAAGTGTTTTATTTTATTATTTTTATACCAGTTTTATAGAGAGAGCGAGTTATATAATACATTTAATAATATACTAGCTGCATGGCCCGGCGTTGCACGGGCTTTCTCTACTTTTATATATATATATAAGTTTTCCCTTTCCTTCACAAAATCAGCACTTCTAATACTCTTTGTCAAAATGACTTCCACCCCCCCTCCACCGCTTAGCCCGGCGTCGCTCGGGCGCTTTCTCTTTTCCTCATGACACCAGCATTTCTGTGTGTGTGTTTGTACACACACACAATGTGATTTCTAAATTTATTTCAAAAAACTTCCCTTTTTCGAAATTTGTTTCATTCCACCTATTTTTGATTTAAGACAGGTTTCTTTCCCCTCTCTATAGCCCGAACACGGTGTAAAATTATTGTTCTATCTTCCCCTCCTTCTCGCAGATAAGATATAGCTTCAAATTTCGATGTATGACTTATAAAAACAACAACATTGCGTTAGAATTAAAAAATTATTAATATGAAGCAAAAAAAAAAAAAAAAAAAAAAAAAACGATTCTGATGCTAAGAGTAAAACTAAAGACTTTCATCATTTTTTTAATAATAGTTTTTAAGAATATAAAATAATAAAATAGATTTCAGATCTTCATGAATCAATCAATCGTTACATATAGTTAGCTTAAAAGTGTCTCTAAAATGTATTTTGATCTAAGATAATGAACGGTGTACTTTTAAATAAACAAATACTTAATTTAGTAATGAGAAATGATAGAAATAATCCTTTAAAAAAAACATATTTTTTTTATTAAAATCAAATTTCTATAAGTAATAAATAAAAGAAAAATTTACAGATAGCTATTGAAAGGATTGCTTTTTTCTGAACGTTTGAGAATGTTTGATTATATATATATGTTATAAAAAACAGTATGGGGGCAAGCCTAGATATATATACACACATGTACTGAAAAACTTCAAAAAGAAAAAAAAATAATCTGATAAAAACATTTTGATATTTTATTTTAATTTTAACTTTTTTCATTCCACTGTGTTTAGTAAATTATTTAAACACGTATCTGACAAAAAAAAGTATGTTATACAAAACTAATATATTCATTATTTTAACAATATAATTTTATGTATTATAATAATAATTTATATAATATCTTATTTGTAACATATTGTATGTCATTTTATAAAATTTTTGTAACTAATTTTTATATAAAATATCATTTAATGTTTATTACAACAAAATTTACAAAAAGTATTATTTATTAATAATTATATTTATGAAGTATAATATATATATTTATATAATTACAGTAATTATTTTATTTTTTAAAATGCAAAGTAATATTCTAAAATATAATTTAATAATCAATAAACCTTTTTTAAATAAATTAATTTATATGCAAAGTTTCGTTGTTTTGTAAAAACAGAATTTTTAAGGTTTTTTTATTCCACTGTTATACAAAAATTCTCCCCGTTGTTTATTGAAAAGACTATTAATTTTTTATTGCGTTGTTTTTTAATGTTCGATTAAAAATATATTTGAATAAAAGGGTAAAAATTCTACACTTTAAAACAATTATTGATAATGAATGAAATGATTCTATAAATAACTCAGGCGAGGAGCGAGCATAACACGGGACATTCCACAGTCACACAACATAACATATTCATTCCACCCGGCTTAATTCTAAACAGCAATGTCGCTAACGCGAAGATTGGAGTTCCCCCGATTCCCCCCGCGTATGCGCTAAGCACTAAAAATCTTGCGAATATTTTTTTTTAAGTTTTCATTTTTTGAGTAGTTAAATTTGAAGTTGAAGTTTCCAAATTTCCCACATCGATAACAAACAACGGTAATTTTTTAAGTTTCAAATGAACTTATATAAATATTTCTAACGGCTTAGATAAAGCTTAACAATAAGAATAATCTAATGTTGGTTTTTTAAAGCCTAGATTTAATTTTTTTTATCTAGTCATCATATACAACAAAATATATCCACACTTCAAATTATTTCGAACTATTGCAGCAACATATTTGTGCATGTGACATTTTTACAACATTTAATGTAAATTTCTGATAAATGCTGTTCTACCTTTAGGATAGATTCACTGTTTCTTTCTAAGTAAAACATCTTTTCAAATTTGTCATATTGATGCAAAATCATTTTCCCCATCATTGATAATGACACACACTGCTTACAACAAACTTTCAAACATTAACCGAACTTCATCCAAAAACAACAGTGATGCAGTGATGTGCTACACAATGTCCTTGACCATCAATCACAAATTAAAATAAAAATGGGCATTACAGCTAATCTGCGGTTTTATCGGTCATGTAGACTTCGTTCACACAAAGGCATTGCAGCTGACACACCAACACGAATTTTCGTGGAACAGATGGTTTAACGTTATTCAGAAAACCGTATTTTTTTTATTTCTTTCGTACTCCAACCTTGAACTTTCAAATCTGGAAACGGTACACGCAAAAAGCGTTTTAACACACCCTATACCACAGGTAGATCTAAAAATACTATAATGGGAGTGGCACATCAGATGATTGTATATATATTCAGGTAGGTAAATTCTTGAACAAAATTATTAAAAACTACCCATCACATTTATAGGTCACAAGTCGTTACGCGGATGTTTCGTTGGGTATTTCATGATGTATGGTAATATATTGTTTATTGATATCTTAAGGTATCCCGAATATACCCTAAAGTCATGATTTTTTTTTAAAAAATTGACAACTTTTTTTATGATTTTATTTTGTATGCCATCTAATTAGTTTTATAAAAATACCAAGTTTATTATTTTCCATTTACTAGAGCAAAAACTACAAGTGTTTTAGTAAAAAAACAGATACTATAACTTTACATAAGATGTCAAACTTCAAAATGCGTTTTACTCGAAATGTGTTTTTTTTTTCGAAAAGTTGAAAAGGGGACAGCGATTGCTCAAAAAGTTTTTTAAAATAATTTGCTGAAAATTTGTGAGAATGTTCTGTATAACAATAAAAGTGTTTTAACCTTTACAGTTTTTTCTGTGAATATAATCACTGTTTTTTTAAGCAATTTCATATAATAGCTAAGATAAAGTGCTCTAGTCTTGTAAAAATTAAAATATCTCTTATCCTGAAGGACATTTCAAAAAGGAATAGCAAAGTAATACATCAAAATTGAACTGTTCATTTACTATTTGTACAGAGCGGGCCCCGTTCATGTAATTTTCTATCAATTTTTACTTATTTTAGTAGTAATAATTTATTTTCATCCTCTCAATTTTAGCCTTTTTTTCTTAAAATGTGCTAAATAAATCTAGAAACCACAAAAAAAATCTCCATCTCTATTTGTTTTAAAAATAAGTTGTCGCAAGTAGTCGGATCCCTCAAGTCGCATCAAGAGTTCCATTAATTTTTGTTATTTTAAAAATTGAGAAAGAGCGATTAACTTTTTGGTTCCAGTCTCTTAAAATATTTGTTTTCACTTTATGAATTTCTGTATTTTTATAACTACCGTTTTTACTCGAATCTAAGCCGTACTTTTTCCCAATATTAATGCTTCTGAAAATTGGGTGCGGCGTAGTATTGAAAGAAAAAAATTCTTTGGATGGGGCAATTAGAGCAATTACAGGTTCATGTATGTATTTAAAAGTTTATAATTTTGGTAAATTAACTGTAACGGGTCTATTCGCGTTCTTCCTACTAATAATTATCTTGAGGAATAATGGGTCTTTAAAAATTATTCTATTGAAAACTTTCCTCTGAAAAAAAAATGTGATTATGCAAATCAAGGCTTGTATTTAAAGATTAAGCTTTCGAGTTAGAAGAGAGAGGTTAGACTGCTTAAAGATAGCAGTGATTGACTACTGTAAAGCTAGGCGAGGGCGCTTCGTAGCTTATTTGGTTAATATTAAGAATGCTGATTTGGTCAAATAAGTGTTAAATTGGATTAGGACGATTTGTATTAAAAGGTGTATTGCCTGGACGTAAGTGATCCGATTTATTGTTTATTCTTCTAGTATATCGTCTACCTCGCTATTGCTTCCATATTTAACAATTGGTGTATTTCTTAGTTTGGGTTTTTTTGACTTTGTGTCTTTGTTGGGAATTGTAAATAAATAGAGACGCATTGGACTATGGCTAATCTTCCTTCTGACCCTCTCACACTAATAGATGACACGGGCCGTCCATTACAAACTAATTATTCCCCTTTTCATAGTTTTTATTTTAAATTAATTTTAAATTCGTAAAATTGGATAAGGACAAACTATTTTACACTATTTTTCATTTTTCACAAAAACTTGTTGAGAATTTGGGGTACGGCTTAGATCAGAATAAATACCGTAATTAAATGCTTCATTTTTTGGCCGTATACATCAGCAATGTTGTTAATAAAAAATATGTATTTTCCTCAGACCTGTAGCCATCATTTACGTACATCACAATTCTTGAAAAAAAACCAACCACAATCCTGCAAAACTTCAGCAAAGTAATTTTTCACTCTCAACAATATCTTAATCAAACACAACAAGGCAGAATCATGACACTTAACGACGCAATAACTCATACTACTCGGGAAATACACCCCAAACAAAATCCACAGTCGTTTCTCGGTAAAACCATATTCGCTTTATTCAAATGAGCTTGGAACAACAGGTGAACAATGATAAAAAACAAAACAAAACCTGAGCTATATGGACGTCTGGCAATATGAGTAAGCGTTGTCAGGTGGTGCAATGGTTTAAGTTAAGGAATGAATAGGCAACAGGTGTGATATCACAGCGGTACCTGTTAGCTAACTTTGAAATTTTTAACAGTTGGCTTCGCTTCAGAAGATGTTGTCAACGTATTGTTTCCAAGAAAAACCACTAATCTATTTCTAAAACCAGTTTCATTTACATAATCTATTTCTAAAACCAGTTTCATTCACAAAGTAATAAATTCATTGTGTTAAATTTTAATAACGCAGCCGACTCCCTCCTAGTGAACCACTATGTGACTGTACCTATATGTCGCCCATCCGGTATAGTGGTTAGCGACGCTGACTGCTGTGCCGTAGGGCCTGGGTTCGATTCCCGGGGAAGACGTGGATGTTTGTAAATGTATAATGCCTTTTCGGCATGGGGGCTCTCTAAATATCCGTCGAGAAGAAGCCCTCGAGCCGCAAGTCCTCTCGTGAGGTTAGGGGAAGAGTGGTGGGAGGCTCCTGACCCTCCCCCGCTGTGTTTTCCCTCAACATTGGGATGGAACCAAGCTAATTTGTACTGTCACCTGTAATGGAGAACTGCAGCGGCATAACGGGAAACATTTAGGCCCCTCTGCAAAGTCAGGATTTGGGCCCCCTGGAACACTGTTCCTCCCCAATGAGGGGCTTGAGGGGGTGCATGTTACGCGTACATCTAGGCCCTTGCCATAAGGAATTTCGTGGGCTTGGATCTGACGCAGTCGAGCTCAGGTGGCATAAGCAACAACGCAACCTGTATATAACTAGGGTGGATCGCGTTATATGGGGGGGGATTTTTAGCACACTTTTACCACAAAAAAAGCTCAAACACCTAAACTTCGTTTCTCTTCTGGCAGAACTAAACAAAGAAATAAATTGTTCATTTTATTTTCTCCTTTATCTACATACCAGCGAACATCTCTTCCGCATAGATAAGTTTTGGAACTTGCGAAAAAGAAGAAAGAAAAAATTCGATCCCTTCTACGGTATAATAAGTTAAATCACTATTCTACATAACCCCAATAGTGATCTTCTCTTTAAGAGATTTTCCCACAATTTTATTTCATATTTTTTCATTTTTCCCCATTATTTACCTCATATAATTCTTATACTACTTGTTGAGGGGTTAAAATTACATACAAACAAGAAGGGGCTGAAAGATCTACGATCACAAAAATTTTTTTAAAAAAAGAGGGGAGGAGAAATAAATATCGAAGAAAGAATTCTGAACGATTCTCTCTCTAAAACCCAGAAGGAAAAAGGGGGAAGGAAAATATACCCCCAGTCAATGTTTTAATTAGAATTGACCTATTTTTGAAGGTGAGAATTTCATTCAAAAACATATTAAACGACAATAAGTTTCAATAATCAAGATTAAATATAACAAATCGAAAAAGTATGTGCAAATTAATTGTTCTTTTTAAACGGCAGATAAAATTCAAACTTATACAACAACAACAAAAAAAAGGGGGGACAAAATTTTATGTTCACATCTGCCTTTCCTTAGTAAATTTCTGTTCAACCTCAAATTAATTTCACGATTTAACACATTAAAAGCAAATTATTGAGCAGACAACAAAAATCTTCTAAAAAATTAAAATGACATTCTACATCCGGAAAGCATTCGCTGACCTATATTATTAAAGATTGAAAGGAATCAATTGTTGGTCTTATTTTAACAACAGGATATGAAATCTGATACACTTAGTAACACTTAAATTTTTTAAATTATTGAGCTGTCAATGGTGCAGACTTTATATAACCGATTGTCCATACCCAAGAATACTTCAAAGAACTCTTTTGCCGCTAAGGGAAAAACTCGTTAACATTAATATTCGAACAGTTACATACAACGCATGTTTCGATCTCGAAATGTACAATTAATCAAGTGCCGAATTAAATTGAATCACATTTAAAGTTACCAACATCAATACAACACAAAACACTTCCTCTTTTAGATTGATAAGGAAATGAGATTAATAATTCGCCCATATTTAGTTCAGAAATAAGAAGCAAAAAAGAAATTTCGATGGCAAAGGATTAAGAGATGAGATTAGTTGTTCGATCGCTGCCTGAAAAAACGTCACATCCTTCCCAACGTGCGTCATAGTGAGACCAAGGCCTTTTTCCGGTCCAATTAAATTGTAACCACTCCCCAACCAGGGAAATAATTTTTAGATGTACACGTGGGGTAGGCAAGGAGCAGAAAATGAATTTTTAACAGACATGACCTGAATAATTAAAAGTAATTAAACGGCAAAACTTTCGTTTGCTTATTTACGCTCAAGGTGAATCTCAGAAGTAGGCTAAACAAAAAAGAAAAAAAATTGAATTTTTTTTTTTTCACTCTTCAAGAGTGTTTCAAGAATATTCTTCGCATTTGAAGCTTTCAAATACTGACAACAGGGGCACACCAAAGAATTGTTTTTATATAAAAGGGTGGCACAAAGGACAAAAAAAAAAAACACCTGTTTTACAATTTTTATAACTAACATGTCGCTAGGATGTAATCACTGGCGTAGCTAGCTCTGAGGGGGCCCTGTATCAAAATTCCCTGGGGGCTCTTTTCTTAGATATGGGAGCCCTGTTAGTGGGGCTGTAGATACACATGTTGGGGCCTATGTAGCTTGTGGACCCCGTATCATTGATACGGCTGATACGGCGGTAGCTACGCCCCTGGATGTAATATCATTTATTATTTTTACGAAACAAACGTTGTACTTCAACAAGATTCATTATCATATATGACTATTTTTTACAGCGCCCTTAAGTATTCAATAAAAACAGTAGCGCACACAGGAATTTTTCAAGGGCGGGGAGGGGGTCGGGGTCGAAAGTTTACCATTCTTGTATCATGCACCTTTTGATTTTGTCGATTTTCGGGAACAAAATACAGAGCAACAAACTAATTATTGAATAAATAATTAGCATTAATTAAAATTAATCATTAATAACAAATAATTAAATTTTACGTACTATATATACTTAGAATTATAATCAATTGGAAAACATATCAAGGGTTTGGGGGGGTCCGGACCCCCAGGACCCCCTGTGCACGCCACTGAATAAAAACAATTCTTTTAATTACGTAATATAATAAAAATTAACACAAACTTACAGCTCGATGACATTTATTGACAAATATTAACTGCGATTAAGTACCGAATACAGCAGAAGAACCTTTATGCATCCCCGCGTTCCATTTTTTTCTGAAGAAATGTTTAACGAGTTATAGACGTGCCGTCAAATAATTTTTACGTGATTATTGGGGAAAATAAATAATAAAACTAAATAATAACAACTCATTGTAAGACAATAACAAACGAGTGTGCTCCCCACCGCACCGCGACCGATCTCGCGTGTTTGTTCGTAATACTTCATGGTGAACTTTGTTATTTTGAACTAAAATGCAAATCGTTTTGATCGGTGGCGTGCCCAATATATTGTGTCGCGTGCCATCAATGCCACGCGTGCCCTTGGTTCACCATCCCTGGAATAAAGTATGCATTAACTACGTTTTATAAATATACTAATGCAAAATGTACGCGAAATTTATTTTAGAATGTTTATATAAAGCACCAATACTTCAGAAAATTGTATGCATTTTGTTAACAGCAAATATTTTCTCAATAAATAAATCAAAATTTTAATAATAATCGTTATTTATTAATTTACTTCACTTAGCATCATAATTAGAACACTTTCCTTTCCCCCAAAATATTTATTTGAATTAATTAGAAAAATGATTTCAAAATATAAAATAAACATATTCGCACTAATATTCTTTTAATAAACAATGCAAAATCTAAATATAAAACAATGAAATATACCAAATTATACGCCATGAAATGCTATTCGAATAGCTTATGAACAGTGTAGTCTACAAAAAACATAAAAACAACTTGAGGGGAAAAAATAGAAACATACATTTCTTTTTAAAAAATGGCGATCATTACCCAATTTCACTTCATGTTAAGAACTAAAAAAGTGTTTTTCCCACCTTTCATTCTTGTAAGAGGAAAAAAATATCATCAAAAACAAAATACCTTGAAAGAAGAAACAACAAAGTAAAAAAAATATGGAATGCATATCTTCATTTTGCATTCATCACTGCAGAAACTCATCTCCTGAATATACACACCGCAGCCAGTGCAAAAAAGCAATAAAAAGAAGCGAAGTGAATAACGCAAACACGCGCGATTTCCTCCCCTAAATGGATAAAAAATGTGTCTTGTTGATGCTACGACGGAATACAAGCGTAAATAAAAACCTTGGCTGTGTGTGACAGAACTGGTGACTTAAAGCGCATTAATGCCATCGTGAAGGTTAAAACGTGGAAAATAACGTAAGTGCGAAGAACACAGAATCTCAATCATGAAATAAATACACAATTGTGTTTAGATGTATTGATTTAATTAAAAAGGATTACTTTATTTTCAACAGGATTATGTTTTTCTTCCGGTTTGTTTTTAAATAAATTCTTGCTAACGGTACCCACAAATGTAAACACGTGTAGAGATATACATTCTATTTGTAGAAAGCTTATTTATTATTTATTCAGGTGTAATTTTTCCGTCTTATTTTAATATTTGAAACAAATATCAGCAGCGAAATATAAATCAAAAATGAAACATTAACTTACATTACATTTTACACTATCAACAATTTAAATTCATTTTTATTTTTAAAAAAAATCATTTGTAAGAAAAATTAATTTTTAGCCTAATTTAAAATTTGCGCATAATGAAAATAATAATGATCTGACAATGAATTATAATTACTAAATGTTAAATTTCTTTATAAAAGCTTTATCTCAGTTTTTAAATTACTGCGAAATATTTAACTAGCAATAAACTTCCAAGTTGAATCTTTGTTTTTATATTTATTTAAGATTATGGTCAAATAGGTATCTATTTCTTAATTGAACAAAAGAAACGAAGCAAGAAAGAAAAAAAAAAATTAGATGTTTTCCATCCACTAAAACAAAAATTCGAAGTTGATTAGAAGAAAGCAGTTGGAAAACAGAGTTCGGGTAGAATTTCTTACTAGAATTTCTAGAACACCGAGAAGCGAAATACAGAGTATTTTCTCACGAAACGCTTATAATCAGCACGAATTTTTAACTCTGACGCATGGAACTGTGCCCCTCCTAAAAAGTGTTAGAGATGTTCTCTGGCGATATCAAACATTACAAAGAAAATGAGTCATTGACGTTTAGCGAATAACTAATTATGGAAACTGAGATCAAAAGGTTATTTTTCGAATTCTTGATGTTCTTTTTCTTTCCTAAATTTTACAAATATGCTTAAAAGCTGACTTTTTTATATTTTTTTACCAATTCGCATCATTTTAGGGAACGTATTACGAATAAAAAAAGATATTAAAACTATTATATATCAATAAAAGCCTATGCATTGATGTAGATAAAAGCCAATGGTTCAGAGACAGGAACATAACGAAAATTTTTCATAGGAGTGGGGCTACCACTTCAGTTAACATCTAAAAATATATTTCAAATTTAGTTGTTTATTTTTCAAGATGAAAAGAATATTTATATGGAGTACTGGGCATCGAATACTGAAATGGAGGTATAGAAATAAAACTTTTAATTTTATTGAATGTGATCCATTTTAAAAACTCATTATACAACAAACATCATGGAGGATGGAGGGATTACAACGTCATATATATCTCCCAATACCTATGCCACTGTTAATACATTATGATAGGCTATCAACAATGACAAAATAATATCTTTTGATACTTATTAATCAAAGAAATTGTTTTTACCTTGGACAGGGAAATTTTAAAGCATCAGCTAAGTTGATCCGGACCAAGGGTCTCGTACTCAACTCGACCTCTGTAAGATCATGATCCGAGAAATTTTGTCACGTGCTACTCCAGGACATATTCTCCGAAAAACTGAGAATTTTGAACAATATGCCAAATGGCAACAGTGGTAAGACTGCATAATAATGTCGTCGTCCGTGTCTAAACATCTAGGCCTACAACCAAACACCATGTGTTTAGGTTTGTGAGTAGGGATTGCAATATCGGACCAAAAGTTCAATATCGGTATACGGTCTTAAATACCGGTGGTAAAAATTTTAGAAAAAGAGAGAAAGCACAGGTGTGGTGTTTCTTGGTTTTATTTGCCACTTTTATTAGAGAGTGTAAATATCACAAAAAATAATTTGTAACTTATAAATTATAACGGTATATAAGGAATCACGAAAAAGTAAAGGAACATCTTATTTATTTAAACCACCAAAAAGTGTAAGTATCACTATATTCAGTCTGTGGTACTATTGCACATTTTTGAAATGTGATCTTAAAAAACAATGCATCAATTGTACTGTCATTAAACCTGGAACGTAATATTGTGCAAAAATTACCAGCTGTCGAAAACGCTCTTTCGGCAACTACGCTAGTTAATGGTTACTGTTAGCAATGCGGGATAAAAAATTTCCAAGTATTTACCTCTAAATCCCTTATCTTCAAATAAATCAATTTTTCGTCGGATGGTTTTAAATATAGCTCTTTTCTGTATTGTATTTTGGTTTGCTGAATTTTTTTTTTCATATGTTATCACTTATTTTGATTGTACGATGCAACTTTATAATCACAGTCTAATTCATTTCGTCCCTTAAGGAGACATAAAAACAAAAACGAATACTATTTTATTATGTTGGGGAGCACAGAACATATAGTGGAGGCAATTTTAAAATTTTCTAGTAAATACCAAAAAAAAACCCGGTATTTAAACTTGTGAATACCGGTATTACAAAACTGCCCAAATGGCTCAAAATACCCCGGTATTCGGTATCCCGGTATTGCAATCCCTATTTGTGAGATTGTGAATCATAAAAATATTCGTAACGGGTAACCCGTAAGTACAAATATTTATTCTGACAGTGTACGCTATATACTGTCTACTTAAAAGGGTAGCAGGTGGGGCCTACTTTTGCATAATGGTTCAGGGTCTCATGAAGTCTTAAGACGTCACTGACCTTGAATACAATATACAGGGTTATTCATGATTTCCTCTCGTGTTCTGAAGCTCTATGCTAAGATACAAAAAAAATCTAAAATGAAAAAAGCAAAAAAGAACATTTGAAAGAATACAGAAACAATTCAAGTTTTATTTACATACTTTACAGGTGTTCTATGAGTGAAACTTTTGTTACACAGCATACATCAATGCGATAGTCTAGTTTCTACTACACTATTCAACGCTATCGGCAGCATGAGTTATCTTTAAACTTGGTCTTTTATATAAAACAAAGTTTTCGTACTCACTTTGAATTGCATAAAAGGATAATATGCTGTCTCAATAACGTAATACTTTTTTTAAAAATTTAAATCTACTCCTTTTTGTGTGTGTGAGAGTTCAAATAACATAGTAAGCACGAAATATAGATGAAAATTTATATAATTTAGTTCTTTTTCACCTAAACCAGGGGTGGCGAACCTTTTTGAATCAACGTGCCATTTTTTCTTTAAGAAATGATTAAGAAGGTATAGACGTGCCGTTAAATAATTTTGACTTGTGATTATTGAGAAAAGAATAAAACTATATACTAACAACTCAAAACTCCTTAATTACAACGAAAAAATACATTTTGCACAGTATAGTTGTAAATGTTTTGTTTATAAGTGTAATTCAAATTCAGGTAACATTAGTATGAATTCTGTAGTGGTAGATTAAATGACAAATAACTTAGAACTGTAAGATGTTACTTTTACCACAGAACGCAAGCTGAATTGGAGTAATCTTCCAAACGGTTTGTGAGTCTTTAATGTTATTCATCTTTGAATATATAATGACTCATAGGCAAAGGTAGATGAAAATATGGTAAAAATAGCATGAACCAGTTTTTTTCAAACAGCTAAATGTATCTGAAATCGAACTCCATGTTTTTAAAATTTCATTACTAGCATTTTAACTTATATTGCTTGTTAATATCTTTCTGTTTTAATCCACAATTCCAACTGTCTCCTTTTTTTTACACAAAATTTTTAATCCATATTGAACTAGACTTGAAATCAATCAGAGTTGCACTTCAAATTTTTCAATTTACAACCAAAGAATTGGGAAAACTTCAGTTTTAAATGAAGTCACATCAAGGTACATAAAAAAAAAAAAACTTGAGCGTTTCTGATAATTCTTTTAACTGAGAAAATCTCGCTGAAAACTGTGACCGATCACTCACGTTTCTCGTAATACTTCATATTGAATATTGTTATTTTGAATTAAAATGCAGACCGTTTTGATCGGTGGCGTGCCCAAAATATTGTGCCACGTGCCATCTGGTTCGCCATCCCTGACCTAAACGAACTTTATATGTCTTTGTTATGTTTTCACTTGTAATAACAACCAGTGGTGTAACGTACACCCTCGCATTACGAGGAGGCTCAGGCCTCTCGGGGGGGGTCCAAGTCTGACTTGGGCATAAAACTTGACTTAGCAGGTTGGGGGGCTCTAATATTCTCCGTTACTCCCCTGATAACAATATCACGAAGCTTAAGTGGCGAATAAGCGGTTTTTGTCTTAAAAGCATTCCTTAAAAGTTAGTTTTTTAAATTCCCAGAGTCTTCCCGCAAATTCCTGCACATGGCACGACTATATATAAGCCACAACTTGGCAAATAAATCATCTTTAACGAATGACGCAACGTCGAGTTTGTTTACATCAGCCCACATCAACAAAGCTCCACAATCAGAGTAATTTCCTCTAAAAGTACAAAACCAAAGTCTTTTTATCTCTGGCAATGTGACCAATACTAAACAGTTTTTTAAGTAAGCAGATAAAAAGCAACTAATCAATTGAATAGCCTACGCGCTGAAAAAGAGATTTTTATCCAAAATGTGTAACTTCCTGTGCGATAAAGATCGCATTTGGGCGGGAGAAATGTTCCCTTTTTTACACGTTGAGTGAAGCAGATAGCAAACAATATACGAAAAGGTCAAGTTGAATTGCGTGTGAGAGCGGCTGAGTTTTAGTGGTTGATTATGACAAAATGGGTGATGAATACAGATTTATCAAGATTTAGTGATTTTGTCGTTGCTGTATTATTGATAGCACAATAAAGTCGAGATAGTATGTTCCCTTTTTTTGTTAGAAAGGAAAAAATATGATGAAAAATAGTAATAACCTCATATTTTAGGTGATTAATGGCTGACTTACCTCGTAAAAGTACCCCCCCCCTCAAACTACTTTTTAAGTGTTACATATTTTTTATTACTTTATAATTACCTTGTAAGACTTAACATTAATCAAATAATTCATAGCAATGCAAGACGTGCAAGGGAAAGTCTACTTACTCGACGAATGGGCTAAATTCTTAATGGTCACATTGCAAATGTAATCACGTGTCCTCCATTGAATGAAAATAACTGCCTTTAGACTTGTGTAGTTCAACTTGTAAAGTTTATATAGTATTTCAAATTCGATAACTGGGTAAAAATGTTCAAATATTAAAATTAATCAAAACATTTTTCAAAATTAAAAAAAACAATTATATATTACATGTAATTTTAAATCAAAAGTATTTTGTTTACCTTTGTGCTTTATTATTGTTGACAAATATATACTTTTTAGAAGAAAGTTTCCATAAAAAGCAAAAGCTGGCGAAATGAGCTGATTGGTTGGAGACACGTGATTGCAGTTATCATGTAACTGCGACGTTATAAAGTCCGTTTGAAGTTTCTATTTTTGGAAGAGCTTCATGATGAAATAATAGATCCACACACACAACACAATAAGAAAATTTACAGTAGAAAGGAAAGAAGAATTGCTTTTATTTCGCTTCAACAATCAATGGCAGATGCCGAAGGCCAAAAATTATCTATCACATCATCTAATACGAATGTGTATTGATTTTGTACCCGAGAAATAAACGTAAAGGAAAACTAGGAAATGATACTCCTTTTTCAATGTCATGCTCTTCCATAATCTCACAAATGCTCCTCAGGGTTATTTCTTTAATAAAAAAAAAAAAAACAATTTATCCACGAAAACCAAATCCTTCACGATGCATTTTCTTTCTCATTTTCAATTACTTTTGTTTCACACACTGAAAAGATATTGAAATACCAAAACGATCGGCAAAAGGGAAAAATACAAATAATTTAAACACGAATTATTTGTAACAAGTTTATAGCTAAAATTAACAGATCGTTCTTTAAAATGCAAAAGATCAGAAAAAAATTAGTAAAAGCCTTTTTATATTATTTTTCCTTAATAATAATAATAATAATAAAAGACTTAGGCAAGAATATCGTATGTATATTAACTTTTCATTTCACACGCACTATTCAGTTATTGAAATGTATTTAGAAAACATATCTTCTATATTTAAAATTTATTAAAACATTGTTATACATTTATGCTGATTTTACGTAATTTTGATTCACAAACATTTTAATCAATTTTAAAAAGTCTGATTTCCAATATTTTACACATTTACACGAACCATACTTGATATTTTATAAAATTCGAAGAAGCAATTGGTATCTGACAGACAGAACTAAAAAAAACTAAAATTCAACTTTCAATCATTTTAACAGACACAACATAATTACATTGTTAATAATTAATTACAACGGTAAAAAATAGAATATAATTTCTATTTCCGAGAATATTTTAGACGTATTCTAGAATACAGTTTCTTAGCAAAAAACTTTTCTTTTTTAAAGGGGACTCTGTCATATTTTTTATGACTAAAATCCTACAGAATTTTTTTTTTTTTACCATATTAGCAGACAATAAAGCAAAACAATTTTCATATTAAATTATCTATATTATACAAAAGAGAGAAGTGACTCGATTTACACATCACGATATATCCGGAATTATTCGACTTATAAGACTTCAAATTTCACAAGCATGTTTGTTTATTGAGTAAAGATCAGCAAGTACGAGAAATCAACCTTAAGGGGGGTTGCGCGGTTCACAGACAAAATAAATAAAGTTTTTGAACTATTCGACCAAGAGACTTGAAATTTCGCAAACATATTTCTTTTGTTGAGTAAGGAACCTCAAGGAACATGTTTTGAGAAAATCGACCTGAAGGGAATTTACGGAGACGTTATAGATTGAAAAAAAATTTCGGTTTTTGAACTATCAGATACACTTGAAATTTGGCAATTATATTTCTTTTGCTAAGTAGAAACCCGCTAGAAACAAGGTTTGGGGAAATCGACTACGAAGTGGTGTTGAGGCATAAATTATATAACTATACTTTATTTTATTTTCGAAATTCAAATCCTGTTCTTTTTAAATCATGAGATGAAAGTTACAGAAAATATTTTTCAACACATTAAAAGCTTAATGACAAGAATTTGATTTAAAAAAAACAACTTAAAAACAATACATCGTCATACAATATAACGAAAAAACCAGCGAATATGGGCAGATAATGGCTAGTTACAGCATAATAAAGATAAACATTATAATGCAATTCATAATTCTGTGATTTTTTCTCCACAGATTAAACAAGAACCGAACAAAAAAAACTTAAAATCACACAAATACTAGAAAACTCCACCGAAATTTTGCAAAGTAAACTGAGATCTTCAATTTTAATGCGCATTTAGAATAAATGAAACACAGCCTAGACCTCGATTATGTTAGCGTGACTGGCAGCCCGCCATTAGTTAAACTGTTCCAAAGACAGGGCCAAATCGGTTACTAAGGCGTGGAGGTGTTCAATAAATGCGTATTTTAAGTAGTAATTATACAAAAAAAAAACCTCACATAAATAAAATAAATAAATATGCATTAAATGAAGTGAAAAGAAACAAAAAGAGTTACGTACACCTGCCTTTGGATGAATGCCAAAAAATCAATATTTAATTTCACTTCACCCCCTTTTTTAGCGGAACTTAAGTTACATATATAATCGGTGTGTGAGGGAGACGTTTCAGCCCCCCAACTCCATCTTCAGAGCTTTTTTTTTTTATTCAGCCTCTTACGAAAAAGTTCCCATAAAGTCAACATCGATTTCAATTTCTGAATAAAAGTGAAGTTAATTATATTGATCTCCGATTTTGGTTATAATTATAAAAATTTTTTATCACATCGGTTTTTGTCATTCATTTTAATAACATCAAGCAATAATTTTTTTTTAAACAAATGTATTCCAAAAAATTTTATTAAAATGTGTTTAAAGGGAGAATTTCCTAACTTTAAACACAGAACCATGAATATTTTCAGAAGAAATTAATGAATTTACCATATAACAGAAATTAATTAATATGAATTAATTAAAAGATGTCAAAAACTTTAACTGAATTGAACTGAAATAAGATAATTCGAGCGCCAGTAAGAATCCCTTAATGCTCAGTGTGAAAGAGAAGCTTGCAAGAAGCTTTAGACGAAACCCCACGCACGCGAGACGAAGTCTTTTTAAAAAATATTTTATTCCAAGAATTTTTATATTCCTTTAAAACCACGAATACACACATCAATGAACTGTAATATTTTCACTAAGAAATTAATGAATTAATTAGATATAAAAATTAATTAATATGAATTCATGAAAAGACAAGTCAAATTTTTTAAAAAGAATATTTATGTTTTTACTACATTATTATTAACTATTCATTCTTAATGATACTATACTTGTGTGTGTTATTCGTATAGTTTTCGAAAGAGAAAATAAATTCAGGGCAATAAATTTAATATTTTTTCAAGAGATAAAATATAACAAAATGTATAACACCATTATCAAAGAAAACAAGACCGAGATTTAAGAATACTTCGTAATATTTAAACAAATAATTACCAAGATCAAATAATATAAACTTCATCATTTTATTCAACACTCCTTGAAAAGCTTTTTCTACTTTCATCTTCCACAAATTCAATTTTATCCGAATCAAGAACTGTAATTCATATAAAAGTTTAAAAATACATCCAACACCAATTAATATTTGAGAAGCCGAATAAAAATAACTACAAAAGCATTCGAAACAAAGAAAGACTAGGAAATTTAAACAGTGCCGATTTAAATCTCAGTCAGCTTAGAAAGTTAGATCTTTTTATTTACTTTAAATCTACTGGGAATAATATCCACACCTGCGCTGGAAATGGGCCAGATTGAATTGCGAGAAAGTAGAGTTTTTTTTTCTGCTAAAGAAGTAAACAAGAGATTGTTAACAAAATCCAAGTCATTAAAAATAAAAGGATTCTCTTCTTTCAATTAATTCTTGAATTAAACTGGGAATTCTATCTTTTACTCGCTTCGTTCTCGGTTTAAATAAATCCCCAGAGAACTTTTTCTCTCTCGTTAAATTGATGACTTATCAGTCTAATAACGAAGGTAATATTACACGACTTTTGGAAGGAAGATTCTCGACTTCCATTTTAATCCTTATTTCAGTTTATATTACAAACGAGAAATAGCAGTAATTATCTGGAACGAAAACAAAAGATTTTATTTTTACACTCTTGATAGAATTTTTGTTTTTTTATTTCTGCGTTAATGTAAGTTAAGAATAAATATCTCTGGGTTCAATTATAAAATTGTTTAAGTCTTTTAATTGTATTGTTTTATTATCGATTATTGTTACATCTCGATATAAATTTAATTTTTAAATACAAAAATATATATAAAGGAATATCAAAGAATCGTCTGTGTGCTTTAAAAAAAATGTCTGCATTTAAAATAATTTTTTAAAAAATTTCTATTGCATATATAATTTCTCTATTTTTATTTTTATTAATACAGTCAATATCATACAGTAATTAGAAAATTCAGCAAACAGCATTTTATTTTTAATAGAGTTTTATCATCAAACTTCAATGAAATTTTTACTCCCCGGCGTTCCATTTTATTAACTATAACAGTACATTATTTTAATTTTCATTATGAAATAAGAATTCTGTAAACTATTCGCTCACTTCAGTTTTAACTCTTGCAATAATAGAATATTTTTAATAGAATTAAAAAAAAAATTTTGAGACACACAGCGGTTAAAAATGAATTAAATTAAGGTAAACAATGGGCTAACTTCATGTGACGTCAAAGTCACATGGTAACTACAATTACGTGTTTAAGCTGATCAGTTCATAAATTCATGTGTCGTCATATGTAATCATGTAATACCAGCCAATCAGTTCATGCGCTTCGCTGTTGTCAACTTTCGCTTTTTGCAGAAACTTTATTTTAAAAAGTACATATTTGTCAAAAATAATAATTCACATAATTAAAAAAAATGTACTTGATTTAAAAGTACTCGAAAAATAAATATATATTTTTTAGTTTTAAAAACTTCATGAAAAATTTTAACATTTGAACATTATCAGATTTGAGACTGTATCCAAATTTTATAAGTAGAACAACAAGTACAAGTCTAACGTCAATTCGTTTTGAATTCAACAGAGAACACGTGATTGCATTTATCATGTGACCATCATACTCACTGTTAAACAGTTTACAAAACGTGTTCTCTTAACCCTTTATCTGCCGACGTACTTTAAGTACCACTCACTTTAAAATTACATAGAATAACCATTTTTACGAATACTCTGATACATAACAGGAATATTCTTTTTAAGTCCAGATACATGGCAGTACGGGTTCTATGATGAGCATTTTAGCGGGGAAGGCGAATAGTTTTATAGCAAAAATTGCGTTTTCAGCTGACGGCGTTTTCAACAGATTGCGAAGATGGTCATATTTGTTCCGAAAAAATAGTTAATATCAAAAGGTGTCTTATTTTTTTGTATGTTAATGAAGATCTTAGAAAATGATTTGACTATTTATTTTAATTGAGCAGTGCATATAATTAATTTTATAGTTGAATATTTTAATGAATTAGCTTTAATGGATTAAATTTCCGAAAGTTGAGTATTTTGTTTATGTATATCTCTTAATTTTAAATGTAGTGATTAAAAAAAATATTGCATGAAAAAAACTGCAGTAAATTATAAATCAGTTTACAACTTCAACCGTACATAAATTTCATACTTCAAAATTAAAATTAATTTTCAAAAAAAAAATAATAACAAAACAAAATAAATCTAAATCGACTAACAGTCGCCCTTCATCGAACCAAAGTTAATTTTCAACACCACCAAAACAAACAATTTGCATAAACATTCCATTTTCTACATTAGAGCGAACGAAAGAGGGTAAGCTATTCCAAACACGTCCCATGCCGTTTCATTTAGCACGAGAAGTGGAAAAACAACACACAAGCCCTTACATCCAACTATTATTCAAAGCGGCTTTCGTAAACAGATAAGTAATTGTTCCAAAATGACAAAATTGTTGTAAAAGAACGAGCTACCGAGACAAGTTAATGATCTTTTCATTGATGGAGACATGCTATGAAACTGGATACTTGCTTTTACTTCTGCTGCTCATGGCACCCTCACACTTTGTTGGGGAAAAAAACATGTTTTCTTTTACAGAGACAAGTAATTACAGTGATCAATGCAAGAAAAGTTGATTAAACCGATAAATATGGCTTGATAGGCTTAAGGCTGTTCGAAAAAATTACTCATGCACTGAAAACTATCATTTGACACCATTGAAATGGACGACTAAAAGATTTTGTGTAAACAAAAGAATAAGTAAAGCGTGTTTTTTTTTCCAGGTATAGAAGTTTAAGTTGGCATTACTTTCCAAGATTGCGATCGATTTAACAGCTGTCAAGTGATTTATTCTCAGTTTGGTTTGGCAATTCATCAAAACGATCATCAAGCAAGGCGTAGATTCGTCGAATGGGCCCAAAACGAGATTGCCGTTGTTCCCGATTTTCATAAGCGAATTTTGTTGAAGCGCACTTCTGGTTGAATGGCTATGTCAACAAACAAAACTGCCGCATTTGGAGTGAAGCTAATCCACAAGTATATGTCGCGAAACACCGTTATATCCAGAAAAACTGACTGTTTGGTGCGCTTTATGGGCTGGTGGAATCATTGGTCCGTACTTCTTCAAAAACGACGAAGGCCACAACGTTACAGTCAATGGTGATCGGTATAGAGCCATGATTACTAACTTTTTCATTCCTGAATACCATTTGGAAGACAACATTCGCCGTGTTATTGCCGATATACGGCCACAAATGTTGGAAAAAGTCATCGAAAATTGGACGTCCAGATTAGACTACATCCGAGCCAGCCGTGGCAGTCCTATGCCAGAAATCATATTTAAAATGTAATGCCACAAGATTATCTTTCGAATAAAAAAAAAATTCATGTCAATCGAATAATACATCGTTGTTTTACTGCAATTTAAAGTTCTATACCTCTAAAAAAAACACCCTTTATTCTGAAAGTTGTTTCGAAAAGTATTCTGACAGGGCTTCATTGTTCTTTATTATTCATTAAATGTTACAATGTACTACAAACAGCGGCGCACACAAGAAGGAGGGTCCGGACTCCCCCCCCCCCAAAGCCCTTGATTTTTTTCCGATTGATTATAATTCTAAGTTTATAATACGAAACATTTAATTAAGTATTTGTTATTAATGATTAATTTTATAAATTAATGCTAATGATTTATTCAATAATTAGTTTTTTACTGTGTTTTGTTCGCAAAAATCGACAAAATCAAAAGGAGCGTGATACAAGAATGGTGAACTTACGACCCTCCCCCCTGAAAAATTCCTGTGTGCGCTACTGATGACAAATCAAATTTTTTTCACCTCCAAACAGTCATTCCTGGTTCCTAATTCTGAAAAATGTATTTTGCACTTAATTACAGCAGGAAAGATTAGGTTTTTTTAAAATATTCATTAGTTAAGTATTTAAATACTAACTAAAGGGTGTTTTTTTAGAGGCATAGAACTTTAAATTGCAATAAAACAACGATGTATAATTCGATTGACATGAATTTTTTTTATTCGAAAGATAATCTTGTGGCATTACATTTTAAATATGATTTTTTGGCATAGGACTGCCACGGCTGGCTCGGATGTAGTCCAATCTGGACGTCCAATTTTCCAACATTTGTGGCCGTATATCGGCAATAACACGGCGAATGTTGTCTTCCAAATGGTCAAGCGTTTGTGGCTTATCCGCATAGACCAATGACTTTACATAGCCCCACAGAAAATAGTCTAGCGGTGTTAAATCACAAGATCTTGGAGGCCAATTCACAGGTCCAAAACGGGAAATTAGGCGGTCACCAAACGTGTCTTTCAATAAATCGATTGTGGCACGAGCTGTGTGACATGTTGCGCCGTCTTGTTGGAACCACAGCTCCTGGACATCATGATTGTTCAATTCAGGAATGAAAAAGTTAGTAATCATGGCTCTATACCGATCACCATTGAGTGTAACGTTGTGGCCTTCATCGTTTTTGAAGAAGTACGGACCAATGATTCCACCAGCCCATAAAGCGCACCAAACAGTCAGTTTTTCTGGATGTAACGGTGTTTCGACATACACTTGTGGATTAGCTTCACTCCAAATGCGGCAGTTTTGTTTGTTGACGTAGCCATTCAACCAGAAGCGCGCTTCCTCGCTAAACAAAATTCGCTTATGAAAATCGGGAACAACGGCAATCCCGTTTTGGGCCCATTCGACGAATCTACGCCTTGCTTGATCCTATTTAAAATGTAATGCCACGAGATTATCTTTCGAATAAAAAAAAATTCATGTCAATCGAATAATACATCGTTGTTTTATTGCAATTTAAAGTTCAATATCTCTCAAAAAAACACCCTTTACCATTACCATATCAAAATACTTTTTGTTTCAATTATAGTTTGTTGCTTAAGTTTTCCCCAAACCTCTTTGGGCTCCAGTAATTCAACACATTAAAGTGAATTAGTGTCAGGGGCGTTGCTACCGCCGTATCAATAATATCACTGATACAGGGCCCCAACATGTGTAACTACAGTCCTATTAAGAGGGCCCTCAAATCCAAAAAAGGGCCCTAAAGGAATTTTGATACAGGGCCCACTCAGAACTAGCTACGACAGTGATTATTGCTAATACGGAGGAATTTTTACAATCAAGAAACAAATCAATTTAATGTCATTACGTATGTCACATTGACAATAATACTTCCATGTGTCTTATCAGCTAACTTTATTGAAGTACTCAAATGTGTACTGCCAATATTGAAAACAATTTCAAGTCGTTAGAATAAAATTTTATTGTGAGCTTTATTTTTCTTAAATCTTTAAATTATTGAAGTAATATCTGCAATAGATCACTGCGCGAGGTTTTTCTCCTGAAAATAACTTGGAGTTTTCCTTTAAAGGTATTGAAAGTTTATTTGCGTGCCATTTTCTTACATAAGAAACGTGATATGAATATGTACCGGGGGGATGTAATTTACTTTTCGGATTATATTGTCAACCACGTTATAATTGTTTTGGGAGTTATTGTTAGGAAATCTTATCTAAATATTCAGACGGTTAGAAATCTCCACGAACGAGCACAAGCACATCTTCCCTTTCTGTTGGAGAGATTCAAACAGTTAAAGATGAAGTAATTAAATATTTTGTTTGAGAGAGTGGCAGCAATAATTCCTGATTCGATTTGTTTTTATTTAATCGATTGCTGTATGTTACGTTATCTTCGGATTTAATATTGTTGTTAAATTTTACGTCGCTTTGTGGTTAATGAAGGAAATGTATAACAAACTTAAATTTGGTGACCCGAACGTAGTCTGCATTCCGTTTTGGTCGAATCTTAAAAATTTATTTTTTATATTTGTGCATAGTGATAGATCTTCCCTTCAAAAACCTAAACTAATTGATAAATAAATATTTTTGCGTCTCATTAATTGAATGACCTACACCTACATATATGTCATAGCCGGGTAGAAATATGGTGGTTTCTGCACTTTCCACTAGAAAAACTTGTTTAATTGTTTGTTTTAAATCGAATTTGGGGGCAGGGTAGTTCTTAAGTTGACCGGATTGATAGGTCCAAACCCATATCGAGTAAGCCTTGATTTATTTAGGTTTTAGTCTTAAAAGACTTTGAATTATTTGCTTCCACTTAATCTCATTATTTTAACTATCCACATCAGAAATGTTATGTGTGTGTGTGTGTGGACTGGGTTATTTAAATAAAACGCTGAACATCTTGTGGTGTGAAGATATCGAGTCAGGATGCGGTGGCTACATTTAAAAGCTGTTGTGTTATTGCTCATGCCACCTGTCTGACGTAGTCAGAACGAGATCCACGAAATTCATCATGGCAAGGGGCTAAAAGTACGCCTGTCGTTGGCCTAGGCATTGAGCACCATACAGGTGACAGTACGAATTAGCTCGGCGAAATTCCCCGAAGGGACGATAGATGGCGACACTACCGATTTCCATCTCCACAATTCAGATATGGGATTGGAGGGGAGGGAAATATTCTCCAGTCCCCTGCACTCGTAATTCAGCCCATAATTCTTACGGACCCACTGGTTTAACGAGCGTGTACTCGGAGGGTATTCGGTGGCATCGGGCATCGAACTCAGGCCTTCCGATCAGGAGTCCGATGCTCTAACCCCACCAGGCTACCCACGGCCTTACATTTAAAAGCTTCATGTGAGTAGTAAGTCAGTGTATTAGTTTAAAAAAAACATTGTTAAAAGCAATGACAACTAGGATATGAATAATTTAGCCGGTTAATGAAATCATTCAAATACAATAATTCATTCACTTTCATAACATCAATTAATACAACTTTAATCCACAAGAAAATAGTATCTTGACAAGTATTTACGCAAACAAAAACAAAGCAAATATTGAAATCACGGCATTACACAATTTAATCATCAAACACGTGTAGAATTCTTATCTATCAATTCTTCAACAATCAGGTAATTTTTTTTTTTTTTTTTTTGAAAAAAAAAAAGAAAGAAAGAAGGGCACGGGATGTGTGTGTGAAACGAAATTATACAAGACAAGCTCGCAGGTACCTTAAGACATCGGGTACCTGATAAAAACATACAATAGTACGTTTATCCGATACGATACAGTTATATGATAGCGTAACGTAATTTGTTATACGTTGCATAACAAGAATTAACCAAAGGAAAAATGGGGAGGGGGAATGTAGACAGTAGTAGGGGGCAGACACAACCAAACAAGGTTTCCTTGATTCAGCCTGTATGTGAGGAACGTTTTAACAACCTTTCACAAAATATGTTTGGATTAAAAACAATTTTTCTATCAAATCTGTATCTTTACAAGTTTTAATATATGTCATACATACCGAGCCAACACATTAAGTAATAAATAAACATAACCAAATGCACAATTTTAAACACGTAATTACGGTACAATTTTGAAAAAATAGTCAGAAAACACCAGTATACAGTCAACAAAACTATAATCCATTAGTGGCTACGTAAAAAGAATCCACTTTACAAGTTACTTTCAAAAATCTACACGAACTTTTCAATTTTTTAAAATACTTTACTAGGTGATTCACAAAAAAGGATTTCCTGCTAGAGTTCATGCAATAAACGTTTCCTCCTGATCTACCACACAAATGAATGGAAATAATTACTTTAATAGAAGTTCTCAATCCCTTAGTGGTTACGTAGAAAGAATCCAACAGAAAAATTACTAGCAATTTTAAACAAACTTTTCAATTTTTAAAAATATTTTTCTAGTTGATTCACCTAAAAGGATTTCCTGCTAGACTCCAAGCAATAAACGTTTCCTCCTGAGCTACCATACAAATAAATGGAGATAATTACAAGAATAGAAAAGTTCTTATTTTTATCCTTGACCTTAAATCTGATCTAGACAAAAAATCAGTAACGTCGAAACAGATTCATTCCAGAGGTATGAGGCGATTAGTTATAACATTACAAACCGTTCCTGCACAATAAAGTAATGTAATGATTGTTTATATTGAGGATGCGATACGGTTATTTGATGTTGTTATAGATAGCCTGAAGATAACTAGATTATTACGCAGATTTTGTTTCCTTGTTGTACTACATGTGCACTTATTATTTCTTTACTTATAAGCTGTTTTGTTTATACGAATTTTAGCACTAAAAATGAATATGAAGTGATTTTTTTTTAAAAAAAAATTACCTTATTATATATACAGAGAGAGAGAGATAGATAGATATTCATTTTTTCTTCTGAAACCATGATTACTAACATACAAGTTAACAATAAGTAAATTGAATGGTGTCACATCACAGAATGCATGTCCTATCAATAATAAACAAAGAACTATATTTTTAAATTTCCAGATTATGTAATTTTAGCTAACAAATAAAAATTAGAACGGTTTGGAATTTAAATTTAGAAGCTCAGAAAAAAGGCACTGATGCCAGATTAGAGGACGAGTAGCTTCACGATTCCATCATTCAAGAAACCAAGTATTATTAACAATAAACAAAAGATAACAAATGAATAAATTTGTCAAAAAAAATGCTTATAACATTAAAACATGCGATTTTATAAAACAAAATAATGATTCGGTTGCAACCAAAATTAATGTTTTAAAATTTCTATATAAAGGGTGTTTTCTTTAGAGGTATAGAACTTTAAATTGCAATAAAACAACGATGTATTATTCGATTAACATGAATTTTTTTTTTATTCGAAAGATAATCTTGTGGCATTACATTTTAAATATGATTTCTGGCATATGACTGCCACGGCTGGCTCGGATGTAGTCCAATCTGGACGTCCAATTTTCGATGACTTTTTCCAACATTTGTGACCGTATATCGGCAATAACACGGCGAATGTTGTCTTCCAAATGGTCCAGCGTTTGTGGCTTATCCGCATAGACCAATGACTTTACATAGCCCCACAGAAAATAGTCTAACGGTGTTAAATCACAAGATCTTGGAGGCCAATTCACAGGTCCAAAACGTGAAATTAGGCGGTCACCCAACGTGTCTTTCAATAAATCGATTGTGGCACGAGCTGTGTGACATGTTGCGCCGTCTTGTTGGAACCACAGCTCCAGGACATCATGATTGTTCAATTCAGGAATGAAAAAGTTAGTAATCATGGCTCTATACCGATCACCATTGACTGTAACGTTGTGGCCTTCATCGTTTTTGAAGAAGGATTCCACCAGCCCATAAAGCGCACCAGTCAGTTTTTCTGGATGTAACGGTGTTTCGACATACACTTGTGGATTAGCTTCACTCCAAATGCGGCAGTTTTGTTTGTTGACGTAGCCATTCAACCAAAAGTGCGCCTCATCGCTAAACAAAATTCGCTTATGAAAATCGACCATTATTTTCGAAATAAAATTGCACAATTTGGAAGCGTTGTTCAGGCGTGAGTCTATTCATGATGAATTGCCAAACCAAACTGAGAATAAATCACTTGACAGCTATTAAATCGGTCGCCATCTTGTAAAGTAATGCCAACTTAAACTTCTATACCTGGAAAAAAACACTCTGTATAATGTTGAGAGGTCTCGAAAGTTTCAGGCAAAAAACAGAACTGTCTTTTTCCAGTAAATATATATATTTCCCTGGAACATAACAAGCTGCTTTTAGGAAAGATAAAAACATATTTCCCATCTAAATGATCCACAGGGAATGGACGTTACTTCAGTATTCCTCTTTTTCGAAAATATTTTTGTTTTTATTTACATCTTTCCCAATCGATTGAAACTTTAGTTAATGATGTGTTTTTTTCTCTCTCTTTTATAAATCTCTCTAAGATGTGCTGATCAATGGAAAAATACATTCCATAACCTGAGGGCCTTTATGTTTACCTTCTCTAAATCAATCATGGTAGAGAGAGATGTAATTCTGACCTTCACATAAAAAGATTAAAACGAAATAAACAACACACACACAAAAAAAAAGGAATTTCCGTATTTTATGTAAGTGGAATCACAGATTCAATTATCGACGCATTCATATTACGCGAGGGAATGTGGATTGCATATGAAATTTTAATTCCGGTAATTAGAAACTGGATAGTGAATTAAATGTCTGCGCAGTGGTAACCAATGAGCTTTCGGTTTTTTTTCAAAAGTGCCATAGCATTGAAGCTGTTTATTGAATATTATGAGATTAAAAAA
This sequence comes from Trichonephila clavipes, assembly GCA_019973935.1. NCBI lineage: Eukaryota > Metazoa > Arthropoda > Arachnida > Araneae > Nephilidae > Trichonephila > Trichonephila clavipes. Next base: position 365,384 of record BMAU01018116.1, read on the forward strand.
AAAGTAACAATAACAGTACTTTATTATAAAAGCGTGTGAGAGAGAGGAGTTGTTTTAATCTTGAAATAAACAAGGATATGATGATTTATTACATACAAAAATTTGAGTCTTTACTAGTATTTGACAAGAATACAGGTAAATATAGTTCAGTATAGCGATACCATCCTTACACAGGAAGATAGATGGTTTTCAAAAGGAAAAAAATATAAGGCACTTTTATTAATTGCAATTTAAATAAAAAATGATCAAGTACATGCACACTCAAAACATTTATGCAACCCACTACAAATGAGGGGAAATTCTAAGAAAACTTTTCTGCAGTAAGCAAAATTGGCATAAATTGAATTTTAAATTGATTTTTTACTAACGCGGCATTTAGAACCAATACGAAGACTATTGGCGACAAACCCAGTAATTTTGAGCCACAGTCAATTGACAAAAACGACACATGAACTAGCACTGCATTCTAATTATGTAGCATCCACACATGAGGACTTAGAACCTAGCCAGCTTTAATACTCTAATAAGCATAACCTCGCTATACGAAGGGTCTTTGTTGAGTTGCATCATAATTCGACTGCAAAAACTCCTATCACGAGCATGCGACTATGATTATTCGATTTCAAGAGGCGCGGTTTTTAAACAAACAATACATAAATCAATGCCTCAACGAAAAAAAATTATTCCAGTTTAACCGTGACAAATAAAAATAATGGATGAGTACAATAGACACCTTTATAGCACGGTAGATACGTTCCCTATTACAGTGGTGTAACGGAGTTTATAAGGGCCCCCTGCACAGTCAGAATTTGGGCCCCAAGCCGGATCTTACAAATGACTATAAAACCATAACATATGGACTTTGGCAGTGGCGTAACGTTCACCCCCGCATTGCGGAGAAGCCCAAGACTCTAGGGGACCCAAAATCTGATTGACGCCAAGCCCCTTTTGTAAGATTCAGTTTGGGGCACAGAATCTGACTTTGCAGGTGGGGGGGGCTAATATTTTCCGTTACGCCACTGGACTCAAAGCTCCCTAGGATCCTGGGCCAACATGCGATGTGAGGGTGTACGTTACGCCACTGCCCTATTATATGAATCCATGTTGTACGAGTCACTTTCCCAACCTTTTCATCACTGTGGACCAGTCAGCGTTTGATAATTTTAACGCGGTCCGCTGAAGGGAGGAGGACGTTGACTGCTTATATTTTAAGATTGTTTTTATTTAATAATTTTAATTTAATTGTAATAAAATATGCCTTTAGAATAAAATACAACTACACCAAAAATTGAATATAAAGTGATTTAACATGAAATATAAAGTGATTTCCATGGCAAGTGGCACAAACCCGAGAGAAATACACCACAGTAAATAAAATGGAAATAATGTAATGTTCTTAATGAAGCCTGGTACCAAGGATCGGGAGTTGGGGACCACTGACTTAGATTACACAAATATTTGATTTTAAACACAGCTTAATTGACATTATGTATGTACCAGAGATATAATAAGTATGTTCTTCCTCTAAATGAAATCGGGTTTAATTCCGCGTAGATTTATTTACGTAAAACTTTCCCTAAAATTTAAGTTGAATAAAATAAATCATACGATACAGAAATTTTCAGACACGTTTAATGTGCATCACTGGAAACAAATTGAGATGCTCTTCTCTAAATGTGGGACTACCCCGAGATTTGAGAAGCACAGTGACGTTTAGTGTTACCAGCCGAAAGTTAAGTTAATTATTGGATCTAAAACATAATACAATCGCAACATCTGACTCAACCTTTTGCCGTGTTAGACGAACCTTTATTAGTGTGCTCCGTTTTATTCGGACCCAAATTATAGGACGGGGAGGGAGGGGGGAGTCTACAGTATTCGTAATGAAAGAACGTGCTTTCATCAGCAAAAGTATTACGGCAACGGTTTTGAGAAAAGGGAAGGTAATAATAAAGACCTAGAAGTGGCGTAGACACTTTTCAAAGAAAAGACTCCATTCTAAACTTTATTAAAAATACATATTTTCGAATAATTTAAATGTACATTTTCCCGTTCAGACAACGTCTGGAACTGAACTTACACAGGGGTAAATCACGCCTTCCAGGAAGGACTCAAGTTATGCAGCTAAAACTTTGCAGCGTCAGAGGTGTTGATTACTTTCTCGACTTGTTTAACATTTCTACGAGAGTCAAAAATAAAATAAGACACACTTTTAGACGTCTTTGATAAAAATACCTTCTACAATAAAAAAATGTATGTAACACATAAAATGAATGATTTGTACATTAATTACAGGACTAAGCATTTTTTTATTTGAAATGAGTTCCTTCTGTTTGGATTAAATTATTCTTTGCTTCTATATAACTAATAAAAAAGGATGTAAATCCCAGTTCTGGAAGAAAGAAAAATAATTCAATACTAACAAATTCCAGTTTTCTTAATGTATACACAGCACCATAACTTGATATATTATTTAATCAAACTATAAAAATGCATTTTACTTTATAAATGTTTCATATGCATATCGCATCTCCCATACTTTAATACCACTTATAACATATAAGCTTTATATAATACCACTTATTATATAAGCTTTCATATTTAAACAGAAAAATAACGCTTTTTTGGTTGTATGCTAAATATTAAAATTGCAATCTGTTTAAAAGGTATGTGTAGTATAAATCACTTGTGTGTGTAAGTTATGTTTACATAATATATAAACAGTTTTAAAATATTTGAAATTTGAGTTCTGTTTTTCAAACAATGCGCAGAGAAGCAAAAATGTTTCATCCTTAGGAAGGCTGCATTAGCGAGGTTTGAGGAAGTTAAGATATTTTAATAAAAAATAAATCATCAATATAAAATAGAATAACACTTTTTTTTAAATTAATATCCTATCTTCAGTATCATGATGTAACAATCTTTGCTTTCTTGTCTAACTTCTTCCACGAAAAAAAATATTTAATACACTGAAAATGATTTCTGCTGGCGCCCAAGATATCTAATTTTCTTTCTGAAAATGAGAAAACTCACGTTGTGTTGTAATTGATAATAATTTATAGTTTCCGTCCTTAAGGTATCCGACTACGTTCGGAACTGTGATTTTGCAAAAGCGCATAAATGGATACTTTTCGTGATATTTAGTGTCACTTAATTTTATACATGTATTCTAATCTGTTTTAAGGACATTTTGACAAAAAAAAATTTATTTAAATGCAATATTTCGGCAAAAAATTAACGTAGAATAATCTTTTTTCCAAATGTTCTCCTTTTGTGAAAAATGCTTCTATTATAATAATATTTTGCCTGTATATAGCTCAGACCTTTCTACAGAGGTTCAACTAGAATTTTTGAAATATGTAACTTATAAGTGGGTTTATTCATATTTTACGACAACAAAGGGGAGCAATTTTAAGAAAAAAAAACGCCAATAATTATTTCAATTGGTGAAAAAAATGTGAAAATATGAATTTTTCAAAAACTCTAGTTGAGCCTCTGTAGAGAGGTCTGAGCTATATACAGGTAAAATATTATAATAGAACCATTTTTCACAAAAAGGAGAACATTTGGAAAAAAGATTATTCTACGTTAATTTTTTGCCAAAATTTTATATTTAAATAAATTTTTTTTGTCAAAATGTCCTTTAAACAATTTTATGCATGTATTCTAATCTGAGTGACACTAAATATGAAAATTATCCATTTATGCGCTTTTTTAAAATCACGGTTCCGAACGTAATCGGATACCTTAAAGTGCAAGTTAAGCAGCAATAAAATCTGAAAAAAAAATATTAATAACTTCAAAAGCTAACAAATCAGGCCGAGCACAATTATTTTAAATTTTAAGGAAATTTAATACAATTCGACCTCCAACAGAAAAGTCTCAATTACAGGGTTCCCAGTACACATTGGCTGAAAATGTGCTGAATAAAATTAGTTAAGATCAAAACCCCACGTCATTCAGTTTTAATAGAATAACTTCAGCGAAAATTCAGTTTAACGTCATTAATATGAGAAATTCAGTAGTAGTTAAAACCATTAGGTCAGGAAAACGCGCGTACAGCAGTCTTAGTTATACCATTCAAGTACACTGTGACAAGCTAAAAGATAAGAAAGATTATTTTTACCTGTTGAATTCCTCTTATTCAAGTGATTATAAAAAGTTATAAACATATCAATATGATAGGATATCAAATACAGAAGACGATTAAGACATGTATGATGCTGAATAACCATTTAGAACAAACTTGTAACAATGTAACAGAACAATTATTATTCCTTTTTGGCAAAATCTAAAAAAGCATACATGATAAATAATTTTATAGTAAAAAAAATCTTAAAATTAAATTTGATGTTATTAATTTTTTTTACTTTGACAAATCAATTATTTCTCTCAGCTGCGTCAAAATCAAAACAGATACAGTTATTTAAAAGATATGCTATGTTTTACATTTTATAGGTTATCAAACAAAAGCTGCATCTGTTATAACATATTGTGAAATGTTTTCATTGAATCTATACTTTAAAATATTTTTTTAAAAAAAAACGTAAAGAAAATTATTTTCACTTTTTCTGTTTAATGGAGTTCACCGATTTAGCAAATAAAAGGCACAATTCCAAAAACAAACAAACAAAAAAAGGCACCTTTATAATAATTTGTAAAAAACTGATAACGACTAAATGTTCATCAAGAAACCGAAATTCGAAAAATCTTTAAAATCTCAAAAGAAATTCTGAAATGTGTATTTTTTGTTTTATAAAAAAGGATCCACAGAATCCATAGATAAAAGATTCAATTTAGTTATTAAGTACAAAAAAAGTATACATTATAAAGGAAATTGTACTTTGAATACTACAAGGTCAGTTTAAATTTCTTAATTTTTCAAAAACTTTTTTTAAAAATTAGGAAAAATATATTTTAACCAAACACTATTAAAATACCGAAGACGATTCATTGACATCATAGAAGCAAGTGGTATTAATTCGGTCAAATACTTTATATAACCAGAGGAGACAAAAAATTTCCTAACCCTTTCAAACAAAATTAAGAGTAACATCAAATTATATTCGTAGAAGTATCACAAGGTTACATGCAAATGACAATTATACACAAGAAGCAAAGAATAATTTGCTCTGTATACTGATTCTGTACATTACAAAAGGAGAAACGCGAAAGATTAAATAGAACTAGCATTTAACCAATATTAATAAATGTAATAGAAAGAACACGAACTGATAAAAATTTTCTTTGTTTTAATATACGAACAATAAATAAAAATTTACAAGGTTAACACAAAACACAATTTAGCCTCAATTTAGAAATAAATAATCTATACTTTACCAGGTTATATCATACAAATTTCAACTCATTACTATTACAAATAAAGTTTTGACCTTCCTGTTGAAGTTCGTATTTAAACAGATAGCGAAAAAGGTTTTTATAATAAAATATAAAACAAACAACTGTTATTTTCTTTGAAATTTAGAAATAGTTATCGGCGACATCTATAACCAGCACTATACTTCTTTTAACCATACAAGGACTTGGATCTTACAGTAACACACTAAGCCAAATAACAACAAAGGCAAATCCATTTGATTGAGCAACAGAAAACCTATCACGATCCGCCTGTCGGTAAATTACAAAAGAGATCCGAAGAAAAGCAAATATCAAAACCAATTCTATGGTGACTGGCAAACATCCAAGATGTTTGGATGGGAAAGCTTAAGTTCCTCCCCCCCTAACCGTCTAGAAAAAAAAGAAAAGCTTATTAATAATTACTCGGTAGTCGATAATTGTGCCCTTGGCAAGCCGAAAATCCCAAGAAAACAACACCAATTGTTTCCTAAAGGCGGATGTGGTAGGCGGGACCGCTAACTTCAAAAACTGTTCCCATTTCTGGGCCGGTTTTTGTTTTGATCAAGTCTCTCTACAACCAAATGCAAATTCGTCATCTGATTCGAAAAGACGGCAAATAATAGAAATACACCAGACTTTTCTTTATTAATCGCTAATAATATCGTTATTGACTAGAAAAAAATGTGATGATCAAATATCTGGAAATAGAGTGGTAATAAATTGTTTAAAACTGTGTGGGAAAGACACTAATATTTTAATACAATGTCAAACTGTTACAAAATATGAATGAAGAGTTTAAGGATTGCTCTAAAAAGTATCTTAAAGTATAATCCTCTTCTCGGTGGTGTAACGGAGAACATTAAGACACCCCCCTGCAAACTCAAGTTTTGGGCCCCAAGCTGAAATACGTACTTGGCGTCAGTCAAGCTTTGAGCCCTCTATAGTCTCTGTCCCCCCACCCGCAATGCGAGGGTTGCGGGGTGTACGTTACGCCACTATCTCTTGTTAGAGATGTGGGTTGATTGATTGAATATTAACGTCGCACTGTTCAGCTACACGAGGGCTTTTGGCGACGGACCACGTAATTTTGAACCATGGTCAAGTGACGTGGACGACACCTGAGCTGGCACCCCCCTCTTTTAACTACCACACCACACCAAGAGAGGACGTTTCAGCTCTCGACAGAATTAACGTGCATCGCTGCCCTACACGGCGGGTCTTTAGTGGTACAGGGTTCGAACCCGTGACAAAGCAAGCCACGGTCCGATACCTATACCACTCGGCTACCGCGGCCACTAGAGATGTGGGAGCTCAAACTATAAACTTTCTTTTCACTTCTGATCTTCCCATCTATACATGCTTAGTTCATACATTCAATTTATGATTATTTTAAATTCTTATATAGTATTAACTGATTTTCCCCCTTTCAGAATATGCTGTATGATTTTCAATGCAGTATTTTTTTTTTTTTATGATTTAAATTTTATCAGAACTGAGTTTTGCAACAGTATATTTGGTCCAATTAATTTTTAAACCATCTCTCTCTCCCCCCTTTTATCAGATAATCTTTTTATATCAAAAGATACGAAAAAATTATTTAAATTATACATAAACAATTTCAAAGAATAGAACTAACTACCTTTAAATGCAGAATTCATACCAGTGATTTTTAAGGTTATAAGCCTTCTCAATTTAGTGAGACTTTCAATTTATAGAGATTTTAAGGTAAGTACTAAGCTCTCTCTGCATTAAAGGTTCAATAAATTCCAACCTTTAACATTAAAACATCAAAAAAATAATGAACTTTATATCTAAAAATTTTTTTGTAGCAAATTAAAAACAAGAGAACACTTAAGATGAACTGCAGGAAAGAATTCACGGTCCGTCTTTATGATCGATCTCATTCGACCGCGACCAAATGTAACCAAAAAAATTTTTATAACTAACCAATTCTATTTAAATGAAGCCTGGAATCAGGAAAATTATTGGTTGTCGTCTTACATAATAAACTGTACAGGCACCCAATCATTCTACAGAGTTGATTGGCGCACGAATTATTGCAAAAAAATGTCTAATAAAAGCTCTACTTCCCTATTACTCATACTGCCAGCGGTTTTATTTATTTTAAGCTGAACAAAACAAACCGCAAACAATTATGAATCACGAGGACAAATCTGACATAAAAAAAAATAAGTTTTGTTTTTTCTACCGAGAAAAACAACGAGGGCGTTGTTGAAATGGGGGGGAGTGTATTACAATCTATTCAAAAGAAATAAAAAAACACGTGAATTTATTACAACTGCCAGAAAGTTCAAAGAAATATTCTATAACACTATCAATCGATTCTTTCAACTTAATGAAAAATCAGCTTCACTTCTACAAGTCACAAGGAGTAAGATGTTGACTATGGCGTGATCATATGATTTAAATTACTTATCAGTCGACACATAAGCAAATAAACCTTGTAGCGCCTTAAGACAGTTGGGCCAAAAAGGGTTTTTCTATCATGCCAACTCAAAGCATTTTTGACTCTTTTCATTTCGGGTTTCTATTTGTGGGAAGGGGTCGCCATACCCTCCACCACGGAGAAAATCCTTTTTGCTATAAAAAGACATTCTCAGTGTTATTTTCGAGAAGGTTGTCTGTTTTCCAGCCATTATTCTATTGATATACATTTCTATTGTACTTAATAAGTGTCGGAACATTTCCGTTGACAGTGACATTTTAGTTGCGATGGCAGTTCGACGCATGCGTCAATGTCTTATATATGAGCAGTGTGCGTGAGTCTTAAGTATTTTTAATAAATCCCCATAGAGGTGTATATTCAAGTAGATATGCTAGGATGTGCTGCCATCTAGTGTTCGATTTCTGAGTCACCATGTTAGAGTACACTGTAGATCTTTGCTTGGGCATATATGATTTAAACGACTTATTTGCCGGTCTACATATACATTCGCCTAGACAATTGAGTTGAAAATTAATTCCCCATCTCAGGCCGATTTATTAGGCCCTTTTAACTTTTGAAATTGCTAGTATCGACTTGAAAGAGATAAGGTCACCACAGTCTCATTAGAGCATTACCAATTTTATCATTCCCTATAATTTTATTAATCAACTTTTATTGCTACCAGATCATACTAAAACAAGCAATAATATCAATGAACGGATTGCCTCTGTCATCAACATAAATGTCAAACTGATTCGCTCTCAGTTGGAACAGAATACATAACCAAAGCTATATATGTGGGAGACAACAAGGGGTCCAAGACTTTTGTCTTTCTTCTATTTTATTTAACATTAAACAAAAATTAATTAAAAAGGTAGTTTTTCTAACAGATAAGTTTGACGATGATATGCAGAAGGTAACGCCTGCTCGCGCACCTCTCGCGTTCTCTCTGCTGTTTTCCTCTTTCTCCAATTCTAATGTCCAAGAGTTTTAGTTTGGATTTGCTGCGCCTGCGCGCGAAGAATGCTTTGCTTTTGGCTGCATGCTACAACGGCTATCCTGACTGTCCGCTGTCCGCAGCGGTACGTCTTCCTTTTTTCCTTTCCATGTATACCAGAGGAGAATCTGAAACATACAAAAAAGACGGAACAGACAAGGACTATACGACAAATACACAAAGATTTAACATATCATAATTCTGCTGAACTAAACAGTTTCTCCATCATGTGAAGGCACTTCTTCGACATCCGGAAGGTTCCACAGGAAAACATTGTTTTTCACAGGCATAAGAACGTCTTTTTTAACAAGTTGATCTTTGGTTGAACGCATCGATATTTTCCTCTGTAGAGTTCTGGACGTCTGTTCAAAACGATTTCCCTTTTTCCTTCGTTTCCACTGCCAGGGCTCAAAGATTTTCCGGAGCAACACAAACCGTCGATAATTACGTTCCATAGGTGAAGGGGTAGGTGAGCGGGAGATGAATTCCACGGAACTCGTTTTCATGGCACCATTTACTTTCTTACACAATACTATATCAGAACATTTTTCTCTTACAATACTCAATTTTAACTTAGTACTCTTAATTTTATTACATTTATAATCCTTAATTAGAGAACTCAAATCATTTCTAGTATTAAAGTTTTTAACATATGGCAAATCATAACTAGAGTTTTTTATCACACTTGAAACAGGAACATTTGAATTAAAATGAACACCCAAAGAGGATCCACTTTCACTCAATAAAACATCGCTCTTTGCGTGGCCTAGTTTCTTTATTTCAGAATATACACTGGGATGTATAATAATTTCTTCGGTCAAGGTCGGTGATATTGCCGTTCGAACACTTAGGCTGGGAGAGTGTTGATCAAGAGAAATATTTATGGGTTTAACTTCTACCATTCGCTGTTCGCCAAAACATGAACTTAATGTTATTATTTCTTCGGAAGGTGTTTGCACTCTAATTAGTGAGGAATTTAAAACTGGGATCTGGCAACCTGAATCGATCAAGGCTGTTACGGGCTGATTTTCCACAAAAATGCTTACGTATTGAAGATTTGCAAATTCATCGCTATTTTGTTTTTCGCTCTCGACTTTCAAAGTATTCACGTTTATTCTATTATGGATGTGGTCGTTAGATTCTTTAGGTTTAAAACGCTTCTCACAGTCTCTTGCGCAATGAGATGAATCACCGCATATATAGCAATTTTTATTTTCTCTTTCAAGATATTGGGGATAGTTCTCTTTAATCTTTGTTTTAAAGTTTTGTGATCTATTTTTAAAGGGGTCTTGGGTATATCCATAAGTAATAGGAATTTCTTTATGTGATCCGCTTCTAGATGAAATATAAATATCACACTCTTTAGCTAAATCGATAGGTCTAAACCAATCTTCTGCTTCTCGAATGCCAATATGAGTTGCAGTTTCCTTATTTAAAGTTTCAAATAATTTATCAGAAATTATAAGATCACATAGAGATTCAAAGGAATTAACTTTTCTTAACGAACAATAATATTGGAAGTTTGCCGTCAATCTTGCAGCAAATTGGATGTATGTCCCGCCTGATGATTTTACAGCATTTTTAAATGAGTTTAAACACTCGCGAGGGGTTAATTGGAATTCTCTGAGTACTATAGATTTTAGTTTTTCATAGTCATTTAATTCCTCTTCTTTAATATACAGTAAGACGTTATGAGCTCTTTCGCCCAGAAGATTTATTAAAATTTCAGATTTATATTCGTCATTTATTTTCTTGGTTAAAAATGCGCGTTCTAATGATTGGAAGAACAGATTAAAATTTTCAGATCTGGTGGGAACAGGAAGAGATAAATTTCTGATACTTTTTATCATATTTTCTAGGTTAGTTTCGAACTGTTTCTCTTCGACTTTAGCTGCAGGATTTAAACTTAATGCTTTATTTTTAGCCCTTTGAAGTTCGATTTCTTTTTCTAATTTTGCTAACTGAAGTTCCGCGAGCTCAATTTTCTGTTTTTCTAAAGTTACCTCTCTTTCGTTTCGCGATACTCTCTCATCTATACAGTTTTGAATTAAAGTTTTAACGAAATCTGGATCACTTTCAAATGTACTACTGTTCTCAATTTTAGTCTTTAGGTTAGCTATGGTGTCCGTACTCTCCACAGTACCGTCTAGATCCTCAACAACTCTTATGAGATCCTCTTTAAGAGCGTTTTTATACATTTTAGAAAAATATGGAAAGATCCTACCTTTTTTTTTTCAAGCTCCCTTGTTGCTCGCACGTACGATGTATCCAATAATTGAAAAAAAAACTTTGATTCCACTGATTTCACCTCTTCGCAGGTTATATCGTTAGATGAAAAATAGTTCTTGAAATTGTTCGAATTGACACCTCTTCGCAGGTGTTTGTGAGTGGATCCAACCTCTACATAGGCGGATTTTCGTCGATGGGTTCCAACCTCTACACAGGCGGAACGAAGTTTCCGAAAAATGGCGGCGCGTCTCCTCCACGGACGGCTTTTGTTCACGTTCCAAACTTTGATCAAAATCGAAATTTTTTTCAATCCCGGCCTCTACACAGGCGGAGTATTCATGCTGAGTTCAAACCTCTACACAGGTTGAACGAAGTTTCCAAAAAATGGCGGAGCGTCTCCTTCACGGACGCCTTTGTTCATTGTCCAGACTTTGGTTCAAAATCGAAATTTTATCGATCCCGGCCGAGCCCCCATAATTTGTGGGAGACAACAAGGGGTCCAAGACTTTTGTCTTTCTTCTATTTTATTTAACATTAAACAAAAATTAATTAAAAAGGTAGTTTTTCTAACAGATAAGTTTGACGATGATATGCAGAAGGTAACGCCTGCTCGCGCACCTCTCGCGTTCTCTCTGCTGTTTTCCTCTTTCTCCAATTCTAATGTCCAAGAGTTTTAGTTTGGATTTGCTGCGCCTGCGCGCGAAGACTGCTTTGCTTTTGGCTGCATGCTACATATATATATATATATATAATATGAATCATTAGATCGAGATACCGACGTTAAATAGAAAATTAATAATAACACGTTTTTCCCGAAGGTACAAATCGTATATGATAGAGCAATGAATTGGCGTGTTTTTTTACGTCTATTATATGCCTGAAAATGACAAATTCGATTATCTGAAAGACGAGGAATGTTTCATTATAAACATGAATATGCAAATGAATATTAAATAGGATTGATCAAAAGTTGTTACGTAGAGATCACGCAAAAAAATAATAATTTAGGAATAAATGTATTCACAATTGACATGTAAACTTATTCTAAAAGTAAGCGCAGCAATAATTTAAGAGTAAATATGCCTAATTAAATTTGAAATTCTGGATTTTTATTTCATTCATAAACTTAATCTTATAAAACACAATTTTTTAAAATAATATCATTTAAACGTTCCCCCCCCCCTCAACATAATTCACAGAAAAAGATCTACATATTTTTAAAATAACTAATTAAATTCTTCAATGCTCATCAGTTAAGATTATTTATGAAGACAGTTTCAGATATTATTCAATTAAAATAAGCTACATCAATACCTCCAAGGATATAACTGAAGTTTTTAACACGGTTAATTATATATATATATATTATATATATATATATATATATATATATATATATATATGTATTCTAAAATATCAGATGCATATTCAGTTTTTAGGTAAAAGCTGTGTATTGAAATTTTAATTTTATTCAATAATTTTTAGGACATTTTTCTGCAGCAAATTTAAGATTACATTAGCTTTTAAATATTATCTTCTGATATAAGGATCCTTTGTCATATTTAAAAGTATATTTAAGCCTATTTACAGCACAAAAATATTGACTTATATAAGGTGTGATAAAGTTACTTAAAACAAAACTTTATAAAGTTTTTTTATACAGTTGGAAGGTGAGCTATACTTTTATAAGAACGTCACGCATGTTCACACATTTAGAATCAGCTTCGACACTTAAAAAAAAGTTATTTCGACTTTCAAAAGAATTATTTCCTTAAAAAAAGTAACATTATTGCTTGAAGATAAAATAAAAATTAGAATTTTTTTGTTCTTATTTTTTTTTTTTTTTGTCTCACAAAACGTGACACAACCTTAACAGCCTTTCAAAAATCCTAGGTTTTTTTTATATAGAAGCAACCTGTAGAAATCCATAATGTCAGAAAGATGAGCAACAATGTTTCCAAGAATAACTTTATTTATAATTCCATATTACTAACTCATTAAGTTAAAAGTTACAAATCAGCAGACGCCTTGAGTTGAGTTGCAGCAGAGTGGTTTTAATCAGATGGCTGTTAATTAATGCTCAGCCGGCTCAAGTTCATGGTGGTTGTGTGCGAAGTGCCACCACAAGTCTTTCAACTTATTTTTATAAATAAATAAATAAATATCTAACCACAAAAAAAGCAAAGGCAGGTTGTGACAAACCTATACGGAACTTTATCACTAACCTTCTGAGACGTCTTTTTTAGGGAAATTTAATTCCCTAACTATTTCCAATCAGCTCCAAAAAGAGGACAGGATTCCTTGTTATATGCAGATTAGATAAAGTATTTAAGTCAAACGGAATAGTAAAGTAAAAAGCAGTAGGAGAGAGAGATTGAAGCAGGAAGGTATAATAGTGAAGTTAGAGATTTATTATTGGAGATATCTAGGAGGATAAAATCTCAGAAAAAGCTGAGCTGAGCTGTAGTGTGGTAAATATTGATTAAAGTCTCATTAAAGCTTTATATTAGGAGTGAGATTAAAATTAAATGTTCAGTAGGAATATTATTGAATATAATTCTGGGATCTCTTATTGCGGTAATCTCTGCGTGATCGATATTCTAATTGTTAATTAATTGGATCATTAGATATTCAAGTTAATTTAAAGGCAAGTCTCTTTTAAACCTCATATAACTACTTTTTTGATTTATTTGTAATTAAAAGTCTTTGATTCTATTTGGGAAAGATAACCAAATAAAGTTATTTATAAAAATGGCTACTGGCTCTTATCTGACTCCAAATTATTCTCGTGCTCAAAGTGAGATCCAAGGGGATCTTCACAAGGTCATACTAAATCTTTGTAGAATAAACATTGTTTTGGGGGCAAAGGGCGCTAGAAATCAGAGTTCAGAAAATGTGAAAACTGTTAAAACAAAAGTTAAGGTTACATTAAGTTACAAAAGGTCGTGTTAAAACAAAAATTAAGATGTTACAAAGGAGATAAAGTATCTATGAACCAATCTTGTCAGATATTTCTGTTCAATCAGTTTTCTCATCACATAGCAAGCATTTCATCCATGCAGCAGAACAAAAAGGTTGAACCACGAAATAAATCGGCGGATATGGTGGGAGAACAAAATATTCATTCATTAGACGGTAGAACCCTTTGTTTGAGAAGGCTGCTGACGCAACGTCTTCGACAATTCAGTCCCAGATTCAAAGGCTACGTAACGGGACAATTAGAGGCGCTGAGCCAAAAAAGAAATAAAAGTTGGGAAAAGAAGAACTCTCTCTTCATTGGGAACAATCAAAAGCCTTCATTGGACGTAATGACGACACTTGGGAACGGGGGCTTTTACTGCACATGCTCGGAAGAATCACAATGTCTTACATTTGATTGTTCCGATGCCTTTTTCTTTTCGCGAAGGTAAATGCGTCAGAAGATGAGGTAATACGAAGAACTAAGAAAGAAAGCATAAGCCCGAAGGGTTGGGGTATACTGGGACACACAACTTTATGTAGAATTTATCTAAGAGAACAGGGGATTGCGAGAGAAGATTTAACTGTTAATCGGGGGATTTTATACAGGTTGGGATTCCAGACAAATC